>OZ035964.1:10553543-10879406 GCA_964034945.1 Chrysopilus asiliformis
TGCCGCTTCGCCTCTGGAGTGTAGTGATGTATCCATGTTTCGTCCATGGTCACGTAACGACGCAAGAAATCTTTTTTATTGCGAGTAAATAGCGATAAACAGCTTTCTGAATCATCGACTCGTTGCTGTTTTTGTTTCATCGAAAGCAATCGCGGCACCCACTTGGAAAAAACCTTTTTCATGCTCAATTTTTCATGAAGGATAGTAAATGCACTTCCATATGATATCTGTGTTATCTCAGCAATCTCACGGAGCTTCACTTTACGATCTTTCATTATAATTTTTGTCACTTCACTCACATTTTCCGGTGTAACGGCTTCCACAGGTCTACCCGAGCGTTCCGCGTCATTTGTGTCGGTACGACCACGTTTAAACTCGGCAAACCACCGACAAATCGTTGCTTTTGATGGACAAGAGTCCGGGTAACATTTTTCAATCCATTGTTTCGCTTGCACGGTGTTTTTATCCATTAAAAAACAATGTTTTATCAGAACACGAAACTCGGTTTTTTCCATTTTTTAAACAAACTACAAAACGACTTTACTCCAACCTCGATAACTCAGCTGTTTCTGGTCCGATCGACTTAAAATTTTGACACGTTTCAAGCAAAGGTTAGTACTCTAGAAAGACGTGGTTACTGGTTTACTACGAGCGTCATCTCTGGGTTAGTCTCGGGACTTATTGATCCATGTGTTAGGTACGTTTAGGAAAAATCTTGTAAACAGACTGACAGACAGACATGCAGACTGACAGATTGAGAGACAGACAAACAGACTGACATAATGAGAGACTGACAAACTGAGAGACTGACAGACTGACTGATTGACTGACAGATATAAAGACTTGCTCTGTAATAAAGCACCAATCGACGCCGGAGCGCTCGGGAAATGTTTGTTTTTCCGCAACATTAAGCCTCAACCACAATCACGCGTTCGTGCGTGCGGCACCCACGCGGTGTAGGTAAAAACTACGCATTTATATGAGTAAATGTATAATTGCGCGTTGCTCAGTTGCCGCGTCCCTGCGCGTAGAGTAGGCTCAGTTTCTACTTTTAGACGCGGTGACAACTACTAAATGCCAGAACAAAATCATGCCGCACGCACGGACATATGTTTCTGGTTCTACCTTTAAGCTAGAACTTGAATCGTACGTCGATGCGTCCGTCATGCGTCCGTCCGGTAGACAGTTTTATGCGGTGACAGTTGGGTGCGGCAACGAATCACTTCTTCTTCACTTTTTTTGCACTTCTTCTATTAGCTTATCGTCGAAACAATTACTTTCAATTTGTTCCATACTTAAATTGCTTAAATCGTAACCAAACTTTTTTGCGAAATGACATTTCCGTGCGTTGCCGCATGTAAAAGTAGAAAGTCGACCTACTCTATGCGTTGCCGCATCGGACAAACGCATTATTAGGGGAGTACTCATAGCAGCCCGTTGATTTTACTTTGACCGCATCGAACTGTCAACGTGACGGACGCACGGCGGACGCACGGACGTATGTTTCTGGCTCTACATTTAAGAGGTCGAAATTCTTCGACTTCGTAAAAGAAAATAAAAATCGCAAAAGCGAAACAATTCCGGATATCGCAATCAAATTGTTGTAAGTAACTAAAATATTATGATGGACAGAGGGTAAAATACGAGAGAAGAGTGAACAATTACGAGTTTACATTTGTGAACAATTTTCAGGGTTGTGAAAAATTCGTTTTTTTGAAAATGCCCAGCTCACTGGATTTTTTGGGTTTTATTGGCTTTTTAATGATCTTTTAGTACAATTTTTTGGGGGTTTTTTGGGTAGGTTTTTATGGGCTGGGGAAAATAATAACAACCCTGACAATTTTACTTGTTCGCCCTGGGCCCCTTCCTATAAAACCTATCCGATCAATCAGTTGAAGAGTTTCCGAATTACAACTTTTCAAAATGAATGAGAGCAGATTTTTTTAAATGAAGATTTCCCACTTTTGTTTCCAATCTCAACCCCCTACCAAGGCTTTTTTTGAACGTTTAATCACCGTTAAAACCGTTGAAAAAATAAATGGAGCCAAATGCCGTACGATTTCTCGCATGCCACATATAACGTACACAAACAGACCATAAAATCCTTCAGGTCGCACCCCAAGCGCCATCACTCGCAACCCCACCCCATAGTTTTTCGCCACACTTAAGGGTGTTTTATATTATGGATTCACTCTAACACACATCGAAGCTACCCTCGTCGGCTTTTCACCGATATTTCGCCTTATTACGCTACCGACCGTCCCAATATGGGCAAGAATTATGCGCATAAAGCACCAGTCATCCACGTTTCACGGTTCGCTCCTCAACGCTGCTTCCGTTCCGAATTCGGTTAACGCCATGATGAAACGACTACAGCCATCGGGTTGCTCTATAGGGGGATGAAGACCAAGCACCGTAGGGGTAAATGGCTGTGGCGCTATCGAAAGTTCTTTGCCCTTTTAATTGAATATATATTTTCCTGCCACAATCATCAACTCAATTGCTGGGTGCGGGCATACGGGTACAGATGCGATGGGAGAGGGGGTGGGGGAGGAGTGGATGTCGAATGGAAATGGACCGAATAGAGCCGATCCTTTTTATCCTTACGCCATATATGAATCGGATTTGGCCGAAGGAATCAAAAACTACTTCGTATGTATGATTAGAACCATCCCCCCTCCCCTACCCACCACCAATCACGCCCCATTTCATTTCAACTTGTTTCAATTTAATTCGTTCTATTTCCAAATTCTAAATTTCCCCCAAATTTCCCAAAATATTGGCTTGTACACGTTGTGTGCGTTCACAGGAAAACGTATTGCTTTTGCCATTAATAATGGATAATACTTTTTTTTCTTATTCGTCCCGTGTAGAATTTCCTTTCCAAGTTTTTAGGTACATTTCCTATTTCTATTCCCGTTAACAATTTCGGTTTTCCCTGTTTTTAGAAATAGGAAAATCAGATGAGGGGATGATTAAATCAGATTTTCCATAGAATTGTTTTCCTACTTATAAATTCCTCGAATTCATAGACTTATTTTATGGGAAAAACTTGACTCGTCACACAAAAGAAAAGAGGAGCATATGAGAGAAAAAATTTCGTACAATGAGAACGTCTCAGAAAATCAAGCGAAAAAATGTCTTCCATGGAAAAGTTTTTAAAAAAATTCTGGGAAAAAAGCATCCTTCCGTATAAAATACCGCAGAAAATTCTTTTCGATTTTCTTGCATAAAATAGATCTCAGAAAATTTTGGAAAAACCTCTCCCGCACAGAAAAGGTTTCCGAACATGCAGAAAAAAGTTATTCTACATGGAAAAGGTCTCAGAAAATTCTGGAAACAGACTTTTTCCCATTTTCTTCCATAAATAAGATTTCAGATAATTCAAGGAAAAAAAACCAAAAGTAACCAAAATGGCGGCTTTTTAAAAATTGCAATTTCAGTTTCCGAAACTACGCGTTCTCCAGTAGTCTTTTGATTGACAAGAGTTGGAGACAATAAAATTTTCCACATTTTTTTCTGGTACTAGAACTGCATATCTCAAGCCGTTATCGAGATATACCGTTATTTAAAAAAAATCCGTTTTTTGCGATTATAACAGAAACATGACGGGCTTTTGACAGGTCACTAAATGAGATGAATTGAAGAAAATAGCAATCTCGACAATTTTGTCTCTTACCGTTATCCAGTATCTTTTACCGGTATTGTGATATTATCATTAAATTTAAATAAAATAGATTTTTGCGAATTGCTTGCAAACTAACGGCTTTTCGAAAAAATCGTAAGATACCAAAATTCTCTACATTTTTTTCCTCTTACCGTAAATCGATAACTTTGACAGTTATCGAGATATTTCAGATTTTGTAAGTTAAAAATTCATATTTTTATATAAACTAAAATTTTATTCGTCGGATTTATAGTGTAAACTGTGCAGAAATTTGGACTTTGTATAAGAAAGTCATGTGCTGTTCACATCAGATATTTTTTTATCTAGGGTTTTTCATTTAAAAAACGAGGCTCGTTATAGTTATACGATAATTCAAATAGTATAAATGTTAGAAATAGCAGCGCAACGGATATCTAATTTTCTTCATCGAAACCTACTATTTTTGATTGACCTGCAAACTGCATAGCAAAACTTTCCCTGCGTATGAAATAGACGCCATAGAAACGGTCTCAGAAATTTCAAAAAAAAAAAAAATCCTACCTAGAAAAATTCTCAGAAATGCTAAAAAAAAGCATTTTCTTAAATTAAAGTTGTTAAAAAGGAATATTTTACCGTATTGGGGTTGGTTTTTTTCCTGCCATCCATCTCTGCGTAGATTCCCCCATTTTAAATAAATATTAAATATTAACCGGGACGGTGGAGTTTCAAAAATTTAGTTTCGTGCGAATTTAAAGCCCATGTCTAGAATTAAATCCACAACTTTAGGAAGAGAAATTGATTAAGAGCCCAAATGACAGCGATTTGAATGCAAATATTAGCTTGAAAATCTAAAGCATAAAAAGAAAATAATAATAATAGTGCAATGTTTTGATGGTGGAAGTGGGTTAGAAATGTCGTTTACCTTATTTGTTACATTATTTTTCACCCTCTATAGGAATTTTATGGATAGCATTCAAACAACAACAACAACAACAATAAAAATCCGCCCCTTTAGTAGACGCGCAACGTAAAAACTGGGGTGTGGTGTGGCGAGGCGGGGGACGAGGCAATAGCATGGCTAATGTCTAAGAATAGGCATATATGTATATAGGGAAGTAAAATAAACGAGGTGAAATTCAAATTGCGTTTGGGGTAGCTTGAAATAATCGTATAGGAAGGGTGTCCCCTGTAAATATACCCGGTGATTCAGCACAGTTCGGGTCAAGATCCTTTTCAGACATGCGATTCTGGCACCCCGATGGCATAGCAAAGTTTCTACCGCCGGGTGTGAGAAGGGGAGAGCACCAGGGTTTTATGTTTGGGTAGCTTTTGTACACGCCGCGTAAAATCCATCGACACGTTCTACGCGGTTTTCTTTTTCTTATTCTTTTTTTTTTAGCTTTTTAAGCTTCATTTCATTATTTATACTCTGCCGCATCAGAGTAGAAACTTGCGACATTTCTGCTATTTACCCCCTCACAAGTAATGTCTCACCGGATAACCAACAACTGCCTAGAAACCAACCCTCAAATGTTCCCATTACGATGGCTGCAAGATTGAGAATCGCCAGCCAGAGTTTCCAGAGGCTAATATAATCCGCCGCCGGCTAACAACATTTAGAGGGGAAGAAAACCATCCAGCCAAGCCCAAGCCCGACACCAGGGGGCTGATGTTATTGAACCCATTTACTTTTCCGGGTACATAGCATCATATTTTACAACTGTATAGGGGAGGGGGGGGGGGGGAGGGAGGATTTTCACAGGGCCCAGCGTCGGCCATGTGCTGTACTATAAGGGGTGTTTGCTAGGCGACGCGACGTTGGGACGCACTGGCGGAATTTCGCGCAGGCGAATATGTTTTAGTCGTCAGCATTCCAATCGGAAGCGGAAGGAAGTCAGAGCGGAAGAAACAAGTGCCAAAGAAGCGGAAGAGATGCAGTAAAAAAAAAAACAAAACTGGTGGTCTGCAATCCAGGATCCATCAGGAATATAAGACAGGGTTCGGTAGGGGACAAGTATTTACCCTGCGGTCGGTCGGTGATCCCGTTAGGTTTTTGGGTGTGCCGTGCTGATTCCATATAAACCTGCAAATATATTCAATTGGCTTGGAGGGGGGTGGTACAAATGACAATGACAATTTAAATGGGAACGGGAGTATGATTTATTATTTGGCGTTTCAGGTTCCTGGATGGTTTTTGTGGACGGCGGTGTCTTTTCGTCTCTTCCGTCCTATTTTTCCCCCTCTTCCTGACTCCTGTCGATATGTTTTAGC
This sequence comes from Chrysopilus asiliformis, assembly GCA_964034945.1. Classification (NCBI taxonomy): domain Eukaryota; kingdom Metazoa; phylum Arthropoda; class Insecta; order Diptera; family Rhagionidae; genus Chrysopilus; species Chrysopilus asiliformis. The sequence continues at coordinate 10,559,461 of OZ035964.1, forward strand.
TGAGGACGAATCTGTTTACAGTCAGAAATTGCAACTGAATCTCATAACAAAAGTATATGGTTTACTATTTACGAGTAGTAGTGGTGCAAACTAAAACAAATTCAGCTTGTTTTTGGGCGTTGGTACAACATAAATTGCGAAGCGTTGTTGTTGTTGTGTTTTTTCCCTTTGGGTTGGGTGCGGGGGAGGGAAGGTTTAATATATGAAACTGGTTGCAGTCTAGGGCGCATGTTTCCTACATTATCGTTGCCATAGCAAAATATTTCCGTCGATGGTAACCAGAAATGTTATTTGACGTGTGTCATTTGCTTGCGAAAATGTTGGCCAGCAGACTGTAAAGGCAGGTGGGTGAAGGGAAATTCGATAAAGAAAATCCAGGTACACGTATATAGGAAGGACTAACAATAGAATATATCAATATGGAATTAAACGAGGGAAATAAATTGTTCATAGCTATTTTTTTTTGCGTGAAAAATCATCAACATATTTGTAGGGGAAAGTAGTAGCTTACGATACTATAATAGAAAGCAAATAGTAAATATTTACGTATATAAATGAAAGTATATTCAATTGATTGCACACAAATTTCTTATACTAAAAAATTGGCTTCAGGAAACAGTCCTGAAAAACCAGGCAAATATTTTACCGCAGAGAAATGAGAATTTAAAAAAATCGTTGCATATTTTCAGGCTTTTAAAATTAGAGAAAATGTCAAGAGAAATTCATTGCCTAGAAAATATTTTTTTACCTTCTTATATGATGCCTCATATACTATTGTATTTATGAAAAAATTCGACCTTTTAATTTTGCCTGAAAAAATTTCCTGTGCACTCCCGAGTCGATTGGAGCATTATTACAACATTGTCTTCCAATCTGTCTGTCCTTCAGTCTGTCCGTCAGTCAGTCTGTCTGTCTGCTTGCCTGTTTCTCTGTCTGTTTGTCTGTCTGTCTGTCTGTCTGTCTGTCGGTCTGTCGGTCTGTCTGTCTGTCAGTCTGTCTACAAGATTTCTCAAAAAATAATAGAGCTAGACCCATGAAATTTTACAGGCATATTTTGTCCTGCAATCCGTAACCTATGCGTTTTTCAGTAGGGTTATGTATGACAGAACTTAAAGGCAGTGAAATTTCCTACATTTTTGTCTTTCACTGGAACTACATACATATCTCAAACTTTTATCGATATGTCGTTATTAAAAAAAATCAATTTTTTGCGATTATCTGGTTTTGGTGGTTCAATTTATGACATTTTTCCACAATTCTGTCTTTTACGGTTATTCGCTATCTTTTACCGTTATGGAGATATTTAGCATTTTATAAAAAATCATATTTTTATGTAAGCTAACGGTCTACTTGTCGGGTTATAGTGCAAATTGCGCAGGAACGTAGATTTTGTATACGAAAGTCATATGCTGTTCACATCAGATAATTTTACTGATACAAATACAAGTTTTTTTTTTGCCAGGCTACTATATCAAAAAAAAAGCTAATTTATTGCGCCATACTTTTGCAAGGGTCCTTTCATTTTATAAATAATATATTCTTTCCAATTCGGGAATTGTTACCAATTCATGTGAGCTCTTTTTTCCGTCTTTCGTCTTACCCCTCTTCCCATTTTCATCCATAAACGTGTATTTATTGACGAAACTCTTGAAATCGCCACTCATATGAGGAGTGCAAGGAAAATGTTTTTTTTTGTTTTTTTGCGTAGACATGGGGGTTAAAATGCCTCGTATACACATCTGCAAAGATTAAATTGTTGGTTTTTTTTAGTTAAAATACATCGATTTTTGTTGGCATTGCTCTGAAAGCGGTAGATTTTACGTATCTATAAATGCTTTTTTTTATTTGTTATTTTGCTTACATTGTATATATATATAGGTATAGGCAGGGTGAGAGCACTAAATAAATAGACGCCATTTTTGTTTGTGTATCGGTTTGACGATGGGTATTAAAAGTTTCTTGAACCCGATTATTCCGAGCTCACACATGTTTTGCATTAAGGTCGAAATACAATTGGCCCGATACAACATTTACGGCGACAGATTACGGCGACAATGTTGTCCTCCACATACAATTACGTACACTTTGTTGTTATAAACGTCATTTGGTTTTCATTTGATTTTGACAGTCGAACAAAAAAATATGACATTTTTGGATGCCAATTATCATACATAATAGTATATATAGTAGAATATAAAAGACAAAATAAGGGTAACAAGATTCCCCACAACATTCTTTTCACGGTTAGCCATTATCTTTATTTGTTTCCGAGATATTAGCATTTTTATTATAAAAGTATGTTCATTTTCGAGTTGCTTTAAACACTTAGAGCCCCTCCGTAGGAAATTGTATGGGATCTACTTTTAACAGGATTTATATTGTAAACGGTTTAAGATACGGAAATCCAATGAAACACAAAAATGTAGGAAATTTTATTATCTTCAACTTTGTCCATACACAAGGCAATCGAAAAATTTCTAATTTCTGAGTAAATCGCAAAAAAACCAAAATTAACGATATGACTTTTTTTTGGTCGCTTTTTTTAAGTTTTTGGCGATTTTCTCGGAAAGTAACAGTTTTTTTAAGTAGATATTGCTTTTTATGTGAATGTAAGAAACACGGCACACGAACTATATTTCCTAATACTTGCTTTAAGTGACGATATTTAGATTTTATGACGTCCGCATAAGATTTTATTTTGAATTAACCATGAAATTTTGTTGGCTAGCTGGCCGACAAAAGTTAAATTCGACTTTTTACGACGACAATGTTGGTCGGATTGATTGTATACAAAAACATAGGGTGCTATGAGTTTAAAATCTGAAATGTCGCCGTAAATGTTATGTCGGGCCAATTGTGTTTTGCGCTTTAGAAATATTAGAATTAAAAGAGAAATTGAAATTAAATTCATTAATTAATTAAATTATTTTCTATTTATTTACATGTTCATTGCGATCTCAATTTGGAATTGATGGCGACTATTGGTGGGAAAATTTGAAAACCTGAATTGGCAAATCAAAGGCTGCAAAATAAAAGCGTTGCGAGCCAAGACGAATACCTACATAAAGACACCGGTGCGTGGCGAAGAGCCGGTCTTTGTGGTAACTGGACGTAAGGAGGATGTCGGAAAAGCGAAACGTGAGATACTGTCCGCAGCTGAACATTTTAGCCTGATTCGCGCGTCGCGAAAACCAGCTCTAGCTGGCGCTTTAGGTGGACTAAATGGAAATGGCGGCACCGGTGGCAATGGCAACGGATTGGGTAATAATGGCGGTAAGGGAGCTCCGCCGGGCCCACCGACAAACATCCCTGGCCAGGTGACAATTCAGGTGCGGGTTCCGTATCGCGTTGTGGGATTAGTTGTTGGTCCCAAAGGCGCCACAATCAAGCACATCCAGCAGCAGACGCAAACGTACATTGTGACACCGTCAAGGGATAAAGAACCCATTTTCGAGGTGACCGGTATGCCAGATAATGTCCAATCGGCACGTCGTCAAATCGAAGCGCACATTGCTTTACGTACGGGCAATCTAAGCCTAACGCCCGCGGCCGCAGCTGCAGCGGGTGTCAATGGCGGTCTGAATAGCACCGGTAGCAGCGGTAGTGGCAGCAGCAGCTCTAATAGTAACGGAATCGGATCGCTATTGGGTGACGATGCCGCCAGTTCGGAATTTCTGGCGTCTCTGTATAAAAATGGTTTTGGCTCCTTGCTAGGCTATCTCGATCCGACGGTCGGCATCGGTAGCGGAAATGGCCCACCCTCAAGTGGTGGTAACGGATCGATTGGCATCGGTAATGGATCAAATGCATGCCGAAATGGCGGCGGTTTAAGTTTGGCCGGGAATGGTATCAGTATCGATACTTGCAGCAGCCTGAATTCAACGGCCGGTGGTCTAATGAATGGGAACGGTGGCGGCGGTGGTGGCATGATAGGCGGAATGATTGGCAATGGTAACTGTAATGGCGGTGCTAATGGGCCAATGGGTATTATTGCCAACAGTATGAATATCGGTGGCCTTAATATCGGTACAGGCGGCGGTAATGTCGTTAATGCGTCCTCACTTAACGGTATGACTTGCAATGAAATCACAGCAATGGCGAATAGCTATGCACCGGTACCAGCCTCGTCGACCGGTAGTCGATCGTGTTCATCCAGCTCGTCGTCGACATCATCGAAAAGTGCCACAAATAGCCGGCCAGAATTGATGAACATCTGGAAGAGTCTTGGCGGCGATTCAATAGACGTTGACGAAGGTATCGGTGAATCCCCAAATATCTGGTCATTGCCAGTGTCTTCGAGTACACTCGGCTCCAGATGTTCACCGTCAACGACATCCGTTAGCCCAACCGATTCGCTACTGGGCAGTGGTGGTGGCGGAGGCGGAAATATCGGTATGGGCGGCATTGGCAGTATAAATGGAATCGTCGGCTTAAACGGACCGAATAGTGTCGGTGTTGGACTCACCCTCAACTGTGTAACCAACATGAATGGCAGCGTGAGCGGTAATACTGGCAACAATGGTAATGGAAATGGTAATGTCATTTCTGCAGCAGCTGTCGCTGCTCAAGCGGCTGCCGCCATTTGCCGCCGCGAGTGTCTTGTGTGTGGAGACAAGGAGGTAACAGCAGCTCTAGTACCCTGCGGCCACAATATGTTTTGCATGGACTGCGCAACCAGAGTATGCGGATGCGGAGACGGAATCTGCCCGGTTTGCAGCCAGAACGTGATACAGGCTATTCGAATTATACCATGAGACGTCAACATTAATCATTTTCATCATAGCAACTGAATATTGTATAAAATAAGACTATATATTTTAATAGATTTTAAAGATGTAGAGAGTAGAAATATGTTTTTTTTTATTATTTTTCGTAATTTTATGCGGTTTATTTACCAAATTATTCAATGTTTTAATTTGTACACGGTTTTTACTATATAGTTTTTGTTTATATATATTTTTAGAATTATTTTAGTTGTCATCCTGAAGAACACGTATCGTTAATTATACAGAATTTTGATCCGTTAGGATATGTGGTAAATTATTGTTATTCAAAATTGGAGGTTTTTAAACAAAAATAGAAAAACAGGCCGGATTTTATTTTAAATCTGGCACAATTTGTGAATAAGTTTTTCCAAAAGAAAAGAAAAACCTTAACACATTTCGACCCGAAGAATTCAGAATTGAAGGGCTTGCGGTAAGAACGAGGTGACTCCATTTTTGGTATTTTTCGAAAATTTAATTTTCAAGCTTCATCAAAAAATTGATGTTTTTTTCCACTTAACGATGGAATACAATTGGCCCGACACAATATTTACGCTGACAATGACGCCATCCATGTACAATTGCACATACTTTGTTGTTCTAAACGTAATTTGTTTTTGATAGTTAGACGGTGAGCCATAACATTTTTTCAGTCAGAATTTTGACAGCACGAGAGAGATACAATAATCTTGCACGGAGGCGTTCGATATAAGGCTTGCTGAGATGATACCCGGTATTATATATGGTATGGCAGACACACGCATACTAAAAAAATGAGGCAGCACATGAAGAAATTAATACATGTATGTGGTACGTTGGGTCCAAATGCGTTAAGAAGCGAAATACTAGGAAACCTCAATTTTTGATAGCCAAAAACGTTAAACTTAGCAAATCTTACAACAGAACTGCTTAAGAAAACCACAGATCTTGCTATGTAATGGCAAGAAGTCCAATAAGTTGAACAATCTCGCGTTTAACATTGATAATTCACAACAATTCGAGATCAATTATAAAATTTTGTTCGAACGAATACAAAAACTAGTGCCATATTGTCAAAATGTTCCTTTGAAAATCGGGATTCTCAGATATTTTTGCAAATATTTAATAAAAAGAGATATGCTAGTCATAAAAAAAATCATGCGCTTAAAGAAGTTAGATGTACGTAATCTCGACCCCAATAGCTTTCGGTCGGAATTAGGTGCATTAACTCAAGTTATTTCAAATATTGGAGCCTAAATTCGTTTAAAAACTTTTCAAATCCCCATCATGAATGTCACACCGATTCTGATAGTCGTGTCGTTTCCGACAAGAGTCGTTTTACGGGTTGTTGTTGGTGCTTTTCTACCAACAAAAACAACAACGTTTAAAACGGCACTTGTCGAAAACGACACGAATATCAGAATCGGAGGCTACCGCGTATTAATGAAGACAAAATCCTGTATAAATTATGAGAAAACAAAATCATTAAAAAAAGCATAGCTATATTTAAATTATAATAAATTAATTCAAATATATTTAAAATTAACAAAAATATAACTATATATATATAAATAATAATTATTGCAAACAAAAGACTTAAAATGAGAGAACGATAGACACAAAAGAAATTCAATATATTATTATAATGTTGCGTTTATATGTAAACAAAAAAAAATATTATTGCTATTAGTTATTATTATTCTTATATTTTTTTTTTATTAAATTATTATACTTTTAAAATTGAATCATAAAAAATATAGACCGAAAAAAGATTTTTTCACGAAATTAAGAGAATATATGATATATTTAAAAAATATTATTATTATTATTGATATTACGTAATTTTTTATTATTTCGATTATATAGAATAGTAAAGGAAATGATCAAGAAGAAGAAAAAATGAAATTGTTTTTTTTGAGTAAATATTTTATTACTTTATTTTATTATATACTGAATCTCGTTGTGTTTTTATTTCATTAGGGTTATTATTTAAGTACTGATGAAACAGACTTTTAAATCAACTTACACAAAAAGAAAATTGCAAGGAAAAAAATAAATTATGAAAAGATTGATAAAAATAAAAAAAAGACATGATATAGAGAATTATTTATATTTTATATATGAAAATTGTTTATATTTTAGAAGAATAATATTGAATACTTTATGACAATTCTTTCTTTCTTATTTACTTCCAATGCAAATATGATGATTTTTTTAAATATATATTATCGATTCATTTTTTTTAAGAAAATTATTCTGATAGAGGAAAAAAAACATTTAATATAAATTTAAAAAAAATATATATATATATTTAATCTTACTGCTGAGAGCAGCTATTTAAATAAATATTAAACAGTTTTTCTACCGCTACTCAATTCGATTTTTATTAATCGGAAATATGTGGCCATTGGCTGAGAATCTCTGTTTAAATTAAATAAGTACATTTATATTTATATAAAATATATATCTATATATTTAAAAAATTTATAATTATCACATAGAACAAAAAAAAAATGACGAATAAGAAGAGATAATATTTGTTATAAGAAAAAGTGTAAATGGTTTCATGATCATTTGTAAAACATCGTCGAACTAATCAAAACCATGATATTTATAATCAAATTAATTGTAATCATAAAAAAATTTAAAAAAATGTAGCGGTTTTTTAAAAAGCAAATTGCAAAGAAAAAAATCAAAAAAAAAATAATTTTTCTCTGATTTACAAACGTTTTTATTCATACGCTGATGTAATAATGCATAAATAACCATAAAAAAGAACTCAAAAATAAGATATTATGATAAAGTGGAAATTTAAAAAAAAATCACAACTTAATTCGGAACAAAAGCACAATATGTGCAAAAAGAAAATACAACGAATTTTTGATAACCAAATATTGATAAGGAAAACTTTTACAAAGAAAAAAATATTAAAATTCACTTGAAACTGTGTTTTGGTTTTATTTTAAAAATCATCATACGCTTTGTTCTATATTTTCATATTAAGAAAATTAAATGCAATTTTTTTTTCAATGTCTGCGAAAAATTCAACTAAATTAACATATTGACTGCCATAACGATCATTTCTGATAGCCAGTGATGTTTCCCTCTTTTCTGATAGCCAGTGATGGGTCATGGCTTGCAAAAAAAAAATCTGATGTGACCAGCACATGAGTTTCTTATACAAAATTTACGTTTCTGCACAATTTACACTAAAACCCGACGAATAAAATATTAGTTCACAAAAAAATGTAAATTTATACTTAATAAAATCTGAAATATCAAGGCAACGGTAAAAGATATCAATTTACGGTAAAAGCCAAAAATGTAGATAATTTTAGTATCTTTGATTTTTTTTCTTAACGATTTTTTTTTTCGAAAAACCGTTAGGTGGCAAGCAATTTGCAAAAATCTTTTTCTTAATTCTTAATGGTAATGTCTCAATAACGGTAAAAGATGGCGGATAAAGGTAAAAGACAAAATTGTGGCAAACATTATTGTCTTCAATTCATCTCATTTAGTGGCATGTCAAAAACCCGTTATTTTTCTAGATAATCGCAAAAAACGGATATTTTTTTTAAATAACGGTATATTTCGATAACGGCAGTTCTAGTACCAGACAAAAATGTGGAAAATTTTACTGTCTTCGACTTTTTCAACTTTTGAAAAACGCGAAATTTTGCATGAAATCGCGGAAAACAAAAATACGATTTAAAAAAAAACGGGAATTTATCAGTACAAAATATGCCTGTAAAATTTCATGGCTCTAGCTCCATTAGTTTTTGAGAATTCTTGTATACAGATTAACAGACAGAAAGCCATTCTATATAATAATGCAACAATCGACTCAGGAGAGCACGGGAAATGTTTTTTAGGCAAAATTAAGAAATTGACGTTTTTCATGAATACAATACTTGATTATACTACGTATAAGAAAGTAAAAAATATAACTATATGTTGAAAACAGAACAAATCAAAAAGCAAATGTACTGGCAGTTATTTTAAACATTTGCAAAATTAGTTGGGCAGCCAACGTGTTAAAAATTATGTCTTATTCTCAAGTTTACATAATTTCGGACAGGTTCTTAAGTCGAAAAGCTTCTCAGCTTTCACGCTGATAGCGAAAATATCAAGCACGTGTTGAGACGTTGCGAACAAAAGCGTTTCTTTCTACAATTTCGGGTCGTTCTTCAAGACCTTAACACGGTGACTGCCAAACCAATTTTACAAATGTTTAAAAAAAAATGCCAATACATTTTCTTTGTGATTTTTGCTGTTTTCAACATATAGTTATATTCACTTTTGCAAGCCATGAACCCCAGGCAAACATCACTGGCTATCAAAAATGGTAGCCATGTCAGTCAATGTTGTAAAGGGTTTTTGTAAGTGTCCAGGGGCGGAATTCTATAAGCGAGCAGTGCGAACGCAAACGAAAATCCTCACTGAATTAACATTGGGATTTTTCGTACGCTTGCGGTATGCTGCCTCAGCGCTGATCTATACTTTTATGTCCAAAATTGACAATTTCGAGATATTCGAGAGGTTTTCTTTAAAAATTTTGAGACATTCGACATACTTTCTTTAATAATTCGAATTTTTCACACGCGTGAAAATCATTCATTAGAATCCCAAAACAGTTATATTACTTCAGATTTTTGTGGTACCAAAATTGTACCACTGATTAAATCGACTTCCATTGCTGCACGAAATTTTTGAAATGGTAACACGAAGAAAATAACCACGTGGAAAATATATCTGACTCAGTAGTACAGTAAAATTTCTTAAGCGAATCAAGTTCGAACGAAAGATCCAAATAGAAATGTAATAAAATATAAGTTTTTTTTCTAAATTTGAACGTTTAAAAATTTTTTTTTAGTATATCATTTCAAAACTTCTCAATCAATCACGATGTAAGTCGTATGAAAAAAAAATATAAATAATGACTGAAAAATACGAAAAAAAAATATTTTTTTAAACAAAAACATTTGTTAAATGCAATAAACTTATAAGCAAAAACAAATAAACAAGAAAAGCTAAAGCAATAACTGAAACTTTTTTATGAATCTTAGTTGTGATTTGTTCTAAAAGAAATTAGCTAGATTTTGTATCATTTTCCCGGGTATATGTATGATCTTGTTTTGGGAAATTTAGGTTAATTAATGAAAACGAAAATATCATTAGGGACATGTCCATGAAAAGGCCAATTATGTATGTTCGAGTAGTTTTTTTAACGGCCTGTTCATAAATACGGCACACAAAAACAACCTCCCACCAGTACCGGACGGGATAGGGTACGAGGTCTCAAATTTATGGACATTTCCTAAAGCTGCCTAAATGCAAATCATTTCACATACAAGTCTTTTAATGTCAAATTAGGAATTTCACTCATATATTTTCAAGTAATCAAGATCATCAAAAATCATTTAAAAAAAACCATACGTTTTAACCCATTAATGCCCGTGAGAAAACCACTGACTATTTTTAACATAAAAAACAATTTATTTTTATAAAATAAACAAAATAAAAAGAAAATTCTGGGGGGGGGGGGGGGAATATTGTCCATAAATCTGTGGTAATTAGTTAAGGTATTAGCTTAAGTCGATTTTCAGGCGAAGCCAAATTGCTCTGTTTCTAAATGCAAATATAGATCAGTTTGGTACCGCCTTAAAGGCGACTTAAGCTACTTATATTTGGTGTACTCGTTTGAGTACGGCGCACAGTGTCGATTTTTGCTGTAAAAGTGGTCAAAATTATGAAACTCGAGTTCTGGGAGATAAATTCGTCAAATTTGCCAGAAAATAGAAAGAAAATTTTTTTATTTAATTTTTTTAATAAGGCAAAAAAATAGAAATTGCGGTATTATTTTTTCTTTTAGAGCTCAATTACTTCAAGCAAAGAAATCTAACGTAATTTAATTATGAAAGTCAAAGTTTATTTGTCTTTAATTTGGTACACAGCCATTTTTCATCAAGTCGATATAAACCAAATAAATTCGCAAAATTCGATTTTTTCACTTTAAATGCTCGTACAGAAAATTTATTTACCAAAAGAAAAGGTTTTTCTGTAGTTTTATTTTAAAAAGGTCTGATGATGGGCCGAGGTGGGCGAAAAACTGTAAGCTTTCCTTAAGCCCAATTCAGATTAACGATTGCGATTACGATTGAAGCTTCTCGACCAATGAGAACCAAGCTTTCAACGATAGGAAAATGGAAGCTTTGATCTGATTGGACGAGGAAACTGAATCGTAATCGTTAATCTGAATTGGGGTTTAAGTTGGAAAATTTTTGAAAAATTAGCAAAAAGCATTTATTACCGGCGTAAAAGTGCTACACTGTCTAACAACTGCATTTTGGTAACAGGATATTCTAGTTTAACAAATTCTAAGACTCAATCGTCTAAAGCTGCTCCTGTTCGGCAGTAAATAATCTATCCAGGGTTGTTATTATGTTCTTCAGATTTTTCTAGTTATTTTAGACATTTTTCTAACCAGAAAACATGGAGATATAAAATTTCGGGCTTGTCAAATTGTCATGAAAATCCTAATTTTGGCCAAAAATTTAGACCAAATTCGACACTGTGCGGGGGACGCTAATGGGTTAACCATAAGAAAAATGAAAATCTAAACCTTTTAATGCTCAAAACTATTTGCTAAATACCCTAACCGCAGAGAATTAAATAATTTTTGCCCCACAATCTACACGTAATAACGATTTTCTATTATTTATTTGGTTTTGTTGTAAATAAAACGAAAATATAAAAGGGTTATTTATATGTATATCGTATGAAAGAAAAAAACAACAACATTGAAAACATATTTTTATCAAAACAAAAAGAAAAACATTTCGATCTTTAAAAAAATCTAGAATAAAGGTTATAATAAATAAAACTAACGATATTTAATTAGGCAAAACAATAAAAGTACACTCGTAGCAGATAATAAATAAGCATCAGTTTAATTTGTGCGAATCTAATTTTAATAAATAATAAACTAAGGTTTAAGAAAAACCGTACGAATCGTGAAGAGAATTTAAAATGCAGCGATAAGCGGGGACGTAAAATTTTTTAATGAATTGATAAACAACCATTTTATTATTAAAAGAACGTGTATATAAAGAAAATCTATAAAAAAAATTATTGTAAAAAAAAAGTATATAATCTAAAAAAAAAACCTAATAAAATAAAATACACACATTTATACGTTTTTATAACAAATTTATCAAATATTTATATATGAATACTCTTTAAGAAAATATGACAAAAGAAAAAGACAGAGATTAAATATTTTTATTTTTAAAATTTAAATCGCTATTAATTTTTTTTTACATATATATATATATTTTTAAGACTATATAAATCGAAAACCGTAAAATATTTACATATATATATATATATATATATCTAAACTTAAGAAAAAGAAAGGAAAAGAAAAATATAAACATATATTAAAGATATATCGAAACTCTTATAAAAAAAAACTATATTATATAAAGAAACTAAAAAAGACAAGTGAAAAAAACACAGAAACCATTATGTATCATTGAAATCCTAGGCAATATGCGCGAGCTCTATAATTAATAATAATAACTAATTTATAATAAATAATACGTTAGACGTTAGAAAAATCTCTTTGACTTATGCAGGTTGCGAACGATTCACAAAATTCTATTTAAACAACATTGAAATAATTAAAATTATTTTAATTAGCAAGGAAATCTGTCAAATTTATTATGAAAATATCTTGCTTCAACGTATGTACACGCCATTGGAGCATATCACTCAGAAATTTAGTGCAAACAAAAAAAAATGCTGAAATCTTAAGTAAATTATGCGTCTATTTCATACACAGGGCAAGTTTTGCTATGCAGTTTGCAGGTCAATCAAAAATAGTAGGTTTTGATGAAAAAAATAACAAATCCGTTGCGCTGCTTTTTCTAAAATTTATAGTTTTTGAATTATCGTAAAACTATAACGAGGCTCATTTTTTAAAAGGAAAATCCCTAATGAAAAAATATCTGATGTGAACAGCACATGAATTTCTTATACAAAGTCCAAGTTTCTGCACAATTTACACTAAAACCCGACGAATAAAATATTAGTTCCAAAAAAAATGTGATTTTTTACTTAATAAAATCTGAAATATCACGACAACGGTAAAAGTTGTACGGTAAAAGTCAAAAATGTAGAGTATCTTTAATTTTTCTCTTAAGGATTTTTTTTACGAAAAACCGTTAGTTTGCGAGCAAGTCGCAAAAATTCTTTTTTTTTTTAATTTATTGATAATAGGGCAATTCACTCTTGATCGTAGATAGTAAAATCGTAGATTGTACTGTACATCTACGATGGAAAAGTACAACGAAGCGTGAGCAGCGCTTTACTAGAGGTTGTGGGTTTTGTCATAAATTTTTGACTCTTTTATTTATTTTCTTTACCTAAATTGTTTAAAGCATTTTTTAACTCTTAATTTATACTAAATCATATAAATACTTTAATTTACTTGCTTTTCCAATGTCCATTTTAGAGTTGGCACCAAGTAGACATGTCACAAAACATGCCTTAACCTCACTTTATTAGAAGTACGACAAAAACTACGATTTTATTTACGATTCTACGAGTTTACGATCAACTACGATAAAGAGTGAATAGCCCTAATATCTCGATATTCTTTTCAATTCATGTCACATAGTGACCTGTCAAAAATCCGTTATTTTTCGAGATAAGCGCAAAACTGATTTTTTTTTCAGTAACGGTAAATCTCGATAACGGCTTGAGATACGCTGTTTTAGCAAAAGACAAAAATGCAGGAAATTTCATTCTCTCCAACTTGTCCCAAATTTTATTGTCTCCAACTAACTCAATCTGTTTGATATCTCCAATATTTCTAAATCCTTGGAACTTCGTATATATGAGACTACTGAAGAACGCGTAATTTCGGAGTAAAAAACAAAAAATTAAATTGCGATTTTTGAAAAGCCGCCATTTTGGTTCAAAATCGCCCCATTTCTGGACAAAGCTTGTCTGTAAAATTTCATGGCTCTAGCTCTATTACTCTTTTAGAAATCTTGTACACAGACTGACAGACAGACAGACTGACAAACACACAGAGAAACAGACAGACTGACAAACACACAGAGAAACAGACAGACTGACAAACACACAGAGAAACAGACAGACAAACAGACAGACAAACAGACAGACAAACAGACAGACAAACAGACAGACAAACAGACAGACAAACAGACAGACAAACAGACAAACAAACAGACAGACAAACAGACAGACAGACAAACAGACAGACAAACAGACAGACAAACAGACAGACAAACAGACAGACAAACAGACAGACAAACAGACAGACAAACAGACAGACAAACAGACAGACAAACAGACAGACAAACAGACAGACAAACAGACAGACAAACAGACAGACAAACAGACAGACAAACAGACAGACAAACAGACAGACAAACAGACAGACAAACAGACAGACAAACAGACAGACAAACAGACAGACAAACAGACAGACAAACAGACAGACAAACAGACAGACAAACAGACAGACAAACAGACAAACAGACAGACAAACAGACAGACAAACAGACAGACAAACAGACAGACAAACAGACAGACAAACAGACAGACAAACAGACAGACAAACAGACAGACAAACAGACAGACAAACAGACAGACAAACAGACAGACAAACAGACAGACAAACAGACAGACAAACAGACAGACAAACAGACAGACAAACAGACAAACAGACAGACAAACAGACAGACAAACAGACAGACAAACAGACAGACAAACAGACAGACAAAGAGACAGACAAACAGACAGACAAACAGACAGACAAACAGACAGACAGACAAAGAAAAAGACATTTTTTTTATTAATGCTCCAATTGACTCAGAAGTGCTCAGGAAATGTTTTATGGAAAATTAGGAGGTGTAAAATTAATGACCAACAAAGAGCACACGCCTCTACTAACAGACTAGCGGCTAGTTAGCTTTCAACTGAAAAATTCCTTTTAAAAAATGAAGCTCGTCATAGTAAGTTCGCTTCAGATTTTGTTAGGTCTATCATGTGCCAGCCCTGGAAAACTGCCCTGCGCATAAAACAGACGTGGAAAATTCTGTCGTTATTACGAAGTCATCTTGCTAGCAAAAAAAAATGTTGGGCTCTTCTGAAGAACTTTTTTCAAGGACCAGATTTTTTTAAGGACCTACTAAAAGCCCCATAGTATTTGTAAACTTTGATCTCATCCTGAACGTGTGTAGCGGCACTTGGAAAATGCCACCAGACTTTTTTTTTCTTTACCAGAAAATATTGTAAAACTCACGTTCGCCATATAAATATTATCAACAAAAATCAAAAATTTATCAATAAAACAGTGAAAATTTCAGCAACTTTTCATAAGTCGAAAAAAATAAACAAGTTTTAAAGATTGCGAAAACCCTAAATAAATTAACTTAAAAGAAAAAATAGAAAAAGATGGAAACACCAGAGAAAAAAAACTTTTTAAGAACATAAAGAATCATAACTTATAAAATAAAATTTAAAAAAAAATAGATAAAAGAATTGAAATTTTCTATAAAAAAATTAATTGGTAGACAAATTTTTTTAGTCAATATGAAAAGACATTTTTTTAACAAAATCCATTGAATGTTTTTGATTTTTATGATTGATGCACTCATCAAAAAAACAGAGTAAAATATAATAAATAATAATAAACGTAAAAATAATAATATATCTATATATATATATACATAAATAATAATATTAAAACAACCAAATTTATGTAATATATGAAATATTTTTTTTATTATAAATTTGATAGAAAAATGATAATTTTCTTTTTGTTAGATGGATATTTAATTTATTTGCTCTTTTCAAATATATATATTTGCAGTTAAAATTACTGAATTTTATATTATGTAGGGGAAACATGGCCAAAATGACATACTGTTTTCTTTTTCGATAACAACTCTTTTGTTTTAAGAAAAAACAATATGATAATTCACAAATTAATTCTTTGGTTCAATACCAATTCATATTCCATACTAGACTGACAGACTGACAGACTGACAGACTGACAGACTGACAGACTGACAGACTGACAGACTGACAGACTGACAGACTGACAGACTGACAGACTGACAGACTGACAGACTGACAGACTGACAGACTGACAGACTGACAGACTGACAGACTGACAGACTGACAGACTGACAGACTGACAGACTGACAGACTGACAGACTGACAGACTGACAGACTGACAGACTGACAGACTGACAGACTGACAGACTGACAGACTGACACACTGACAGACTGACAGACTGACAGACTGACAGACTGACAGACTGACAGACTGACAGACTGACAGACTGACAGACTGACAGACTGACAGACTGACAGACTGACAGACTGACAGACTGACAGACTGACAGACTGACAGACTGACAGACTGACAGACTGACAGACTGACAGACTGACAGACTGACAGACTGACAGACTGACAGACTGACAGACTGACAGACTGACAGACTGACAGACTGACAGACTGACAGACTGCTCCAATCGATTCAGGAGTGCCCGGGAAAAGTTTTTCAGGCAAAATTAGGATGTCGAAAATTTTCATAAATACAATACTTTATCATATTTCGTATAAGAAAATAAAAAAACACCACAAATCACACATTTTCCATCACAAGCTTAAACATTTTGACCGTTCACTTGTTGTTAAATGAAACCGAACGGTTTTAAACTCAAAATTTTGTCCACAAGGAATTGATTTTGATTTTCAAGTGACTGTTTTTTAATCGAAGCAAAAGTTTTTCGCCCATTTCGCCATTTAACCCTTTCGTCCCTATTGGGACATACATATGTGTCCCACTAAATGTTCACAAAGACCTAATATGTAAATTAGTTTAACATGCATGTCTCTATTAGATTAACCCATTTTAATCGTTTGAAACTAATTAATCGTCTCCCGTACCGGAAGGGTTAAATGAACGTTTGATTCAGAAAATAGAAAGTGTTATTGTCAAACACGAACAATTGAAATTTTTTAACGAAAAATCGGCCAGAGTCTTTTTGGGATACAGGAAAAATGTGCATAATCTCAATCCTGAACCCGATTAAAGTCCGAAATAATCTATGGTAAGACATACGCCCGCAATGCTGGTGTCTTACGAATTTCAAGCTTCCGGAAAAATTGCGGCTTCAAATTTCCGGTCTACAAAATAGAGCTACGTCTATTTTCTCCCCTCGCCGCCCGGGGAAAATATTTTTATAAAAACTTCTATCCACGTCTTCGTTTATCCGTAAAGGATGGAAATTATGTACATTGCATCCCTTTGTTTGTTAATTTTTTTTAAAAAATTTTTTTTAGAATATAATATAATTTTTGTTGGATGTCTATTTTTTTAAAAAATGTGTTAATTTATAATTAATGAAATAAATTAATAAGAAAAGTAAAACATAAAATATGCAAATTAATATAATTTATTTAATTATGTCAAGCCAGTAAAACTAAAATGAGTAGGTATATGTTGTGTTCATTGAAATGAGGCATTTAAAAATGCAGGGAATCTATATATTTTATAGAAAAAAATAAATAAATAAATAAATAACATATAAATATATTCCTAATAAAGAAATATATGAAAAAAGTATATATTATATACATTTATAAGTTAAATGTAAAGAAAAAAAAAAGAGAAACGCGAAAGAAATAAAGTAATTATATTCAAAGTAAATTTAATACAAATAATGATTTAAGTGAAAAAACACACATTTTATATATTCACATATAAAAGTAATATCTTTAACATAAATTTAACTTAATCCCCGACATATAAGAGAAAACTTAAGCGATTAAAATAACAAAATATTAAATAGAATAAAGTCACCTTTTTTTAATGTGAGAAGAAAAAAAAACAACCAATAAAGTACTACTATTAAATAAATGAATATACGACAGTTTAAATTTACCTAAGAGTATAAAAAATGAGTAAAATTGTGAGACTTTTATATAACATCTGAAATATAATTCAATTTAGAACAAATAATCGTAAAGAGGAGATATTTTTGTAAAAAAGAAAAACAAGTAAAGAAAAAATCGAAAATGTCCCATGCAATTTAAAAAAAAAAACGTAACCGCACTTAAGAAAACCACAGAAGAAATTTTAAAATGTAATCAAAGAAAGATATCAAATAAGCAAAAAAAAAAAAATCCAAGAGAAATAATACAGAAACAAATAAAAACAACAAACGTTACATGAAATGCAAAGTCTGATTAAAACTTAAATAAGAAAATTAATTAAAATTGAATAAAAAAATAAATAAATAAAAGATAAATTGTGGAAAAAGCCATCATAAAGTCCTACAAGCTCTAAAAAAAAAACATAAATTAATTAACTTAGAATTATTCGGAAATTCGATAATAGTGTTTCCCATTTTCATCATAATTCATTTTCAAAAAGGGCCAAAAGTCATCACATCCATTATCACTAAATTTTATAACTTTTGTTTTCGGAAAAATCTAACAGTTCTGTGTGGGTTGGTAGGAAATCGCATTTTACAAAATTACGGGGAAAATTTGTCAAATGAAATTGTACCAAATCTTCCAAAAATTAACTCAAAACCACCCATAAATTTTGAAAATACCTCAAAAACCATTCCAAAATCCTCCTAAAGCCCAATTCAGACTAACGATCAAGCGATTACGATTGAGCTTCCTCGCCAAATGAGAGAAAGCTTTCATTTTCCTACCGTTGAAAGCTTTGATCTCATTGGTCGAGAAGCTTGAATCGTAATCGCAATCAAAATCACAATCGTTAGACTGAATTGAACTAAAATTGTCTCGACACCGCGTGATGGAAAACGTTACGTCGAATTTTAAAAACTTCACTCAACAACTATTTTTGGGTTTAAAATGAATTTTTCAACTATTTAGTTGAAAAAACTTCAACCGACAAGATTTAAAAGACGCATTTTCGACGGTTGGATTAATCGACATTTAGGTTGAGTTTTTCAAACTTTTTCGAGTTTAAATATGCCTTTTTAAACCAACTTAGTTGAAAATTTCATCCGGAAAAGTTGAAAATTTATATTTTTAGTTTAGATTTGAAACTAAAAAGTTGAAATATTTTTCTAAAATGATAACCGTTTAACCGAAAAGATAGAAAAAGTAAAATTTGCAAATTCAAATGGTTCAGTTTTTAAACTAGAAATTTGCAAAAATTAAACATGAAAGACGAGAGATTTCGACTTTGAGTTGAATTTTTCAACCAAGACAGGCTTGAAAGTTGTCTGAATCGAGTTGTTTATATGGGGTGCGTTCCTTTATTAACCGTGGTTAACCGCGGTAAAGAGAAATGCGTCCTTAAATGCCTACGGTTAACGCTCAGTAAACTTTACTGCCGTTCCTAAATGCCAAAGTTAAGCTGTCAAAGTTACTTTTCTTAACTCTGCTCGAGAGCTGAGTTGGAGAAAGTTAACTTTAATTGCAATTAAAGAACGCGATAAAGTTAACCGAGACGGTTACAACTGTCAATCAACTGTCAATTCGTCTCGTAGTTTCGAATGAGTTTTGTGCAGAATAATGGAGGATTTTATTGTGGTCCTTGTAAATGAAAAATACGACATCAAGGAGAATTCTATACGATGTATTCACAAAATTTATATAAAATTTACCATTTCATTGTTTTCAATATAAAGCTTCTGTTGGTTTTCAAACACTTCCGCAGCTCCCAAAAAGATTGCTTTGATCATTTGTTGGTCCGACATATTTTTAATGTATTGTTGTGCACATCACTGCTGTCAAAGTTAACCAAATCGCGTTCTTTTAATCAGAGTTAACGTCGGTAAAATTTCAACTTTAGCAATCAGCTGTTCTAACTTTGGCAAACCCAACCTTTACTTTACTCGGGAATAAAGGAACGCACCCATGGCAAGTTTACAAGTGGATCAGAGTAGCTCAATAGTTAAGCGTTCGCCCTATGAAGCCGAAGAACGTGGGTACGAATCTCGCCGGGTGGTCGCTCAATGTTGCGGCCTTGCTTCAAAAAAATGCATGACAACAGGAAATACTTAGAAATATGACAATTTCCTCCTTGCGAAAAAAAACCCTACAAGACAAGATGAGATGAGAGTGGGGATTTTATTTGGACGATTAAAAAAGGAGCGCGAAGTTTTTCATACAAAATGCGACGCAAATATTTAAATCAAGAGCTGCACAGTCCTGAACGAAAATTAATTAAATTTTTCGTGCTATTTCGATTCCATAAATATTGGTCACGGAAATATTAGAAAACCAGCAATGAAGACGAAAGCGCCACAGGCGGAATTTTTTTTAAAAATATATACGCCATTTGCGCAGAAACATTATTATAACCAGTGTTGTTCCTCTACGCGTAGACTTTAATTGTCTACACTTTAGTGTAGACAATAGCGTAGACAATCGATTTGGGGTAGACAATGTAGACATTGGCGTAGACAATGTCGACTTTGCGTAGACAATGTAAACTTTCTCATATCTGTTAAAACAAAGTCATCAGTGAGTCATATATTAGTTGCGTTTTTTTAATGTTCTAGAACACGGAACATTAAAAAAACGATCCAGAGTAAGTGGGAAATTTCATCGAGTTCGAATGGCAACTAACTTCATGTTGGTTACATCAGTAGGCCGTTACTGCTATATTTTCTTGATATAATCACGATTCGCTATCTTCCATGATTAAAACTATTTCCCTGTCGAACAGAACCAACAAACCACCAACACAAAATCCTCAATTGAGAATAAAATGTCAGATTTATTATGTTGAAGTTAGCAGCATTTCATTACCGTACATTACCGTATAAAATTTCCCTTTGTTCCAAGCGCTGTTCGAGTTGAAAAAGTGGTGCAGGATTTTGTATGGAAAGTTTGTTCTGAACTGCTTCAGAACATTAAAAAAACGCAACTATTGGCAAAGCCGAAATCGACTGACCTTTGATAGGTCTAAAAAACTACACCATATTTATTATTCTTGGCGAATAAATGATAATTTATATTATGAAGAAGACAATGATTCTGATTAAGATTGATTTATGTACAATACATAAAAGCGCAAAAATAAATTCTTGAATTAGTTTTGGTAGTTTTTATTTTTGATATTTTTTCCTATACTCCACTAGGGGTATTTGGTTTACTTTATTTGATTTGAATTACTTCCGTATAGATTTCCGTCTATCTGTAAATACGACAACTGTCAACGGAATTAAGCTAAAGACTAGTAACAAACGTGTTTTTCGAAAAAAATAAACAGATATTCTTAGATGAGCAAACCCATCCCATAAAAATGAATCAGTTTTTTAAACAAACGGTTCGTTATATTGAAAAATGTGTGAAGCAAAAAGATTTTAGAATGCAATGTGATCTCAATTGCAAAAATTAAAAAAAAGCCGCTTAGATTGCATGAAAAGAATTAAAATTGCCACTAAAGTTTGCTCCGAAGTTCTCATGCACAGCATTTGGCGATTGCTTCCTGGAAATTGTGCTTTATTATGTTAAAATTAATTGAAGAAAATGAGATTTTATAACTAAATCACCTGTCCTTGATTGTCTACCATTGTCTACAGTAATAGTCTACGCGTAGACAATGGTGTAGTCTACATCACGTAGACTACGCGGCACAACACTGATTATAACACTTAATTGAAAAACCCGGGACAAAAGTTTTGTTTTCGCAGATGTCTGATTCCGGGAGTGTCCTGGCCAAACCGGGATGGGACGTATGGTCACCCTACTCTCCAGCAGGACCACACTTTTTTTGGTTTGAAAATTCAACTTTTTGTGGTTTAAAAAAATCAACCGAAAAGATGAAAATTTCAACTATATTAGGTTAAAAAAGGCTTTGTGATTTTGTTGTTTACAAATTTTAAACTTTTTGGTTGAAAATTTCAACGCAATTTAGTTAGAATAAATATGTAAACTTCAAAAAATGAAAAATTCGACCAAAATTTTCCACCGTGTCAAAAAAAAACTCCCCAAAATGCGTGGGTACCACCCCAAAACCCAATATATTCGAAATTTAAAAGAGCGAGGTTTCCACAACAGGAAATACACCTTTTCTGTAAAACAGCTGAAAATCGTATACCCTCCCCCTCAATTTTTGACGTCGGATTTTTCTTTTTTGTTTTTACTTTCTTATCTCTGGGCAAAAAAGGACTCCTCGAACTAATCCTCTTATCATACTAATATATAAAAATGAGTTGGGGTCTGTCTGTCTGTCTGTCTGTTCCTCTTTCACGCGAAAACGGCTGAACCGATTGACTTGAAATTTGGCATGAGTGTCAGTGGTAGGCATACGGAAAAGTTCCAACATAGGCATACGGAAAAGTAGCTCGAGGGGTGGGGGGAGTAAGGGGAGGGGGTAAAGTGATTTCGAAACTTAGTTTTTGCGCGATGTTACTCTTTCGCGGGGAAACTACTGAACCGATTGGTCTGAAATTTGGCATAGGTGTTCGTCGGGGGTTCAGCCCCAACATAGATTCATTAAAAAGTAGTCCGAGAGGTGGTGGGAGTAAGGGGAGGGGGTAAAGTCATCTCGAAACTTAGCTCTTCCTCTATGTTACCCTTTCGCGGGGAAACTACCGAGCCGATTGGCCTGAAGTTTAGCTCCAACATAAGTCATAAAAAAAAATCTGAAAAAACTTGACCCGGCAACGACGGGTATGCAAGCTAGTACAACAATATTCGGTTAAGAAGTTGCAGTTGAATTGGACAATGCCAAGAGCGGAACTGTTTGTTTTTACTGCTTTTTTCTTAAAATCTTAGATATCCCACGTAAAAATAAATCTTCTAGAGGGTCATCGACTGATTTTTTTCTGTAATACAAACCGAAAATTTTAATAAAACATTTGATGACCCCGATTCTGATAGTCGTGTCGTTTTACATGGTTTTATTAGTAAAAAAAGCCCCGATATTGCTGTTTTTACCAATAAAAACCATGTAAACAAACACGACTATCAGAATCAGTATCGGGGTGGATATTTCGAATCTTCAATTGGAATCACATTTGCATCACATTTTATGAAAAAAAAAGAATCGTTTATATTTATGTTATTTCTTTAAAGTTTTTTTTTCTTTTTGTTTTTGTAAACATTAAAAGTAAGGCAAAATAAAAGTAAAGAAAAAAAAAACAATATATTTGCATCGGCTGTGAATTTAACTGCCATTTACCGATACTATTAATGGAGAAAATTATAATAAAAAAATAATAATTATATAAGATAAAACAAAAAAAAAATATTAAATACATAGAAAAGGAATAATTCTTTAAACTTAAACTAAAATGTAAAACACGCGATCTTTAGATGTAGTTTATAATATATATACATATATATGTATACATATATATGTATATATATATGTATATATATATATATATATATATATATTTACATATTAAATAATATAAGATATTTAAACAAATTAAAATAATTGATTGAATAATATATAAATCAAGTTATATGTCTCATGAATGAAAAAAGATGCATTTTAATAGGTATAACAGAATTACATAAAACATAAAATAAATTATCAAAAATAAGTTTATAAAACTAACAATAAATTTAATAAATAATAATTTAAAAAAAACACATACACACACAAAGAGAAATGAAGAAAGAATATTGCGAAAAATCTCTATTCAACCCGGAAAAACGTTAAGAATTACTCATTGAAAAGAAAATTAATGAGAGGCAAAAAAAATAATAATATTAAAATAATAAGATGAAGAAAAACCAATTAAAAAATTATATTATTGAATATAGATATATACATATATTGTGCATGTGTCTGAAAATTTAATATTTTCGTAAGATTTTATACCTAAAATATAAGTGAAAAAAGGCAAATTGATATGAAATTTAAATATATATATATATTGTATATATATATGTATATATTCTTCTAAATATTACGTAAGGAGTGAAAACGTAATTTTTTCAATCTAAATATATACATATATAACTATATGAAATAAAAGTCCAAAAACTTGTACTTAAAAAAAAACCGACAGCAAACAGCAAAATATCAAAAAAAAAAAAAAAAAGTGTTGCGCAAAATTTCAACCATTTGCGCACAGAATTTGGAAAAAATGGTTGTGCTTGTTTTTTTTCTGTCATTAATAAATATATTGAAATTCATTAGTTTAATACCACCTTTTGGATTTCTAGGTTGGCAAAAACTGAAACTTGTGTGAACCGATTCGCGCGAAATTCGATATGGGATCAGTTTAAACCAGGGTTGTTATTATTTTTCCCAGCCCGAAAAATCCCACTTGGTTTTTCTTAAAAAAAAAACACCTAGCCAAAAAATCACTAAAACGCCATTAAAAACCCAAAAAAAAAAACACAATAAAACCAAAAAAAAACCCAATAACACCCAAAAAACCCACAAGAAAATCCCGTGGGTTGGGCTTTTTTTTTAAAAAAACCCGGGATTTTCCCAACCCTGGCTTTAAGTAAGAATTTCACAAAAATCTAAACTCACTGACATGAAGTAAGTTTGGCAGATTTATTCTGGGAAAATGGAAAATTTTCCAAATTCTCGGAATCTATTGAGATTCGGACAACAAACATAAAAGAAATATATCAGTTTTGATCACTACAAAATTTTTATCTGCAATATTTGTTACAGTTTCGGAAAAAATATGCAAAAAAACTATTTTTTTTTCAAATATCTCGAGAACCGTTCGGGGTACGCAGACTGACAGATTGACAGACAGGCCGACAGACTGACCGACAGACCGACAGACTGACCCGGCCTTTACACGCGACTGTAAAGTCTGTCAGTAGCACAGACTTCAAATGTCAAATTACTGACAACGAATTAAAACACATTTAGCGAACTGGCAGTCGGTGCATTTACACGAGACTGTGTCAGCGACTGTGTCAGCTCTACAGACGCGTGTAAGGGCTGGGTCACACTTGTACGGACATCCTTATAATTTTGCCTGAAACGGCTTTCGTGCTGATTAAAAAGTTTCTATCCGACCCCCGTTTTCGCGTCGGGTCTCCATCATCAATACAACACTTTCCCTCTGTAGCAGACGAGAGTAGAAGCTATTATTTCCCGTTATAAAATTTACTAAAATCTTTTACTTAATAGCAAAAAGAGGCAAAAAAACCTGCAATGATACTCGTATTACACTCGGAATTTATGAACAAATGATATTTAAAAAATTTCTTTTTCAATCAATTTTACGAAATTTCTACACAATCGGTTGTCCAATGTAAATTTTAATTGACGAATATTGCTTAAAAATCTTCTGTTAAATTTTTGTTTTGTTTTTGCATGATTGACTTAAAAGTTTAGTTTATGTGAAATTTTTGATTTAAGAAAATGCCGAAATTTTGCTAGTTTGTAAATTACAACGAATATACGTACGTTTTACAACAAGTAGATGTTAATGTTTTCCATCGATTTGTACATTTTGATAGAAGCCAAGAGAGACAGAGAGAGACATGGAGAAAAGTAATTTAAAAAAAAAAGACAAAATGTTAAATAATTTAATTTTTTTTTTTAAATTAAAGCATATTTTATACAGATTTATGACTTTATATTTTGTAATCAAAGAATTATTTTATATTTAGAAAAAAACCCTAAATAAGAATGTGAACATTAAAATATGTTTTTTATTTGATTTAACTGCTATTTGAAATTGTTTTTCTTTTATTATTTTTTTGTTAATTGGAAGAGATATTCATAAAATAAATCTTATTAAATATGATTTCTTTGTTAGCGGTTTTTATTTTCACTCCTTATCACCTGATTTATCCCCAAAGTCCTTTAGAAATCACGATTTGTTTTGTGGTCCGAAAATGCCGAGGGGGCTCAAGATTTTTCCGGTGACCCAGAAATTCGGAAAAACAGTTTCATGGATACAAAAGAACGTAAAAACTTCGAGCAAAAAAATTCTGGTGAGGAAAATTGTCAGAAATTTCAGGCAAAAGTTTCCTGCATAGAAGAGATATTAGAAAATTAAGGGGAAAAAATTTACTCCGTGAAAAAAAATTGTCAGAAAACCTGGAAAAAATGGTGCATAGAAAAGACCTCGAAATCTTCAGTTTCCCGCTTCGAAAACACATTAGAAAATTAAGGGGAGAAAATTTACTCCAGGGAAAATTTGTCAGAAAACTCAGGGGGCCTATTATGGAACACAATCATAATCGTAACGATTGGAATTCACCTGTAAAACGATTGCGATTACGATTGATCGTCCTCGACCAATGAGATCAAAGCTTTCATTTCCCTATCGTTAAAAGCTTTATTCTCATTGGTCGAGAAGCTTCAATCGTATTCGCAATTGTTAGTCTGAATAGGGCTTTAGTAGAAAATACTAACAACAACACACAAGCTCTGATCGTTACGATTACGATCGTATTCCATAATAGGCCCCAGAAAAAAATCTTGCATAGAAAATACATTGAAATCTTCCAGGCCTTTATCAAAATCTATCGAAACTCAAATGGAAAGTTTGTAAAGTCCAAATCAAAAAGTGGTGACCAGCATCCAAAATTTTCGTCTCATTTCAAAACTATAATAATAGTAAATAAAACTTTTGGTAACTATTTTTTTTAATAAATATCTAATAATAGAGAAAGAATGAAAGGAAGAAATTTTACCAAATGCAGAATGTGTTTACATCATTTTGAATGTTTATGCAGGTCAAGAATAAAAATAAAATATTTATTATAAAATGAGTACTAATATAAAAAAAATTATTTAAGAAAGTGAGAAATAAAATAAATAAAAAAGACGATATTTTGAAACATAAGTAGAATTGATAAATAAGATATTTTTTTAATTTTATTTTTGCAAAAAAGAAAAATTTAAATATGAGATGGTTTATATATAAAAAAAAAATATTTGAAAAAATATTTAAAAAAAATCATAATTTCCTTTTTATGTATGCAAGAAGAGAACGAAAAATTCAAGAGAGAGAGAGAGAGAGTGAAAATTTTTAAGAAATCTTTATATAAAATAATTGTATTTAAAGAATAAAATAAAAATAATAATAATAAAAGTAAAGGAAAATGAGAAACTCTAAGCAATAATTTAATTCATATTCTTTAAAAGACGTAAAAGATGTGGAAAGCGAAATAAATCTTTATAGTTAAACAAAAGAAAAACTAATTATGTAATTTAAAAGTGAATAAAATAATTAACTTAAAAAAAGGAAAATGAAAAAAAAAATGTTAATAGAAAGGAGACACATATAGATACGGAACAAATTTTCGATTTTTATATCTTTACATACACACATATATATTAAAATAAATAAATATATATATTTAATGAAAATATTGATATTTCAAAATGGAATAATAATAATAAAAAAAAAACTAATTATAATAACTAATTATTATATTGTGTAGACAGAGTTTATATGCAAGAAAAATAATTATTACTTAAAAACATAAATTATGGATAATAAATACATTCAATCAAAATCGTAATTATTTTCAATTAGTTGAGTTTAACCAAGACCTTTTAATATAGATATACGTCAAGTAGATATCAGCGCCTGTGCCTAATTCCGACTTTCTGGACACCAAAATTAGCGTATCGTCCCCAATGAAAGATCGAAATCGCCCTCTGTCTGCTCGTAGTTGTCGAATAATAAAAACAATATTCAAAAAAAAAACAATCGGGATTCCTGTGATCGGAATTAGGTACACAAACCGGACATAAAGTACGTACGTATTGATGTTGTTTCTCTTAAATCAATTCCTTTCCAGAAAAAAAAAATGCAAAAATCGCCTCCCTAATTTCATGACTGTCAGGAGGGTTGTTTTACCATAAATTTGGACAATTTTCCTGAAGGTGGCAAGAGGAAGGGCGATTGAAGGGGGTTTAAAAAATTTTGTGTTCGACAAATTTCAGTAAAAAAAAGTTTTTTTTTGTCCCTCAAAGGGTTATAGATATCTTTTAGGATTTTCAGAGTATTTTTCCGTCACATGAATTTTTATTTTGCCCAGAGCGTGCCGAAACTAGAACATATAAAAAATGCCTAACTTTTGTCAAATTCCTAATTTATTTAAGATTGACGACAATTCGTTTGGATCTCTAAAACCCAATTCAGACTAAAGATTGCGATTATTTGAGCTTCCTCGACCAATGAGATCAAAGCTTTCATATTCCTATCGTTGAAAGCTTTGATCTCATTGATCGAGATGCTTCAATCGGAATCGCAATCGAAAGTCTGAATTGAGTTTAAGACCCCGTTCAGACACAGCGGTTTTCTATGGGGTTTATTTCTTTCTTCGGCGTTCACACACAAAGTTTGCATCCGCACGGAAATCACGAACGGGGTCTAAAGGTAATCCTTGAGCACATGAAAAATCTTTGAGAATCTTTCAAATCGTCACTTCAATGCGGAATATTATGCAAAAGATTACAACGTAACGATGGAGGACTACGTGTGTAGAAAATTCTAAAAGAACATCAAATATACTTGATATAAAATAATGGAAGATGTCTTAACTTATTCTTTGTACCCATCGTCGATTAGTAAAAAACCTTGCGTCCTTTTCTTAGAAAATCTAAACGCTTCTCTAGAAAGGTAATAAAAAAAACAACATTTTGTAAAACAGCCAAAAGGAGCAGGATTTTTTGCAAAATTCTTCATTTTCAAGTCATGCTGAGATTAAGGATATTTTTTGGATCTTGAATTCCAATAGAGATTGATTTAAGGATTAAAAGAAATATTCGAACTGAACAACAGTATTTTTACCTGTCGTCATGATAATTTTTTAAATAAATTAAAATTGTTAAATGTATTTATTCCGAAAAAAATCGCAGAAAACAAAAAAAGAATACGAGAAATAAATAAAATTGTATAATAAATTAATATAAAAAGTAATAACTATTATTTAAAAAAAGCAGTGTAACACTATGGTGACTCAACAGGTTGTAGATATGTTTCTTAAATATAATATACTAAAAAAGAAGAAAGAAAATATTAACAATAATATTTATACATTTAAAGATTATATTTATATTAATTAGTGAATAAAAACTAAAGCAACAAAGATATATGGAAAAAAAAATTGTGAGGATAATAAGTTTATATAAAAAAAACAAGTATAGATTTTATAAAGAGGAGTCAATACTGAAGCACAATAGTTTCGAAAAAAATATATTATTAACAAAGTTAACCCTCCAGAAAAGCGTTTCACTGCAATTATTTTAAAGCTTTTATTTATCTTGCCTTCGTGTCTGGACTGTCAGGGTCAAATATTGCAATCCAAATTTTACTCATCCGATTGGCTTGAAATTTTACACGCACGTTACGTCCGATGGTAATACAATATTTTCACTGCTTCGTTCTTGTCAGGATAACGGAATGTCCTATAAGGATAAAAGTGATAATTCTAGCGAAGAAAATCGAAGGCGGACACTTGAAAAAGTTTTCTTGTAAGACGTAACACCTTCAGTGAACACAAATTCTGAATATTTCAAGGACATAGAAGAGGTTCTTCAAAGATAATCGCCATCCTAAGAGATTGATTTTCTACAAAGGGCATTTTCAACAAAAAAAATATTTGAAATAAAAGAATCATCATACTAATACCAATACTAATCATACTAATATATAAAAATGAGTTGGTGTCTGTCTGTCTGTCTGTCTGTCTGTTCCTTTTTCACACAAAAACGGCTGAACCAATTGACTTGAAATTTGGCATGAGTGTCTGTGGTAGTTCTGGTTCCAACATAGGCATACGGAAAAGTAGCGCGAGGGGTGGGGGGAGTAAGGGGAGGGGGTAAAGTGATTTCAAAATTTAGTTTTTGCGCTATGTTACTCTTTCGCGGCGAAACTACTGAACCGATTGGCCTGAAATTTGGCATAGATGTTCGTCGGGGGTCCAGCCCCAACATAAACCCATTCCGTTCACGCTTTTAGACGGGCGAAGCCGGTAATAGGCAATAACCTATTATTTCAAAATCTATTGTCCAATTTTTCCCGATATTTCTCAGTATAGACAGATAAATTAAACGCGGGGCCAGAGGCCGCATATCATGCGGGGGGTGAACTGCGAAGCGTTTCGGGGCGCAACTCCTAGTATGTATAGAAGAGTGACTTAAACAAACACTTGCAGAAACGAGAGTTTGTCATAAAGATGTTCTATGATGTTCAACGGCTCCTTTTCAGGCATTAAAACACCGTGTTATTATTGAAATTAATTAAGGCACACAAAAAGAAAAGTTTTTTGTCAGCCAGTGTCGATAATAAAGAGATTTTAGAAAGGATTTTAATAAATTATTTTAAATAATGACAGTTAAAGTATATTTGAATAATATATTAGAAAAGCTACAATTGCCGGGACGCAATCGTTAAATACTCTATATCAGGCATCTCCAGCCCTTGGCTCTTTCGGCTCCTCGTACATATTATTGAGCCAGACACATTTTACTTTGCCCACATTAATGTTTTTGTCAATACTATCTTACATTAGCATTCAGAAAAACGAATCTGAACGAAAGGCCGCCGAACGTGATCGAACATCTCTTTCCACCACCAGTAAGCTAGAATCGATATGCAGTTTGATTTGTAGTTAGTTTGTTTCAGACTTTCGATTCAAGAGGATGTCATTCGTCTGCTTAATATTTATTAGATTTGTAATGAGGTTTTGAATGCCGAGTAGCAAATGTTTCGAGTTCAGGTTGTGGTGGTTTCAACGTGGTGGTGGTTGTACAGAGACAGTTATCTTGGAGACCCCTGCTCTATATGGTCCCATTGGATTTTGATGTATGGATTTTCCCTTTATCAATTTTTCAATACAATGCACAGTTTTTGAGAAAACAGGCAAAAAGAATTCCATGTGAGTTTTTTTTTTTCAAAAAATCTCAAAACTGCCTCAGTTTGGCCATGCTGCTTGCAGGTCAATCAAAAATAGTAGGTTTTGATGAAGAAAATAAGAAATCCGTTGCCCTGCTATTTCTAAAATAAATAGTTTTTGAATTATCGTAAAACTATAACGAATCTCATTTTTTTAAAAGGAAAATCCCATCTTTCAACTGAGACTTTCCTTTAAAAAAATGAAGTTCTATCATGTGACTACCATGCAAAACTGTCCTGCGTATGAAATGGATGTGAAAAATTTATTTAAAAAAAAAATCTACAGTTTTAGGAAAAAACAAAAAAAAAAAAACTTTAGGATCTTTTTATCTATCAAAAACCGTTTTCCGTGAGTCGATAGGCCAAAAATTACGAGAGTGACAAACGATTTTCCTATTGTCAGATCCTTAAAGATTGTGTCTCTTTATCTCGGAAACGGTTCAAAGGATTTTCATGAAATTCGGAATCTTATAGTTTTCGGGGACGAAGAATCGATATCCAGAATCCTTTTTGGGGAACAAAGGATTTTTCAAGGACCTCGTCCTTGTACCGCCCAAACCCTACCGCACCCCTCAAAAAGGACACCGGATATCGATTCTCTGTCCCCGATAACCTCTAATGTTTAAATTTCAGCCCGATCGAAGGACTTGAATTTTTCGTCTTTAAAAAAAGTGCAGGGGTACGTACCCCTTGTGATTTTTTCAATTTTTTGACAGATTTTCGATTTAGCTGAAATGTGGCATAGGGTATCTAACTAAGAATCCGTTGCCCATTTTCCGATATCACTAATGGTTTGCGCGGTGCAGGTGGCGGTGGTGTCCCACGAAAAATTGAATTTTCACAAAGAGGACACCAAATTAGGCTCTCTTTTTTCCTTTAAAATTGAATCCTTACAGGGTTAGGTGGGATATCATGAGAAGAAGCAGAAGATGTGCCAAGACAAGGGGGAAGGCACTAAAAATCGAGTTTTCACTTGCTCTTTGAATTTTCACAAACGCAAGTGTTAAAAATTGCAAGTCTCTAGCTCAATACTAAATTAATACTTAATTAATACTCATCCCAAACTGTCTAGTGTAATTCATTTTTGTGTCCGGCGATTGGTTCGATGCGTTACAAACGGTATACTAAATCTAATATATTACGATATAAGTCTCATCTAGAGTATAAAATCAGAAAAATTTCGAAAAATTCCAATTTGAAAGTTTTCAATTGATTTGAAATCCGAAACATAACAAAAGCTATAATTGCCAGTCTGGCAATTATTGAAAACCTGTATGGTGATATTGGTATCTTAATTTGAGCATTTGTACCAAAATTACACTTTGAAGTCGAACTTTCCAATCAGATTTTTTAAAATTTATTCCAATCGGATTTTGATGTATGGGAGTTTTATGTAGAATCATATCCTAAATAACTTTTGATCTTGCACTTTTTTGATAAGATGCACCGTTTTTGAGATATTCACAAAAAACGATTTCGTTCGTATGGGGGGTACCCCCCCTAATGGTCCATTTTTGCCCATTAACGAACTTAGCCTCGAATTTTACGAAAAACGGATCTGTGCAAACTTTCAAGTCTCTAGCTCAATCCGTGCGCCCGCAATCCGCGCCAAAGACAGACGGACGGACGGACATGCAAAATTCAACTTTTTTTATCATTCTAAACACACTGGTGTAACTCATTTTTGTGTGTGATAACGGGATCTTGGCGTTACAAACGGTAAGTTAATATATCCTTTGGTTTCACCATACGGGTATAAAAATATTATGATATACTCACCCTTTTAATAGCAGGAGCAATATACTGAATCGCTAAATTGGGCGAATTCCGCTGCCTCATATTTTAAATAGAAGACTTTCTATGCTTTTTTTATAATCGCAAAATATAATTGTTGTGAGGAAATTTGAAAACACCAATCTGGAAGATAACACTGTCGATTCTAAGTTATTAGGAAATAAAGAGCACATAATTTTCTTATACAATATTAACGTTCCTGCGCAATTTAAAACCAGACAATAAGAAAATTATGCTACATTTACACGAATGACAAATTTGTCATTTTTTTCTTGTCATTATGTTAATTCCCGTGTAAATGGCATAATTTTTGTAATTTTTTCTGTCAGAAAATGTCAATCTCTTATAAAAGAATGAACTTGTCCATTCTTTTATGCCAGATTGTCATTCGTACAAACGCAATATTAGTTATGACAACTTTAGTATTCAACTTTTGTCATAACTAATATTGCGTTTGCACGAATGACAATCTGGCATAAAAGAATGGACAAGTTCATTCTTTTATGAGAGATTGACATTTTCTGACAGAAAAAATTACAAAAATTATGCCATTTACACGGGAATTAACATAATGACAAGAAAAAAATGACAAATTTGTCATTCTGAATCTTTTTAATTGAAATCGGTTATTTACCGCGTGAAAATTTTAATTCAAAATATATATTTTGAATTAAAATTTTCACGCGGTAAATAACCGATTTCAATTAAAAAGATTCAGTATGAATATTAACCGTGAAAGTTTAAAAACAAATTTGTCATTCGTGTAAATGTAGCATGATTTTATATAAAATAACAATTTTTTTATGAAAGAAAGACAAAATTGTAGAAAATTTTAATGTCCTTAATTCTTCTTTTCAGCACCTAAAACGCAACACTCGAAAGATTCTTTTTTTCCTTTTTAGTGCATTTTATTCTAAATAAAAGCTTTTTTTAAATTTCTTTTTGATTATTTTTTATTTGATCCGTTTTAGTCATTTGGTGTTTGGTTAGGATTACTAAACAAACAGAATGACGACTGCCTTTCACCACGTTTTCAGTTTTCCAATACATCCTTGCCTTTGAGATATCCTTAAAGATTTTTTAATGTCAGAGCCGGATTCAGCGATCCTAAAAACCCCCAAAATAGATTTTTTTCCCGGAAAATTTGAGGATAATCGTGTTATCCTTACTGGACAAGAAAGAATAAGTGAAAATATTAGGTCTGTTCGATATAAGTCCTGGACTTACTCCGAATATTTTCACTTTACTCCACAAAATGGCGGATTTTCTTACTCTGAATTTGTTTTTATCGAACAACTTGGAGTAAGTTCAGAGTAAGTCACGTTTGAACTGTCGTTTAATATATTAAATGTATTTCATGAAACCTATTTTGTAAACTTACGCTCAACTTGGTATACTCGCAATTCTCCAGAATGATTTTCAACATATAAATTTTCATAATTATACATTTTATAAATTTTTCTTGACTTCCAAACACTGTAAAAGACAGGTTATGTCTGACAAATATCAACTGTCAAAAGTTTACTCCAGCTAAAAGCAAGAGTAAATCCAGGACTGAAAAGATGAGTTCTGGACTTACACTTTTCTGTCCGATATGTGTTCGGAGTAAGTCCAGGACTTATATCGAACAGAAAAGAGTAAAAATTTTTACTCCGAGTAAGTCCAGGACTCATATCGAACAGACCTATTATATTGCCATCGGACTTATGTATGTGTGCAAAATTTCAAGTCAATCGGATGAATGGAAGTGGGTGAAAATTAGATTGCAAGATTTGACCCTGACAGAAAAACGAACAGATAAACAGATATGAAGGCAAGCTAAATAAAAGCTTTTAAAGAAATCGACATTTTTAGATATTTAATTATTTAAGAGTTTTTTTTTTACCGCACATCCATCGTAGTTGACATACGCATTTGGCAGAAAAAAAAAGTTCTCCCTTAACGATTTATTGAATGAAATTTTCAAAATATTTTACTTTTTCTAAGGGCAAACACATTTTATGTCATAATATGAGAAAATTGAGAAATGTTTATGGTAAAACAAAGAACAAACTTGCTACAATGTTAACGATTACAAAGGGAACAAGCCCCTTGGCTAATGGAAAAGAACTTAATATAAATATGTAACAAATAATTAATAAAGATAATAATATGCAAATAAACGAATCGTTAAAATAAGTAATAAAATTAAAGAAATAATAAATTTAAACATCATATCAAAGCTTTCTGTGATGCACAAGACTGATATAAAAAAAATATTTCAAAAAGACAAAAAGAAAATATGTTTACGATAAACACGAAACAAGATAATTTTTTTAAAATATATAAAACACAACCGAAATGGAATAATTGAAACAAATTCAGACAGTAAACATTTTTTTAATTCGATGAAATACTGGAATTTGATGAATATTTAAAAAAAAAATCAAAATTTACATTTTAAATTTTAATTAATTCAAAATATTGTAGACTCATAATTAGTTCAAAATTAGTTGAATTTATTTAAAACATAATTCGTGTTGCCCTTTTCTTGTAGAACATTGTAATATCTAGTGTTTTATCTATGGTAAATCTTTGGTTAAGCCCAAAACCGACTAAATCTTGCAGTCAATCATCGCATGCTGTGACAACATTTTAAACGTCTATGGTGATGTTGTCATGCAAAATTCCATGATTGCCAGCATGCTGGCAAATATCAAAATCATTTTGATATTTTTCGAGGGAGCTTTGTGAATGACAGCATGCTAGAACGTGTATGGCGAAGCTGTCAATCAATTCGTCATTTCAGCGTAATTTTTAGTAGTGAAAAGATGTCGCATATAAAAGACAAAGTTTTTTGGGAATCCTTTTTCGAGTTATATAGACAAAGAAATGAGTTGTGGATGACGAAAAGCGAAAAATATAAGCACAAATTTTTTTTAAATTGATATTTGTGCTGTGTGCTGTCGGTTTGGCTGTTTCGAATTAACTGATGCTTGCGTGCATGATTGAGCGTCTAGTGCAAATAAGCTTTTTGCTGTGACAGCATGATTAGGGACCGCTTAAACTATTGCGATTACGATTGAAGCTCTCGACCAATGAGATCAAAGCTTTCATTTCCCTATCATTAATAGTATATTACGCAACAAGGGGCGAAAGTCAACGATTTCACGAGTGTGAAGTTAGCTGCACGAGCGAAGCTGTACTGCTTACTCTAGTGTTTTCTGCCTATAAAGTTTGTCTTCTGTATTCTGTGGTATTCTGTGGTACGAGAAACACGTCGCGAAAACGCAACTTTCGGCCCGCTACGGAGGCATCGAAAGGCATATTTTCGATGCATGTGTTATGAAAAAGCTTTAATCTCATTGGCCGAGAACCTTTAACCGTAATCGTAATCGTAATCTCAATCGTTAGTCAGTATTGGGCTTTGCGATAGGCATTTTTTAATTTATATAGGGAAAAATTAATTCACACAAACCGCAAAATGCTGATGTCAACTTAAATCTTTTTATTACAATATGTATTCGTACAAAAAAAATGTAGAATATATCCTATTTCAACTTCATTAGTGTGGAAAATCCTTGGCAAGCAACAATAAAAAATGTATAGCTCAAACTGTACACGGTAAAAAATCCTGGAGTGATTTTCAATCAAAACTGGATTACATATAGGTCCACTCCAAAATAGGATTAGATTTTAATCTAGTGGTTGGATTAAAAATATTTTTTTAATCTTTTTTATATTGACTTGTAATCCAAAAACATATTAAAATTTTCTAATACAAATTGGATTGAAAAATAGCAATGCTTGGATTACAATGATGTAATACTATTGGATTACATTTTAATCTAAAATTTCATTAGATTGCTTAATACTTTTTGGATTAAAATTTAATAAAAAAAATATATTGGATTCTAATCTATTTTTATACTTACTCAAATAATTGAATCTTCTCTAGAATTGCAAATAAAATTGGAATTTTTGTTTTAAACTAATTTATTTTAAAGAAAAAATTTAAAAACATAAAAATACTTAACTAATAACAAAAGGTCAGTAATTTTAATATTTGTATGGATTTAAAGTTTTGAAAAGTTTAAAAAATTCATTTTTTTAAATAAATTTACATATATTATAAGTTCTCTGATGCTATGTTTTGATTTAATTGAATTTCGAGGAATTCAGGGCATCACGGCGATCATGAAAATGCTTTTTAATGATTTCAAAGACGAAAAAATATGTGGTCAATCTAAATAAAAATTTTTTAGCATTCCGAACTACAACAAATGTTACCTCTTCTATAAGAATTCTCGAAATTAATAATTTTTCTGTCTTGAGAGCGTATGTAAACTTTTAAACCTTCCAAAATTTTCGCCGTTTTCGACATTTTCTGTTTTGAAATTGGGGTTTTAAGATTTTTTAAGCCTGAAAAGGGATTGGTGTTAGAAAAAATAAATACAAAATTTAATTTGCAATACCACGAATGACAAGATATGCCTTTTAAAATATCTGGTGTAAATTTTTTCCTGCATCTGCAAATTGCAACTCACGAAATCCTATTATTCTGTATTTAAAAAAAATGCTTTCAAAAAATAATATACATACAATATATATGTCACATATTTACATGAATGCTTGAAGAATCTGATTACTTCATTTGGTTCAAAAGTTTTTCTTAATTCGTCTTTCGCAATTCCTTCATTTTTTATGAATTTCACTAACAAATAACTAAAATTATTGAAAAACCGAATAACTTCGAAACATAAATGACAATTACAAAAAGTTTGCGTCACAGATTGCTTTTTTAAAGATATTAAGCAAATTGTGTTGGTTTTACTCCTTTTAGGATTGGAATTTAATATAAAAAGCATTAAACGGCAAAATATAATACAAAAAATTTGAAATCCAATACAAAAAAGTATTGGAATATTTGTAATAATTCGCATTTATTAAATTCTAATCCAAATTGTATTGGAATTTTGTCTAATAGAATTTTTGGATTGAAAAGTACTCCAGGATTTTTTGCCGTGTAGTAAAAAATATCTGATGTGAACAGCACATGACTTTCTGATACAGAATCTACGTTACTGAGCAATTTACCTGACGTATAAAATATTAGTTTACATAAAAAATATGATTTTTTTTTTACAAAGTCTGAATTATCTCGGCAACGGTAAAAAAATATCGGATAACGGTAAAAGACAAAAATTATGGCAACCATTAATCTCTTCAATTAATCTCCTACATTAACCCTAATATACACACCCGGTGATTTTGAGTCACTGCTTCAGTTTTGAGAGTCATACTATTTAAAAAAGAAAAAAAAATTAAAAATTTTTTACTACAACAATAATATTTCGGTTTTATGAAATTCACCCTTAATCCACGCAGGCGCTGACTCACAGTCACCGTAACAGTTTTACTAGCCAAGAAAGGTTATTTTGGTATCACTTTGCTTCTGTTTCGCAAAATATCGGAGCGTAGTAGGGGTTAATAACTGTAGCACTTCGTAACGTTGCTTCCTTCCTGTGTCCCCATTGCTAAGGTCGCACTCCGAAGCAAATATGTGCAAATGCAAAAAAAAATGTTTGTAACGAACATTCTTAAATTTCAATTTTATGCTACATTTGTAAATAGTGCGAATGATTATATATAAATAAATATTATTAACTGAATTAAAAACTGCAAACCTTTTTATTAAATTATTCTATTTTTCCGGCATGGTGACTGTGAGTTACCACCTGTGTGGATTAAGGAAAAAATTAGCCTGAGCTGATTAGGGTTAAATTACCCAAGACCCGTTATTTTCGAGATAATCGCAGAAAACTGATTTTTTTTAAAATAACGGTATATCTCTGAGATACAGAGTTCTAGTGAAAGTCAAAGATGTGGAAAATGTTATTGTCTCCAATTTTTGTTACACATAAGATTGCTGAAAAACCGGAGCAAATGACAAAAAACTAAATTGCGATTTTTAAAATGCCACCATTTTGGATACTTCTAGTTAACGAATTTGTACCTTAAGTTGTTAGGATCGTCCCATTCTAAGATCAGATAAGTCTATAAAATTTCATCGCTCTTGTTTTTGAGAAATCTTGTACACAGACTGACAGACTGACAGACTGACAGACTGACAGACTGACAGACTGACAGACTGACAGACTGACAGACTGACAGACTGACAGACTGACAGACTGACAGACTGACAGACTGACAGACTGACAGACTGACAGACTGACAGACTGACAGACTGACAGACTGACAGACTGACAGACTGACAGACTGACAGACTGACAGACTGACAGACTGACAGACTGACAGACTGACAGACTGACAGACTGACAGACTGACAGACTGACAGACTGACAGACTGACAGACTGACAGACTGACAGACTGACAGACTGACAGACTGACAGACTGACAGACTGACAGACTGACAGACTGACAGACTGACAGACTGACAGACTGACAGACTGACAGACTGACAGACTGACAGACTGACAGACTGACAGACTGACAGACTGACAGACTGACAGACTGACAGACTGACAGACTGACAGACTGACAGACTGACAGACTGACAGACTGACAGACTGACAGACTGACAGACTGACAGACTGACAGACTGACAGACTGACAGACTGACAGACTGACAGACTGACAGACTGACAGACTGACAGACTGACAGACTGACAGACTGACAGACTGACAGACTGACAGACTGACAGACTGACAGACTGACAGACTGACAGACTGACAGACTGACAGACTGACAGACTGACAGACTGACAGACTGACAGACTGACAGACTGACAGACTGACAGACTGACAGACTGACAGACTGACAGACTGACAGACTGACAGACTGACAGACTGACAGACTGACAGACTGACAGACTGACAGACTGACAGACTGACAGACTGACAGACTGACAGACTGACAGACTGACAGACTGACTGACTGACAGACTGACAGACTGACAGACTGACAGACTGACAGACTGACAGACTGACAGACTGACAGACTGACAGACTGACAGACTGACAGACTGACAGACTGACAGACTGACAGACTGACAGACTGACAGACTGACAGACTGACAGACTGACAGACTGACAGACTGACAGACTGACAGACTGACAGACTGACAGACTGACAGACTGACAGACTGACAGACTGACAGACTGACAGACTGACAGACTGACAGACTGACAGACTGACAGACTGACAGACTGACAGACTGACAGACTGACAGACTGACAGACTGACAGACTGACAGACTGACAGACTGACAGACTGACAGACTGACAGACTGACAGACTGACAGACTGACAGACTGACAGACTGACAGACTGACAGACTGACAGACTGACAGACTGACAGACTGACAGACTGACAGACTGACAGACTGACAGACTGACAGACTGACAGACTGACAGACTGACAGACTGACAGACTGACAGACTGACAGACTGACAGACTGACAGACTGACAGACTGACAGACTGACAGACTGACAGACTGACAGACTGACAGACTGACAGACTGACAGACTGACAGACTGACAGACTGACAGACTGACAGACTGACAGACTGACAGACTGACAGACTGACAGACTGACAGACTGACAGACTGACAGACTGACAGACTGACAGACTGACAGACTGACAGACTGACAGACTGACAGACTGACAGACTGACAGACTGACAGACTGACAGACTGACAGACTGACAGACTGACAGACTGACAGACTGACAGACTGACAGACTGACAGACTGACAGACTGACAGACTGACAGACTGACAGACTGACAGACTGACAGACTGACAGACTGACAGACTGACAGACTGACAGACTGACAGACTGACAGACTGACAGAGTGACAGACAGAAAGACATTTTTGTAATATGACTTCAATCGACTCAGAAATGCTTTGGAAGTGTTTTTAAGGCAACATTAAGAAACCGAATTTTTTTATTAATGCAATTCATTATTATACTACGTATAAGAAAGTAAAAAGCTTAAAAAACGAGCAGAAAGACTTTGAGGGTAAAACTTGTTAATGTAGCTTAATATTAAGTATACATAATAACAATTTTTATACGTTTTTCATTAGGTTGTAAGAAACAGAAACTCTAAAAAAAATAATTAAAGTTAATTGATAAAAACAGACAGCAACAAAAGACTACAGTATATTATTATAAGTGTATTAAAAAGCAAATATTTATATTGATTAAAGAAGAAAAAACTATAAGATATAATTATTTTAATGAAATCCAATAGAAATTGTAACCCCAAGTGAAACAGAGAAGAAGAAAAAAACAAAAAATCAAATAAAAATATTATTGATCTATATTTAATATATAAAATAAAATTTAATGTCTCTCATATTTTTTAATAATTAAAAATATTTAAAAGAAGAATATTTCCCTCAGAAACGATGTGAAATTTGACAATTAGAAAAGTAGAAGAATAAGAGTATGATTATTAGACAAGAATTACGAATAGAAATCTCTATTTACAGTCAGAAAATGGACTTTTTACTTTTTAAAATTTATTTCTTTTAAAAATTAAAATTGCATAACAAAAAGATCTATTGATGCGAAAAAAGTAAAATTTATTACCTTCTGATTGAGAAAAAAGATATCATTTGACGAAAAAAAACTCTTAATATTTTATTAACAGGTATAAACTGCTTAAAAATATCTATAAAAAAATATTTTAATATTATAATAGAATTAATAAAAAGAAGGCATTTAAGGATGATGAAAATAAATAAAGGCTTTTGTAAAATGAAAACGTTTTAAGCACGTGTGGCCAAACGTATACTTGAAAAGAGAGAAAAAAAACCATCCAGCCAAAAAGAAATTAAATCAATAAACTGAAAGGGATGAATAATAAAATTAAATAAAAAAAAACATATTTATAACATGGTACCAGGCTGAAAACAAATCCAAATCAGAACGTCAAGTAAATGTGGAAAAAATCGATGAAAAGAAAATCATTCGAGATAGAAAATTACACCAGATTACACACATAATTATAAAAGTAAATTTAAAAAAATAATAACAAATAGAAATTTATTATAAAAGGATGTAAAATTAATAGTAATGATAGAAAATTCCTACATATAGTGTCATTTGGCAAAGAGAAACTAAAAGAGATAACCAAATAAATAACTAATACAACTAATCGAGTTTTTTTTCTTTAAATTTTCGAAATTTTTAGGTTTTTGTATATTTATTACCAGGGCGGCCGCCCGTTATAAGATTTTCACGCCACAAAAGTTCGCCATTTTCAGCTCCAACTAAATCGCCTTCATATTACGAAGACAGGATGAGAAGTTCAACGACTACCAAGGAAATCATGTGATTTTCGATAAAGAACGATGCACGAAAATGCCCCTTTATTAACTTTTGGGTTTCACTTTCGTATTACCCCGATTGGAAAGGTAATTTGCTCTAGTTCAATGGATATAATCTCAGACTGTCAGTCTGTCAGTATGTCAGTCTGTCAGTATGTCAGTCTGTCAGTCTGTCAGTCTGTCAGTCTGTCAGTATGTCAGTCTGTCAGTATGTCAGTCTGTCAGTCTGTCAGTCTGTCAGTCTGTCAGTCTGTCAGTCTGTCAGTCTGTCAGTCTGTCAGTCTGTCAGTCTGTCAGTCTGTCAGTCTGTCAGTCTGTCAGTCTGTCAGTCTGTCAGTCTGTCAGTCTGTCAGTCTGTCAGTCTGTCAGTCTGTCAGTCTGTCAGTCTGTCAGTCTGTCAGTCTGTCAGTCTGTCAGTCTGTCAGTCTGTCAGTCTGTCAGTCTGTCAGTCTGTCAGTCTGTCAGTCTGTCAGTATGTCAGTCTGTCAGTCTGTCAGTCTGTCAGTCTGTCAGTCTGTCAGTCTGTCAGTCTGTCAGTCTGTCAGTCTGTCAGTCTGTCAGTCTGTCAGTCTGTCAGTCTGTCAGTCTGTCAGTCTGTCAGTCTGTCAGTCTGTCAGTCTGTCAGTCTGTCAGTCTGTCAGTCTGTCAGTCTGTCAGTCTGTCAGTCTGTCAGTCTGTCAGTCTGTCAGTCTGTCAGTCTGTCAGTCTGTCAGTCTGTCAGTCTGTCAGTCTGTCAGTCTGTCAGTCTGTCAGTCTGTCAGTCTGTCAGTCTGTCAGTCTGTCAGTCTGTCAGTCTGTCAGTCTGTCAGTCTGTCAGTCTGTCAGTCTGTCAGTCTGTCAGTCTGTCAGTCTGTCAGTCTGTCAGTCTGTCAGTCTGTCAGTCTGTCAGTCTGTCAGTCTGTCAGTCTGTCAGTCTGTCAGTCTGTCAGTCTGTCAGTCTGTCAGTCTGTCAGTCTGTCAGTCTGTCAGTCTGTCAGTCTGTCAGTCTGTCAGTCTGTCAGTCTGTCAGTCTGTCAGTCTGTCAGTCTGTCAGTCTGTCAGTCTGTCAGTCTGTCAGTCTGTCAGTCTGTCAGTCTGTCAGTCTGTCAGTCTGTCAGTCTGTCAGTCTGTCAGTCTGTCAGTCTGTCAGTCTGTCAGTCTGTCAGTCTGTCAGTCTGTCAGTCTGTCAGTCTGTCAGTCTGTCAGTCTGTCAGTCTGTCAGTCTGTCAGTCTGTCAGTCTGTCAGTCTGTCAGTCTGTCAGTCTGTCAGTCTGTCAGTCTGTCAGTCTGTCAGTCTGTCAGTCTGTCAGTCTGTCAGTCTGTCAGTCTGTCAGTCTGTCAGTCTGTCAGTCTGTCAGTCTGTCAGTCTGTCAGTCTGTCAGTCTGTCAGTCTGTCAGTCTGTCAGTCTGTCAGTCTGTCAGTCTGTCAGTCTGTCAGTCTGTCAGTCTGTCAGTCTGTCAGTCTGTCAGTCTGTCAGTCTGTCAGTCTGTCAGTCTGTCAGTCTGTCAGTCTGTCAGTCTGTCAGTCTGTCAGTCTGTCAGTCTGTCAGTCTGTCAGTCTGTCAGTCTGTCAGTCTGTCAGTCTGTCAGTCTGTCAGTCTGTCAGTCTGTCAGTCTGTCAGTCTGTCAGTCTGTCAGTCTGTCAGTCTGTCAGTCTGTCAGTCTGTCAGTCTGTCAGTCTGTCAGTCTGTCAGTCTGTCAGTCTGTCAGTCTGTCAGTCTGTCAGTCTGTCAGTCTGTCAGTCTGTCAGTCTGTCAGTCTGTCAGTCTGTCAGTCTGTCAGTCTGTCAGTCTGTCAGTCTGTCAGTCTGTCAGTCTGTCAGTCTGTCAGTCTGTCAGTCTGTCAGTCTGTCAGTCTGTCAGTCTGTCAGTCTGTCAGTCTGTCAGTCTGTCAGTCTGTCAGTCTGTCAGTCTGTCAGTCTGTCAGTCTGTCAGTCTGTCAGTCTGTCAGTCTGTCAGTCTGTCAGTCTGTCAGTCTGTCAGTCTGTCAGTCTGTCAGTCTGTCAGTCTGTCAGTCTGTCAGTCTGTCAGTCTGTCAGTCTGTCAGTCTGTCAGTCTGTCAGTCTGTCAGTCTGTCAGTCTGTCAGTCTGTCAGTCTGTCAGTCTGTCAGTCTGTCAGTCTGTCAGTCTGTCAGTCTGTCAGTCTGTCAGTCTGTCAGTCTGTCAGTCTGTCAGTCTGTCAGTCTGTCAGTCTGTCAGTCTGTCAGTCTGTCAGTCTGTCAGTCTGTCAGTCTGTCAGTCTGTCAGTCTGTCAGTCTGTCAGTCTGTCAGTCTGTCAGTCTG
The DNA here is from genome assembly GCA_964034945.1 of Chrysopilus asiliformis. Lineage (NCBI taxonomy): Eukaryota > Metazoa > Arthropoda > Insecta > Diptera > Rhagionidae > Chrysopilus > Chrysopilus asiliformis. Next base: position 10,603,492 of record OZ035964.1, read on the forward strand.
TCAGTCTGTCAGTCTGTCAGTCTGTCAGTCTGTCAGTCTGTCAGTCTGTCAGTCTGTCAGTCTGTCAGTCTGTCAGTCTGTCAGTCTGTCAGTCTGTCAGTCTGTCAGTCTGTCAGTCTGTCAGTCTGTCAATCTGTCAGTCTGTCAGTCTGTCAGTCTGTCAGTCTGTCAGTCTGTCAGTCTGTCAGTCTGTCAGTCTGTCAGTCTGTCAGTCTGTCAGTCTGTCAGTCTGTCAGTCTGTCAGTCTGTCAGTCTGTCAGTCTGTCAGTCTGTCAGTCTGTCAGTCTGCCAGTCTGTCAGTCTGTCAGTCTGTCAGTCTGTCAGTCGGTCAGTCGGTCAGTCGGTCAGTCGGTCAGTCTGTCAGTCTGTCAGTCTGTCAGTCTGTCAGTCTGTCAGTCTGTCAGTCTGTCAGTCTGTCAGTCTGTCAGTCTGTCAGTCTGTCAGTCTGTCAGTCTGTCAGTCTGTCAGTCTGTCAGTCTGTCAGTCTGTCAGTCTGTCAGTCTGTCAGTCTGTCAGTCTGTCAGTCTGTCAGTCTGTCAGTCTGTCAGTCTGTCAGTCTGTCAGTCTGTCAGTCTGTCAGTCTGTCAGTCTGTCAGTCTGTCAGTCTGTCAGTCTGTCAGTCTGTCAGTCTGTCAGTCTGTCAGTCTGTCAGTCTGTCAGTCTGTCAGTCTGTCAGTCTGTCAGTCTGTCAGTCTGTCAGTCTGTCAGTCTGTCAGTCTGTCAGTCTGTCAGTCTGTCAGTCTGTCAGTCTGTCAGTCTGTCAGTCTGTCAGTCTGTCAGTCTGTCAGTCTGTCAGTCTGTCAGTCTGTCAGTCTGTCAGTCTGTCAGTCTGTCAGTCTGTCAGTCTGTCAGTCTGTCAGTCTGTCAGTCTGTCAGTCTGTCAGTCTGTCAGTCTGTCAGTCTGTCAGTCTGTCAGTCTGTCAGTCTGTCAGTCTGTCAGTCTGTCAGTCTGTCAGTCTGTCAGTCTGTCAGTCTGTCAGTCTGTCAGTCTGTCAGTCTGTCAGTCTGTCAGTCTGTCAGTCTGTCAGTCTGTCAGTCTGTCAGTCTGTCAGTCTGTCAGTCTGTCAGTCTGTCAGTCTGTCAGTCTGTCAGTCTGTCAGTCTGTCAGTCTGTCAGTCTGTCAGTCTGTCAGTCTGTCAGTCTGTCAGTCTGTCAGTCTGTCAGTCTGTCAGTCTGTCAGTCTGTCAGTCTGTCAGTCTGTCAGTCTGTCAGTCTGTCAGTCTGTCAGTCTGTCAGTCTGTCAGTCTGTCAGTCTGTCAGTCTGTCAGTCTGTCAGTCTGTCAGTCTGTCAGTCTGTCAGTCTGTCAGTCAGTCTGTGTACAAGATTTCTCAAAAACTAATAGAGCTAGCGCCATGAAATTTTATAGGCATGTTGGGTCCTGAAATGGGACAATCCTATCAATCCTCTGTCAGGTGTACCACAAGGTAGCCATTTAGGTCCGTTATTGTTTAATTTATTTATTAACGACGTGTTTTCACTGATGAAAAATAGTTCTGTTCTCGGATTTGCTGACGATTTAAAGATATTTAATGTAATACATGATAGACAAGACCAGCTTTTTCTGCAAGAAAGCTTAAATACCTTTTCCTTTTGGTGCTTAAAAAATGGATTAACGCTTAACGTACCCAAATGCTCTTTTATTTCATTTGGACGACAAGCTGAAAAAGATAGCTTATTGAGTTACTCTTTAGGTGGTTCTACAATTGCTAGAACCGATAAGATTAATGATCTTGGTGTATTACTTGACGAAAAGCTGAGCTTCCAATTTCATGTCAACAATGTTATTATTCGAGCAAATTCAATGTTAGGGTTTGTGAAGCGTTGGTCAAAAGAAATTTCTGACCCTTTTGTCTTAAAAGCATTGTTTTGCTCTCTTGTTCGTCCCATTCTTGAGTATGCGTGTGTTGTCTGGAAACCATACTATAGCATCCATATTTCTCGCCTTGAATCTGTGCAGAAACGATTTCTTAGATTTACTTTAAAGTTTTTGCCATGGGAGAATCGTTTATTGCTTCCACCATATCAGGATAGATTGAAATTGCTACATATGTCGTCCCTTAATCACCGTAGGTATATACTAAGTGTGCTTTTTATTAATGATTTGTTATGCGGTAATATTAACTCATCAAGCCTCTTGAGTTTGATTAGTATTCACTCACATCTTCGTGCCACCAGGGACAAAACATTTATTTATTTGGACTGTCATAGAACAAACTATGGTCATTATAAACCAATGTCTGCCATGAGTAGACTCTACAACGAGTACGTTTATAATGTAGATTTTAATTTAAGTAGAAATTCCATAAAACAAGCATTTTTGTAAATATATTTTATTTCTGTCATTATTTCTTTTTTACGTATATAGTATTAACTTTTAAATATTCAGATGGTTATAATTATACCTGTTGGATGATAATAAATAAAAATAAAAAACTTTTGGTGGAAATCCGTTAACCGGAAGTATCCAAAATGGCGGTTTTTCAAAAATCGCAATTTCGTTTTTCTCGATTTACTCCCAAACTACGCGTTTTTTAGTGGCCTTAAGTATGACAAAACTTGGAGAAAATAAAATTTCCCACACTTTTGTCTTTAGCTATAACTCGATATCTCCACCTGTTATCGAGATAAACCGTTTTTTCCAAAAAAACAGTTTTTTGCGATTATCTCGAAAACTAACGGGTTTTTGCTGACTAAATGTATGAAGTGAATTAATGAGAATGGCATTCTGCACAATTTTGTTTCGTACCGTTATCCGTTATCTTTTACCGTTATTGCGATATTTTCATTAATATGTAAAAAATCATATTTTTGCGAATAATTTGCAAACTAACGGTTTTTCGACAAATCAGTTAAAAGAATAATTAAAGACGTTAACATTTTCTACATTTTTGCCATTTACCGTAAATTGATATCTGTTACCGTTCTCATGTTATCACAAATTTTGTACATTTTGGATATTTTTGAATACACCAAGAATTTATTGGGAGGTCGTCTTAGGTTGACAACGCGACAGGGCTCTAGCGTAAATTGCACAGGGTCGTAGATTTTGTAGAAGAAAGTTTTGTGTTGACCACAACTGATATTTTTCTATTATTTTTGCTGGATTATAGAAGGAAAGTGAAACAAATAATCTTGATAACTCGGTTTATTTTAATAGAACTTCATCGGTTAAGATAAATTCGGAGACTGAACAATTTGCAATAGAAAATATAATAATAACTTATAACGTTTCTTATAAACAGTAAAAATGTTAGCGTTGAATACAATAGAAATGATAGCAACATAAATGAGAATATTTAACACTCCTCCTCAACACTATACATTTGTTTAAAAACAAAAACAAAAACTTAAATTAAAACTACTGACAGAGGCCTAACTTTTTACAAAATTTAGAATGTTTATATTTTGCCAAATATTTGGTGAAAATATCTGCGACCATATTGTCCGTTGGAACATACTTTAGATCGATAGACTTCTGCTCGTAGACATCGCGTATATAATGATATTTAATATCAATATGTTTGCTCCTCGAATGACACACGGGATTCCTTACCAATTGCTGCGCACTTAGATTATCACTGAATAACAGTACAGGCTTATTAATCATCTGTTCGAAACCTAGATCTCTAATGAGACTACGAAGGTACACTACCTCTTTAGAAGCCTGAGACAAAGCCATGTACTCTGCTTACGTAGAACTTAGTGCCGTCGCCGTTTGTTTCTTCGACTCCCAAGTAATAGGTGAATTAGACAGAAAGAAAACATATCCCGTATAGGATTTTCTATCGTCTGTACTGCTAGCCCAATCCGCATCCACCCAGCCATATAAAGGCATCGATGTTTTCTTATATGTAAGCTTGTAGTTGCTAAGGGTGCTTATATAACGCAGTAAATGCTTAACTGACACAAGATGTTCCTGATGAAGTGTAACATTAAATTGTGCCAGTTTATTGACAGAATGCGTAATGTCCGGCCTCGTTGAACTTGCCAAATATATGAGAGACCCTATCAATGATTGATAGTGTCCTGGATCCAAGATTTTACACTTCGGATGAATACATTTAGTCAACTTTGTGCCGGGATCAAGTGGTGTCCAGCATTTTCTGCATTCAGTAATTTTATTTTGCTGGAGCACATCCTTTATGTACTTTTGTTGGTGTATACTTATCGCACCTCGATCTCTATCACGCTCAATTTGTATACCCAAATAAAAATTTAATTGATCCTTATCAATTATCTCGAACTTTTGACTAATTTTCGACTTTATCCAATCTAATTCGTTTTGATGACTACAACCAAGTATAATATCGTCTACATAGACTGCGACAATATTGTAAGAATTCTCACGGTGCATAACGTATACACAACCATCGCCATTACATCGCTGGAAACCAAAACTTATCAACGCTTAGCGAAGTTTTTGATTCCATTCACGACCTGCTTGTTTTAATCCATAGAGTGACTTCCTTAATTTGCACACCCTCTTTGGATAAGCCGAATCTACGAATCCCTCCGGCTGCTTCATATATGTTAGATCATCTCTTTCAAGTCGCCGTTCAAAAACGCAGAAATAACATCAATCTGATGGACTAACAATCGAAACTCCACAGCTAATGCGAGTATCAAACGAATCGTCGAATATCGGACGACAGGAGAGAATGTCTCATAATAGTCGATCTGGTATTTTTGAGCGCAACCTTTGGCTACGAGGCGCGACTTATATTTATCGATACTACCGTCTGCATTCCTTTTTATGTTAAACACCAATTTACAATTAATAATGTTTCCTTGCGATGGAGCGTCGACTAAGTCCCATGTAGAATTCGACATCAATGCATCATACTCAGCTTTCATAGCAAGTTTCCATCTTTCAGCATCTTCACGAGACAGCGCCTCTGCAACGGTTGAAGGATTCGGACGACTTTCTTCTGCTAAGTTGACACCCTCCTTCTTTGAATACTGCTTACAGGGCCTACCACGACTTCCTGTGCGTAGTATGCGTGGACGCCCAGGACCTCTGCTGTTTTCTTCTTGGACTGCATCCTGGATTTCTTCATGGACTCCCTCATAGTCATCTTTAGAACTCTCCTCGTCGCTTGGAACCAGCTGCTTGACCTGTGCTGTCGATTTGTTCGGCGAACCTGGTTCATCTTGAGTACCTTTGTTGAGAACATCGTTCAAGACAAAATCTTTTCCACCAATAGCGTCTAAATCAGCATCCTCGAAAAAGATGACATCTCTGCTTTAAGATGACATCCTCGAAAAAGATGACATCTCTGGTTGTGGGATTATACAGCCTGTAAGCTTTGGAGACATCCGAGTAGCCCACCATCACATGTTCCAGACCTTTTGCTTCAAACTTCGATCTTCCTGGCTGTTTCTGTAAAACAATCGCCTTACTGCCAAAAATTTTTAAATGACTTACATTTGGTTTTCGGCCGGACCATACTTCAAAAGGTGTCTTGTCCTTAAGTACTTTCGTCGGGGATCGATTCCTCAAATAGGCAGCTGTATTAATAGCTTCAGCCCACATTGACTCCGACAAATTGGACCCTACCAGCATGCATCGTGACATCTCCACCAACGTCCTGTTAGCCCGCTCGGCTACCCCGTTCTGTTGTGGAGTGTACTCAACTGTCAACTGCCTTTTAATTCCACAATCCGCCAGGAAACTGCTAAACTCATTACTTAGATCAGGCCTGGCCAACCCAAATCGTTCCACGGGCCAGTCTGATGATTCATTTTTTTTGGCGGGCCGCACATGAAAAAATAAAATAACCGCCATTTCTTAGTAAAATTTTCAAATAATATTTTATGTTGTTTTTTAACAGTCACTTGGTTTAAAAAAAAATTTAGAACAAAAAGCATAACACCACGACTCCATTGGGCTTTTAATAATCATGATTTTTTCCCCCACTCCATATTTTGGCGAATAAAGAAATCAGCGTGCATCTTCAGTCATGATTTTTCATATTTATCGTGTCTCTATAGCGTAATTAGAAATGTCAACCAGGAGGTAATCAGGGCAGTCAACTAGAAATTAGCCAATTTGACTGAACAAATGTCAAAAAAAAATCCTACTTTTCAGTAGCCGAAAAAATCATGACAGTAAGGAGATTTAAATCATAATGCAAGATTTTTTGAGTCTCCATTAGACTTTTTCGTGATTGGATTGAAATCCAATCTGGAAAAGAGTCTAATGGAGTCGTGGGGTAAGAAAAAAATATTTGCTAAAAAAATATATATATAAATGGACTTATGTAAATGTAAACGTATATATACGAGTAGTACTTATGTAAAATAAAACATAACAAAAGCTATAATTGGCAGTTGGCAATTATTGAAAACCCGTATGGTGATTTAAGTGAACGGCGAACAGTTGTATCAAAATTCCAGTTTGAAGTCAAACTTTCTAATTAGATTTTTTTGAAATTTATTCCGATCGGATTTTGATGTATGGGAGTTTTATGTAGAATCATATCCTAAATAACTTTTGTTCCTGTACTTTTTAGATAAGAGGCATCGTTTTTGAGATATTCGCAAAAAACGTTTTCATTTGTTATGGGGGGTACCCCCCTAATGGTCCGTTTTTGCCCATTAACGAATTTAGCCTCGCATTTTACGAAAAACGAATCTGCGTAAAATTTCAAGTCTGTAGCTCCGCGCCACAGACGGACGGACATGCACAAATTAATTTATTTTATCATCCTAAACACATTGGCGTAATTCATTTTTGTGTGTAATGACGGGATCTTGGCGTTACAAACGATAAGGCAAAGTTAATACAGGAAAACCTGTATAAGCCGGACTCGCACGGGGCCGGGAAATTTGTCCGGGTTAGACAGGTTTCCGGCTTATACAGGTGAACTGAAAAAATTTCAGTTTTACGTATTATTATCTTTTATTGATACTGTAAATGTAATTTCCATACTAAAAAAAACAAATTTTCCGAAAATAAAAACAAAAGAAATAAAAATTGCTTTCAAAGCATATTTGGTGAACAAATTATAGGAAAAGCTATGATCATACAGAAATCACAAAACTACATATTGAAAAATTCGGAAATTTTAGTTTGCCGGCTTTTGTTGAAAGCAATTTTTTTTTCGATTTTTCTAGCCAATGAAAATGTCTGAGCAGACATGTTTTCATTACCTGGAAGAGTGGCATAATTTCTGGTAATCTGAAAGGTTTCCAAACCATATTCTCTAAAGTAGATCATAGTTTATAGTCCAATACGTTGAGTTATGGACTTATGGAGGGCCACTCTTCGCTTCTAATGAAATCATAAATTTGATTTTGAAGCATTTTTTGTGGTCATTTGGCTTTTTGAGCCAGAAATGAATCCTGTGGAAAATTCCAGTCCCCATTTTTGAATAAGTTTTCGTTTACATGCCTAACTATACATTTTAAACAGTTTCTTGAGCAACTTTGGCTGCCGTTTGCGCTTCTTTTTCACAAAAAAGGCTCAAAAACAATTTTCATAACTTCATGCCTCCAAAAATCCGCCCCCCGGAAGTTCAGACCTTAAGTCGTTGAACTATAGACCCGTTGGACTGTAGTGAGCATGATTTGCCAAAAAAGACAACAAAATATTGAGTCCTTGAAGAAGGATTTCAACAAAAACATTGGATAACTTTCAAATAGATCGAGCGTGTATTTTGCAGCCCTGTTGGCTCCATCGTTAAAGGCGTGTTGTTAAATCAAATGGCGGTATTTTCGAATAAAGTGTTCTATGATTTGTGGCTGTTGTGTGGCCCAATAAATATAAAAAAAAGTTTTGAAAAATACCAATGCGTTCTCATTTGGCATCAATTTTTCCTTGTGTCAGTATTTATGGCTAGACTAGGTATTTTGACGAAAAGTGATCAAAGTTTGCAACCCCTAAATATTATCCAATCTTCTTAAAATTTGGCATATACATATATATTTTTCATCACTGAGACTCGGGGCGTAAGCAAAGTCTCCAAAAATTTTAGATTTTATTTTTTGCCTAACAAAATTAAACACCCTATTGCATATGTGTCATTGATTTCTACGAACTACACCAACCTATAGTTGGTAGAAATCACTAATCGTTGGCTGTCAACACAATCAGGAAGGCCAGAAGTATTTTAAAAAAAAATTATCCGGCTTATACAGAAAAAATGATGTCCGGGTTCGCGTTAGGGAGGTCCGGCTTATCCAGGTTAATTTTGTATGGAAATCGTCTTCAAAATCACGGGACTTTTAAAACTGTCCGCCTAAGGCAGGTTTCCGGCTTATACAGGGTCCGGCTTATACAGGTTTGACTGTATACCCTTTGGTTTCCCCATACGGGTATAAAAATTAAATTGTAAAATTGCATATAAACTTTATGAGCAGTTTTAGTATTTTGTATTTTATTAGTTACATAATTTTTTTTTTTTTTGAAAATATCAAATCATTTGGCGGGCCGCATTTTCAAACGTCTCGGGCCGCGGGTTGGCCACCGCTGACTTAGATATTCCCGACCATTATCTGTACGAAGAGCTTTAATCTTTCGCGAAGTTTCTAGTTCAACCATAGATTTGAACTGCTTGAAGACGTTAAAAACTTCGTCTCGGGACTTCAGGAAATAGATTAGCATCTTTCGGGAGCTGTCATCTATGAACGTCACAAAGTAGCGTGCTCCACCAACAGACTTCACTTTCATCGGGCCGCATATATCGGAATGAATCAGATCCAATAAATTATCGCTGCAAGTAGACTTACACGGAAAAGGTTTTACATTAATTTTACCTCTCGCACACGTCGTACATTCCAGGGAAGTTGCAGATTGAACGTCCAATCCATCTACCATATTGTCTCTGCGTAATTGTTGCAAACTATTATTGTTCAAATGGCCAAACCGTTGATGCCACAATATTGAACTACGGTTCTTCGATTCGACTAACGAAACAGATTCGATCTTTTGTTGAACAATAAACAAATCGTCCCTTTTAGAGGCTTTCAACACAATTTGTTGGTTATTGTTTTTGATAATTGCCTGATCTTTACCGAATTCGACACAAGACCGGCTTTTGTAACTTTGCTTACGGATAAAAAATTGCCTCTTAAATTTGGCACAAACAATACGTTAGTTATCCTAATGTCACTTATTTCGGTTTTTAACAAAATAGTACCTACCTATACCACGCGAAGCTATAGAAGTATCCGATGCCAACTGAACCTCTTGTCTCTCGGATCTTAATTCCACAAATTTATCCCGATCACAGCACATGATTAATATTATTTACGTCTCATTTTCTGTGAGCGAATTCTAAAAAAAAACACTTTAAAAAACAAGTTTTATAACCTTATTAGGGGCTGCGCCCCGAACCAAAATGTATACTGCGAAAAATACTATTTTTTCAAATCGATTTACTGCTTTTGTAAATTTTTAGGTGAAATATACTGTTTTTTGTCCGAAAAAAGATACCATCGTTAGCTATACATAAAAAAGCAAGGTGTCTGTCTCGTAGAGACGGCCAGAAGACGTGGATCCGCCTACAACGATCGCCAATAGATCTTTAACCCTATAAAACTTCCATTTATCGTGTACTTGGGCACTCAGTGCCCAGATGTAATTTCAATAAAAAATGTATGGCTGGTTTGTTTAAAAACCATAAAAATTGGTTTATTCGTTAAACAAGTAGAAATACAATGGGAAAATATAATTTGCAAAAATCGACTGAGAATATAGACCACCTTGTAAGCTCGCGAATCTGGGCACCAATCATGTATTCCGACGCGTCTCTGACTTTCGACTTCGACGCAGCTTTTAACTCTTGACTTCGCCATATCTGCGGAATCGTCACTATGAATCGAAACGTGATTCTGACTGTCACTCCAGGAAATTGTAGCATCCACCTGGAAGAGAAAATATGGTGATTTTTTTGAAACAATAAAGGTAATACTTATCTTAATGGAATCATCCAGATGTCTAGCTGGGGTCCGTCTGTCCAAAAAACTCCGATCTCTTATTAGATCCATGTCCGTCTAGCCGTCCGAATCTCGATGTGGAAATTGGTCTTAACCCGGCTGTTTTCCATCGATGGGACATACCCCGTGGATGTCGGTTGAATCTTCCGGATGAAAGTATTCCCTTCTAATGCAACCTAAAATAGATAAGTCCTTGGCATGAGAAATTGGTACACTTGACATTTTCTAATTGGAAAGTTGTTTACCTTTTGTTTCGTGGCGTATCTCTACTCCGCGGTGGATTAGTGAAGCCGGCATCGAGGATGTGGACAAGAGTAATGCCCGGGTGAATATCCCCTGAAAAAAAATGTATAGTTAGCCTATATTTATTTAAAAACAAAAACAATTATTAATTGACTTACCCGATCGTGCAAAGAAAGATCAATTTGACAGCACAAGTAAAAACAAACAAAGGCGTTACTAGCTGGATACTAATGTCCTTTGGGGACCAATGGGTTTTAGCACGGCATAGAGACAAACAAGGTATGCTGTAAACTCAAATCTGACATTTCGTTTCTACGTCACTTGTGCCGATTAGTTCGTGAAGTGCAGAAGGAATTTTGTATTCTGGATGGTTTTTTTTAAATTTGTGCGATTTAAATAAAATATTTGTAAATTAGTGGACTGATTGCATTAAATAGTGATCAATAAACATAAAAATTGATTAAAAAAAGTCGGCACAAATGACGTCACACCTGACTATCAAAAGTTTACAGCATACCTTGGTTGTCTCTATGCCGTGGGGTTTTAGTACACAAGTGTGGATCTTTTCCCACAGAGGTCATGTTAGTCGCAACAAAAAAATTTGAAAATCTTTAAAATTTGATTTCATTTAATTTGCTAATAGTTGCTGATTAATTGTCCCTCCAGCAAGTTGCTAGTTAAAATTAAAATTTAGAAAAGGGTTTTAAACCCTCTTTCTTGTAAAGTTTTTTTTTGCGTGCTGTTTAGAAGTGGGAAAGAGTAGGTTTTATTTGTTTTTTTTTTAAATAGTGAAGTGTAATTTATTTATTGATTCCTGCAGCTGAGCCGAAATTTCACCTGGAGGGACCTGGTCTTAAGACAAAGAGAATCGTCGCAGACAAATTAAAAAGGGAAGTACCCTCAATTTCATTAAATTTATCCATAAGTTTGCTGCGAAATTTTAAAAATAAAGTTAAAAAGAAAAGCCGGCTAAAGTTCAGGGCTAACTTTAGCCGTGACAAAAAGTGCTCAGTCTTTCCCGTGGTTTTCGTTTCCTTCTGTTTCGTTTCTGGTTTGCCAAAACGAAGATTCTGCGTGCATTTGGAATTGTGCATCATATTCGGCATTGTCGCCGTGGTAATTTTATTGGAAAAATCGGCGAAGAAAAACTGTAAGAAAACTACCATATCCAGCCGCTTTTCGCGCCAAACGTCTACGGACAGTTAATACGGCATTTCTTCAAATCCAAAGAATCAACGGACTTATTCAAACCAGTTCAAACGGTCAAAATAGAAGCGGTTTCTTTGAAAGATCGTTGAATGGTGTATGAAATAAAAAGGGAATCACCGGAAAAATCTTAATCATCGATTTTTGGAATTTTTTTTATTGTTCTTTTAAAGCTTAACACGTTGACGGACAGTAGAAACAAGTGAAATTCGAACAAGTGAAATTCGACAGTAGAAACAAGTGAAATTCGAAAATTGACACTAGGCTTCTACTTGTACGCTGGTAAATGCACATTTGTGCTGCTACAGCCGCAGTGTCTAAAAACGACCGTTTCGTATTGGACGGCTATTGCCGTCATGTCACATAGTGAACTTGAACTTGACGGCTATAGCCGCAACTGTCCGTCAACGTGTTAATTGTTTAATTTTTTTTTGGAAAATAACTTTTTTTAAATTTACTTCTAGAACGTTTATAGCATTTAGGTAAAATTATAACCACGAAATTCGCGTTGTTTTTTTTTAAATTATTAGGTTCTCTGAGCTCAAAGAATTTTTTTTAGATTTCCCCTTTCGTCGACTTATGCTTATTCTTGTTATGTGGTTTTAATTTTTTTATTTTAATTTAAATTATTTATTTATATTAATTTGGCGGGCTTAGCGGTCCAATTTTAGGAAATAAAACAAAAATTAATGTTCAATTTTCCAGCCTGACGTTTCGAGCCTTGTTTTGGCTCATCTTCAGAGGCCTATTTTTAATATATTTTATTAAGCACCAAAAAATAAATATTGTTTTTACAAAGGGGACTTACGTTGAACAATCATTTGAATATAATATGTTTTAACTGTGAATATTTAGCCGTAAAAACTTTGTCGAAATGTTACATTAAAATAAATAAATAAATAACATATGAAATATACTTTAAATTGACAAGCAAATATGAAGAAAACGAAAAAAGGAAACAGCTGACTGTGGTAACAGTTCAGTACAGCAACAAACAGTTTTTAATGTGATAGTATAGGTTAAGTTATGTCTATTTCTCTTCTCTTTCTTTTGCGTGTATTGGTTTGAAAATCTTCTACTAAAGCACAATGTATCGCGTTCATGTCTTCAGTGTCTCGTTTTTTGTTGTATGTGTTCTGTGTGTAGATGTGTAAAGCTTCAGTTGTCAAACGTTTATTGTAGTTACTTTGTGTGTCTATTATCTTTGTGTTGTCAAAGTCCGGTGTGTGGCCAACTTCGAGATAATGCTCTACCAAGACCCTCTACATACAAAGCCATGCACTAATAGAGTTACTACCACATGTACATGGCCAAGTAGGGTCGCTGATGAATTGTCTAACATGGCGCCGGCATGAAGTTTCCGAGATTTTTTGCGGTTCTATATCAATTAGGTTCCTATATTATCATTTAAATTTTGGAGGGAATGAAAACAAAAACCATTTTTGTTAAAACAAACACTTTTTTATTGTATATAATGACAATAACGGACAAAGTGGATTTGTGATACGAATTACAGCACGGCACACAGCAATTACGAGGCATTACGTTTAAATTGAATATTTAAGAAAAAACGAAATACACTTGCGGAAAAGCTGCAGTAAATAAATCTCAGGAGTCTCCTAGCCCATGTTGCTTCCCCTGTCACAGCCCCTCTTGTAATGGATTCTTCGATCAGCCTTAATTAAACGCAAAATACGTGCGTTTTTATACCCGTATGGTGAAACCAAAGGGTATATTAACTTTGCCTTACCGTTTGTAACGCCAAGATCCCGTCATCGCACAAAAAAATGAATTACACCAGTGTGTTTAGAATGATAAAAAAAGTTGAATTTAGCATGTCCGTCCGTCTGTCTGTCCGTCCGTCTGTCCGTCTGTCTGTCCGTCCGTCTGTCTGTGGCGCGGATTGCGGGCGCACGGATTGAGCTAGAGACTTGAAATTTTGCACAGATCCGTTTTTCGTAAAATGTGAGGCTAAGTTCGTTAATGGGCAAAAATGGACCATTAGGGGGGGTACCCCCCATACGAACGAAATCGTTTTTTGTGAATATCTCGAAAACGGAGCATCTTATCAAAAAAGTCCAAGAACAAAAGTTATTTAGGATATGATTCTACATAAAACTCCCATACATCAAAATCCGATTGGAATAAATTTTAAAAAATCTTATTGGAAAGTTTGACTTCAAAGTGGAATTTTGATACAACTGTTCGCTGTTCACTTAAATCACCATACGGGTTTTCAATAATTGCCAGATTGGCAATTATAGCTTTTGTTATGTTTTAAAATAAATTTATACTTATCTATAATCTGTTAGTAATAAGCAGGAGCCTTATTAGGGAATTCGAATCGAAAATGAAATGCACGGAAATGTTTGATGCGGTATCAGCTAACTCGAATTCGATCATTTTCGGAAATTTACTCGAACACTTTTCAGTCGCCGGAAATGAAACTCGAAAGAAAAATTTATTCATTTTAATGTTTTTGTATGTAAGAATTTTTTTTCTTGCAAAACATATTTAAATTGCTTGGAAAATGTATAAATAATAAGAAAAAGTTGCCTCTAACATATAATATTTAGTTAATTACGATTTTAAACGAAGTCTATTCCGTATGAATTTTCTTACAATTCTTGGATTGAAAACGCCGTCATCACTTTCGTCACTTTTATCTGGCACTTATTTCACATTCATCACTTTTATCCGGTTCTGATTTCAATTTTTTTAACCCTTATGTTACCAACCACATACCTGGGTATGTTTTTCACTTTTAATTGCAAAAAAAAACATGTTCCCATGCTCCAATCGATCTGAAATTTTTTTTATTCGCCTAAATATTAGTTATTAGCCAGATAGTGAAATAGCAAAAAAAAATTTTTTTGAGGAAACGGTATTTTTGTCGACATTTGGATTTGTAGCTCTCTAGTTACCGACCAGCATACCCCGGTATGTAAGTCAAAATTTATTAGATAAATGTGGTTGGAAAGCTAGATTTTTATTTTTTCATATTATTTATTGCAAAATTAAAAAAATTATAGAACATACATCAAAGTTCATAAATTTTGGCATTGCAAGCATTTAGTTACATCTATGGAATGTTGAAGACAAATCGGTTTTTGGCACTGTCCACAGGCCTTACGAGTTGGTCTACGTTTTGGACAAAGATAGCAGTTCCCCTTATGTTTGATACGTCCTATATTATCACGCTCTTCATTAGTTGCTGAAGAACTTGCGGAAGTAGTATAAGTGACACTCCTCAATTCATGACCAAACATGGCTTCTATAGCATTTTTGGTGCTAAAGTGTCGCATTATTTGAGCATTTTCTGATCGCTCTTGAATTGCTGGCATTACTAAATGTTCAGATAATGGCTGCAAGAATTTACGTCTGCGATTTGTGGAGTTTTTCAGATGCGGGTTATATTCCAAATAGATTATATAAGCTGCTAATGCTGCCACATCCAAAATGTTGTAAAAAAAGGCTAACGGCCATCGATTTGTTCGTCTTTGAGATGAATATTCACCCAACATTTTGTCCATGTTGTCTACTCCACTTTTCGTTTTATTGTAATCTGTTATCATGACGGGTTTATCGTTAGGTCCTTCAGTTTCTTTGTCATAGTGCATTGTGGATAATACAACAACGGTCTTGTTTTTTTTTGGAATGTACGAACAAATGCTAATATTGTTGCTGAAGCCAAAAATAGATGAATTGACTTGTCACCCTTTTGCATTTGTGAATTCTGATGGAATGAACCTGCGTCTTTTATTGACGGTGCCCAATATTGATAAATCGTAGTCGACCATCATACTAGAGGCCAAATTGTAACTTGTAAAAAAATTATCGCATGTAATATTTCGACCACTTCCCTTGAAAAGGTTGCAACATAAGTCTTTTACAACTCGTTCACCTTGGTTTTTCTCTCTTTCTCCTGAAGGAGCCAATCCGGTATATATTTGACCTTTGATCGGATACGATGTAGCAGCATCACAGACCCACCATACTTTGATGCCATATTTGGCGGGTTTCGAAGGAATGTACTGTGTACAGTGTTGGGGTTATCTAGATAATAATTATCTAGATAATCATCTAGATAAAAAAAAATGTTATCTTTATCTTATCTAGATAACACCCCAAAAAAGTTATCTTTATCTTATCTAGATAAAGGAAAATCCCATTTATCTAGAGATAATCGTTACCACCGAAAATCAAAAAATTAAATCTGAAAAAATGCTGAAACGAAATTGTTTTCTGCATACTTTTGAAAACCTAAAAACTTTTTGTAGGAACAGTTTTATACTTGGCAACAATTTTTGTTTACGGACAAGGAAGCGAAGTGTCACTCTTTCCCTCGCCTCTCTTCTCTTGTCCATAAAAAAAAAGTTCTGCCAGTAACTGTTGCCAAGTGTAAACCGGGCTATGAACGAAATAAAAAATCATAACGTTATAAATTTCCTTACGTAGCAAAATTAAACTTATATTTCGTGACGTTATTTCGTTTTGTATCGATAAAAAACTTAATTTCGTTACGTTATAATGTTATTATTCCGTTACACATTGTATTGAAACTGAAAACAAAAAAACGCACTGTAATAATAGTTTATCACAAAGTAATTCAGTTCAGTTTCCATAAAAATAAATTGTATAACAAATAATAAAACTCAGCAAAAAGAAAATACAAATAAAAACGGAAAAAAATGTGATTATTAAGTTAAAAAATCAATAAAAAATACAAAAGACAAAAAATTTGTTCATTAAAAAAACTGTCTCCACAAAAGCGTGATTTTGATATCAAAGATATAGAATTTTTTTATAGAATTTCGCTCTACTTCTGGAGTTACTAAAAAGAAAATCTTTTCGCTACCAAAAAACTTGCTTAGAAGATTTCCATTTTTGTATCTCCAGAAATTGAGTGAATCTGGCCAAAACAAAATCCGATTTAGAATCAAAATACGATTAAAAACACTACTCCAATATTTTTGATTATATTTTATGTATAACCCCACATACTTGATGAACTTTTGTGGGAAATTTCACAAAAAATAATACTGAACAAAACAAGGAAATACTAATAAACAACGAAAAAACGTAATATTTTTTTCGTTTTTCGTTATGGTAACGGAATTGAATTTCTATAACGTTCATTATAACGTAATTTTGAAGAAAAAGCCCGAAAATCATTTCGTTATTTCGTTACGTTACGATAACGTTTCTTATCCGTTTTCTTTTATTATTATTTCGTTTCTTATTATATTTAAATTGGAAATCAAGAAAAGCAAAAAATTTTGTGCTATTTTTTTTAGTACCTACGTAATTTTGAATTTTGTGCATTGTCAAAATAAATATTTATCTAAAAATTATCTAGATAATTTGGCTTTTTATCTTATCTTATCTATTATCTTTCATATTTTCATTATCTATTATCTTATCTAGATAAACATTACGACCATTTATCTTTATCTTTATCTAGATAAAAAAAAATTTATCTGGCCCCAACACTGACTGTGTAAAACGAGTGCCACCACGATACGGATATAGTTGTTCATCAACTGTAACCTTTGATCCTCTTTATCTTCATGAGACAAACTGACCACTTGTCGAGGTGTTAACCACTTACCATCCATTTTTATTTTAGGAAAAACGCACTTTTAATTACGATCTTTATTACTCGGGATTCGAAAAAATACTAACTAAATAAATGCGTTGTGCGGTATTTGTTATTATACATTATTAATTTTTAAGTAACTGTTATGCATAGAAGACAAACTAAAAAAAAGGATAACAAAACTAATTTCTATAGAACAATGAATGAAACTTCCATACAAAATATAAGTGCATACCCGGGTATGTTGGTTGGTATTTAACGTTGATAGATTTGGTTGGTAACACAACGGTTAAACTGCCGGCATTAATTTCACAAAAAAGAAAACGCTAAAACTAATAGCAAATTATTTACAACTATTCAATAATGACACTAAATAAAACACGAAATTTCTAAGTTACCAGCAAGTTGCTTTTTAGCAACTTTTAATTTTAACTTGTTGAGTTGTTTTTATTGCTGATTCACAATTATCAAACAAAACACAAACGATTATTAGTAATATACACATTTAATTTATATATTTTACCGATTAAACTCTGAAAATTTGATAAAATTATTAACTTAATAACAAAACAAATCGAAGTTTACGCGCGGTTTCCCATCTGATTTTGACAGTAGAGTTGCCACTTGACCCTACTAGTGCACACATAGAAAGATTTTGTGCATGGCTTTGTATGTAGAGGGTCTTGGCTCTACCACTGCAGTGTGATGAGGATTCTCTCGTGCTCTTTTTAGGCTACTCTTATGCCCAATTATTCGTTTTTCCAGAAATTGACCTGTTTGACCAACATAATTAAGAGAACAGGGTTCCCCTGTTCCCTCGTTGCCTTTACAAGGTATTTTATAGATTATGTTTGATCTTTTTTGCTTCGGGATGGGATCTTTTAATTTCGTAAAAATATTGCGTAGAGTGAATTTATTATTGTAAGCCAACATGGTATTGTTTGTGTATTTTTTAATTACTCTAGTAATTTGTTCTGTGATCCCGTTTACATAAGTTATGCTGCGATAATATCGATCATTCACAGGACTTATGTTGGGCGGGATGATATTATTTATATTCTGACTAGCGATGACAAGGGCTTTTTTAATGAAGTTATGGGGGTAATTGTTGTTAAATAAAACTTCTTTAATATGTCTGATATTTGTGTTATGGAATTTGCTATCACTAAGATTTAGAACCTGTTTTATGAATTGAACGGCCGTGTTAAGTTTTTGGGTGTAGGGATGGTGGGAATGAAAATTCAGAATTCTATCAGAGGTGATGTCCTTCTTGTACCAATTCGTCATAATATTACCGTCAACTTCTTTTATGCAAAGCATATTTAGAAAGGGTAGGGTGCTATTTTTTTCCAATTCAACTGTGAACTGTATGCGGGGATTAAAATTATTAAGTGTTTGTAAGGTGTAATCAACTTTGTCTGTAGGGATTATCGCAAAAATGTCGTCAACATATTTAACAAATAATTTTGGTACAAAAGTCAGTTTTTTCATTGTGTCCACTAATATATGTTGTGTGACTACGTCAGCTATTACTGGGGATATTGGGCTACCCATCGGAACACCGAATTTCTGTTTGTAGAGTTTATTGTTAAATAAGAAATAATTATTGTCAATAATACAAAATTTTAAAAAATTCATAAATCTAGTTTTGTCAAGATTCGTCATTCCTGAAATTTTATCCCATTTTTGTGAAACAATTTGAATAGCTAGATCTGCTGGGATGTTCGTGAAAAGAGATACAATGTCAAAACTAACCATAATTTCATTTGGTCCTAAAGATATCGTCGACAATCTTTGCTTAAAATCCATAGAGTTTTTTATATTATAGGGATCATTAGTTAGTAGATTTTGAAGGATACATGTTAATTTCTTTGACAAAAAAGCAGTTGGTGTGTTTACAGTAGATACTATTGGTCTCATAGGTACACCTACTTTATGTATCTTTGGTAACGCGTAGAGTCTAGGAGCAGTAGTGTTAAATTTTGTCATCTGATTTTTTTTCATAAATATTAATTAAACCGTCATTGAGTAATTGTCTAGCAAATTTATTGTTAATGCACTGTAATTTAGCTGTGGGGTCTTTTTTAATTTCTATATATGTATTTCTGTCTGAAGTTAACAATTCTACTTTCTTAAAATAGTCCGTTTTCCTCATAATAACTGTAGATTTACCCTTGTCACTGCAAGTCACAATAATGTCTTTGTGATTTTTAAGGAAGATTTGTGTGTTATTAAATATTGTTTTCAATACCTGGTTAACTGTTTTTTTAGCTGATTGTGAATGCTTCTTGTTCAATACAATGTTGGATATTTTTGCTCTAGCAATATCCCGATCTTTGTGATTATCTAATGTTCTTAAAATCTCCTCAACATCAGCAATAATGTTGAAAACAGGCAAATTTCGGTTGTCTGGGGCAAACGCAAACTTTGGACCCAAAGACAATAACCACATCACGTCCTTGGGAATGTCTAAATCAGTCAGGTTGTTAAAACTTTTCTCGTCAGTAATGAAATTAAGATGGTTAAGTAGTTTAAAATAAAGATTGTCAAATTTGTTTTTATGTTTAATTGTGCATTTAGTTATATTCTTGTCGTATACTATTTTTTGGGTTTGGAGAAATGTATCAGAGATTTCAAAAGGAAATTCGTCAAGAATTTCTTCCTGTAACCTGTATAATTCCTCCTCCGATCTTTGTGTATTATGTATAATATTATTTATTGTTATGTTAAGAATTTTCGCGTGGAAATTGCTTATCACATTATTAAACCAAACTAATACAAATAATATTACACGGTCGACATATAATCAAATTTAATTATTTATTTATTTTCCTTCTTTTTTTTTGATATGATTAATTTATGCTTGCGTTTAGCAATGTTGTATCACCTGCATTTAAGTAATATGCTTTGCATTTAGTTTTGCGTAGTATGGGAATTAAATTTTCATGCTTTATGATTGTTCCATATATGATTTTTGGCATTAAAAATACATGATAATTGTTAAAATGAGTGTTTTAATGACTATCATGTTTGTGTAAGAGTTTTGGATTTAGGGCAGGTGTGAAACCTGAAGACGACGGAAGAAGGTAAGCCGTAACCGCTCCGCCTCGTCCTGCGCTATTAAAGGTTTTCCTACCCCTTTCCCCTCCCGAGTAAATTTTAGAAGAAGATGAGCTATGGTCCTTTTGGTTTATAGATCGGCACGAATTATTTGTAACACGAGTGGTGGTTGAGAGCTGGCAAGAACCCCTCCCCATCCGGCGAGCTAAGCCCTTAACGTCCAGCGTGCCACCCTGCCTCCCTCTCAGCCACATCACCATCGAACATAAATATATAATATCTCGTCACTCTGTAGGTTACAAAAGTTGAAGATGCTGATATGGCGAAGTCAAGAGTTAAAAGCTGCGTCGAAGTCGAAAGACAGAGACGCGTCGGAATACATGATTGGTGCCCTGGTACTCGATTTCTCCAACAAATCATGTACTCCACGAAAGAAAATGAAATACATGACAACAATACAATATAAATATTATAATATAAATAATATAACAATACAATATAATATCTGCATACAAGAAAAATCATAAAAGGGGAAAAACCCAAAACAAAATCCAAATTGCATATCTTCGGGGGGGTTGTGGAAGCTGTCAAAAAAAAGCGTAATATCGTTTTGGGTTTTTCCCCTTTTATGATTTTTCTTGTATGCAGATATTATATTCTTTATTAAAAATATGGTTAATTTCGGTTTGAAAATCGTTCTGGGCACTCAGTGCCCAGTACACGGGTCCAGGGTTAAGTAAGAAATTTTAGTGAAAAGGAAACTAAAGAAACAATTTGATTGACCGTATACGGGATTTGACTTTCCGTTTGGTGAATTTTGGCATCTTGTACCTAAAAATCAAATTTCACTTGCAACACAACGAAATAGGGCATTTTCATAAATGTACTCGGAACTTACGCAAATTGCACAAAACATTTTCTTCGTAAACTAAACGAATAACAAGTAAACTAAACGAATAACATTAACTGGGTTTTTTATTAAGAAAAATCTTTTGTGTTATTTTTTAATCAAAAATCTTTTTTTGCAGAACTTGAATTTATGAAAACGCCCATAGATAAAAAACAAATAAAAATAAAATAAAATTACACGATAAAAGCAACGAAGCAATTAGAGCAGCGGTGGCCAACCCGCGGCCCGCGGGCCGCATGCGGCCGGAGACGTTTGAAAATGCGGCCCGCCAAATGATTTGAAATTTTCAAAAAAAAAAAAATTATGTAACTAATAAAATACTAAAACTGCTCATAAAGTTTATATGCAATTTTACAATTTAATTTTTATACCCGTATGGTGAAACCAAAGGGTATATTAACTTTGCCTTATCATTTGTAACGCCAAGATCCCGTCATTACACACAAAAATGAATTACGCCAATGTGTTTAGGATGATAAAATAAAATAAATTAATTTGTGCACGTCCGTCCGTCTATGGCGCGGAGCTACAGACTTCAAATTTTACGCAGATTCGTTTTTCGTAAAATGCGAGGCTAAGTTCGTTAATGGGCAAAAACGGACCATTAGGGGGGTACCCCCCATAACAAATGAAAACGTTTTTTGGGGATAATCCAAAAACGGTGCCTCTTATCTAAAAAGTACAAGAACAAAAGTTATTTAGGATATGATTCTACATAAAACTCCCATACCTCAAAATCCGATTGGAATAAATTTTAAAACATCTTCGACAGTTTGACTTCAAAGTGGAATTTTGATATACCTGTTCGCCGTTCACTTAAATCACCATACGGGTTTTCAATAATTGCCAGATTGGTAATTATAGCTTTTGTTATGTTTTATTTTACATAAGTACTACTCGTATATATACATTTACATTTACATAAGTCCATTTATATATATATTTTTTTTAGCAAATATTTTTTTCTTACCCCACGACTCCATTAGACTCTTTTCCAGATTGGATTTAAATCCAATCACGAAAAAGTCTAATGGAGACTCAAAAAATCTTGCATCATGATTTAAATCTCCTTACTGTCATGATTTTTTCGGTTACTGAAAAGTAGGATTTTTTTTTACACAAGAATAGCGGCTAAAAGCAATTTTTGTTTCGCGTTGACATTTCTAAGTACGCTATGGAGACACGATAAATGTGAAAAATCATGACTGAAGATGCCCACACGCTGATTTCTTTATTCGCCAAAATATGGAGTCATGATTTTTAAAAGCCCAATGGAGTCGTGGGGTTATGCTCAACCTTTTGCATTTTGGTCTAAATTTTTTTTTAAACCAAGTTACTGTTAAAAAACAACATACTAAGAAATGGCGGTTATTTTATTTTTTCATGTGCGGCCCGCCAAAAAAAATGAATCATCAGATTGGCCCGTGGAACGATTTGGGTTGGCCAGGCCTGAATTAGAGCAACTAAAAACAGTGTTCAAAACCATGGTCGAATTATACAAGGTCTGTTTGACAGCTCAGTTGCTTCTGGCTCTGACGTCATCGGCAAGAAATTCTTATACGATTCAATGGGAATTTTCCCTTTTTATATGAAATATTATTGAAATTAGCGCACACACAATCAACATTAGAAAGAATGCACCGATATTTCTTGCCGATGACGTAGCAAAACGGTGGCTATTAAAAAGCAACCAGCAGTGTTTAATTCGGCCATGCGATCGATGCACATTTTTCCTTCTCCCCCCAAGTTAAGATCGAAATTGTTTCTCTTTAAGTTTTCCGCTCTTGTTCAAAGCGGTTTGTATGCTTTGCATAAAAATGAATGAAAGGTTCGAGCGATGGCTGCTGTTGGGTATGATGCACACACACATATAAGTATGCATTTCATTAGTAAGAGAGCGATATCTCGATCCCGGCATTAAAGTTGTGTTCTCAAAGCAAATTAAAACCATAATTTTTTCTCGTTCTTTGGAGCGTTTTACTGAAATTCTGAATTTCCTCATTTCAAATATACACGAGCTGCCACAATAATTTTGTTTAGACGAATTGCTGCTAAGGCACGGACAATTTCAATTTCGCAAACCGAAGACAAGACGCGACTGTTTATACCCGTATGGTGAAACCAAAAAATTCTGAATTTCGTTTTCTCGAGAGTGATTTTTATTTTCAATTTTTTTCAATTCCTCCAAAGCGAATTGAACCGAAATAATATGAATAGCCAGAATCAGAACAACCCATTTAGAGAAGAGAAACAATCAAGTTCTATCCCAGCAGGAAAAGAAGCGCTTCAGAAGCCCTTATGAAGCGCTTCTCAGAAGCTCGAAGTGCTTCTTTTCCCATACCCTATTCATGTATTTTTTAACATTGGATGCCATTGCAGGGAAGCGCTTCCCTCAAGCTGCCTTTGAAGCGCTTCTGAAGCGCTCGAATAGCAGCATGTCGGAAGCTCATTGGAATTCTCTCCTGTTGTACATTCACGGCCAAATTTTTTTGTTTTTAATAAAAAGGTTTTTTGGTGTTGGCCTCTAAAGCAGAAATCCGTTTTTGATGCATAGTCTGTTGTGTTTGTAACTGACTCACTTGATGACGTAGGGATTCATTTATTTAATGGTCAAATATTAAAAAACCTAAGTGAAATAGGAGTTCAGTGTTAGCCACCAACAGACGACAACAATGTCATTGTTGAAGGTCGAAAAAAAAGAGAAAAGAAATGAATTGGTTTTGTAAAAATCGAATGATAAAATATACGACATATTATTATTATTATTATTATTATTATAAAAAGGTTTTTTTTACAATTTAATTAAATTCTTTATTTTTAAAAAATGTAATAAACATATTTTTAACATGTTAAGTAAAACTGTGTGACGTATTTTACATTTACATATTTACAAAGACTGTAATTTTATGTAACTTAATCACATAAAATTACAGTCTTTGTAAATATTTAAAGGAAAAATACGTCACCTAGTTTTACTCTCTCTATTTTAACATATATGTAACCTTATATGATTTATTTTTGGCTGTTCTGAAGCCCAGTACCATTGCGTCTTTGAAGTCCTCGAATCCAAAATTTTCATTTCTTGTTGCTTCTGTTGGAAACAAAAAAAAATTGTTACGTGAAGTCTTAAAAAATTAACTTTTTTTCTACTTAATAAATTCAGTATTTACAATATTTATTACTTAATAATTCAGTAAAATTTATTACTAACCGTAAACAAATGAAGAAAATAATCTTGTCGAATCAATTAGTATTTTTTTCTGCTCTCCGTCCCAATTGACTTCTAGGAGTAGATCAACATGAAAAAAATAAGTTCATGCATTTTGCCAGGGGATGTTTCCCAATTATTGTTTTTATATATGAGATCTGTTAAGTGTTATTTACTATTAGTATAGAGAAATAATAATAGTCATATTTTAAAAATGCTCACCAATTCTGCCTTAGAATAATCATTCAGTTATCTAACGCAGATGAATTTCTGTATTGCTTGTAAAACGAATCGACATTTCTTTTGCAACCAGTCTCTTAGAAAATCCACAATTGTTTGTAGCCATCTCAGGTAAATGAAAATCCAACCTGGTACACCTCTCAACATTAATAAATGTAATATAATTTAAAACATTTGTTTACTTACCACTTAATGTTTCCAAAATAATTCACTTGCAGCCCTTTACGAATTTTTGCAACAATTGAATATTATTGACAGTTTGAAATTCAAATCATTACTCGATTACCACATTTTATGTTTCTATAGAAATTCTATTGGTAAATGATGTGCTTCCCAACTGCTTCTTTTGGAAGCGAGTAAGAAGCGCTTCGTTTATGCTTCCCCAAGAAGCGCTTCAATTTTTCCTATTGGGATGAGATTCAATGCACACAAAGAAAGCATAAAAAGAGTATACATGTGAAATCTGTACTGCAAGCAGCAGACACAGCATAACAGCGGAGTAAAAATTTTGATTTTGCTATTTAAAAACATAATTGCACATAGTTTAACATAACAAAATACCCTATACAATGCTTTAATGTAGGCCTCATCTTATAACACAGGTTTTGTTCAGATATCACCACAAACTATCGAGTTTCATCGATTGCAAATTTGTTATCATGGCAGCAAGCCGATTTTCTAATTTGCACCCTTATAACCAAAATCCAAGACGTATCCACGTCAAAACGATTTGAAATAAGCGCCTTTAGTATAATAGGATTTGTCTGACTCTATAAGTTTGATATTGCTATTATCTTTTAAGTATTGTTGTGTTTTGTTATATGCATAAACAATTGCCCTTTGTATTTTTGTTAATTTATCTTTTTTAATCACTTTTTTTATTGTTTTGTGTAATGCCTTGGTTTCATGATATATTATTGGTCGTTTTTCTAAATTTTGCATTATGCTTTTATATATATACTAGGGGCTGCGCCCCGAACCGCTTCGCGGTTCATCCCCCTTCCGCAGGTCGGCCTTCGGCCTCCCTGCCCCCGTCGGCCTGCGGCCTCCACAACTACTCGGCCTTCGGCCTCGCCCCTCGCGCTTGAATTGTTGGAATTTGATGTATGGAGATGTTACGTAAAATTATTTAAATATATTTCAGCTCTCGCCTTCCTCTTTACTCGGCCTTCGGCCTCGAGTCAAATGCATATAGTTAACCCAAAAAAGGGAAATTTTTTTAGAGACATTTTTCTTTGTGACTCAACGGTGTATTACAAAATCGTACTGTTTACTTACAATATATTCAATAACGGTAAAAGGTGGTTATCCACACGGGGAAAGACAATATTGTGGGAAATGTTATTCTTTTTAATTCATGTCATACATTGAAGCACCAAATCCCTTTAGAATTGCAGAAGATAGCAGGTGAGGGCTATACATAACGATGGTGTCTATACTGTTTTTCGCAGTATTATATTGTTTTTCAGACTCCAATACTGCATAATTGCTTTTTTCCCCAAAATACTGTATTTAAATACTCAGAAAACTTTAATTCTTTAACGTTTCGAAATTCAAATTTATTAATAGCAATGCAAAACGTCAGTGGCAACACAAAACAGTGGCAACACATGGCAAGTGTAAATACATTCAAACGACGAACAGCGAAGTATTTATGGCAACATGTCATATAGATTCGCTTCTTCCTTTCCCCATCGATTACTGTCTTGTCATTATTCATCCTTCTTCAGAACGCGTTACTTTGATTTTGCTTTCCATTGTTAATTTAAAAGAATAAAAATGCCGAAATTAAGAGCAAAGACACAAATTTTCATTGAATAAAATTTATACTGCGAAAAATACTGTTTTTTCAAATCGATTTACTGCTTTTTTAAATTTTTAGGTGAAATATACTGTTTTTTGTCCGAAAAAAGATACTATACATAAAAAGAGGGGTAGATATTAGTGAGCAAAAATTTTTCCTGCGGGCTGACCTCTCTCATGGTCAAAACCGGATCCGAAAAGCATAAAGAAGTTTCAAGAGAGGGAAAGGGGTTGCTATTAAACTGGATCCGACACCCTTGAGTAAGAGATATCAGAAGAAACGGGGATTGACATCAAAAAGAATCATATCCTTTATTCTGTCAATAACTGTACCTGTGTGCAAAGTTTGATCAAAATCGGCCGCGCCGTTTTTGCGTGATCCCGGAACAAACATTCAGTCAAACAGACAGAAATACCGACCGACATACAGACGGACGGACAAACATAAATTTTAAGCATAACAAAACCTATAATATTCCTTGTGATATTCCTATCAAAATTCGAACAGTTGTATCAAAATTCCAGTTTGAAGTCAAACTTTCTAATAAGATTTTTTAAAATTTGTTCCAATAGGACTTTGATGTATGGGAGTTTTATTTAGAATCATATCCTAAATAACTTTTGTTCTTGGACTTTTTAGATAAGATGTTTTTGAGATATTCGCAAAAAACGTTTTCGTTCGTATGGGGGGTACCCCCTAATGGTTCATTTTTGCCCATGAACGAACTTAGCCTCGCATTTTACGAAAAACGCATCTGCTTAAAAATTCAAATCTGTAGCTCAATCCGTGCGCCCGCAATCCGCGCCACAGAGTGACGGACGAACAGACGGACGGACAGACGGACGGACGGACGGACGGACATGCTAAATTCAATTTTTTTTTATCATTCTAAACACTCTAATACCCAATTAGTTTTTTCAGCCTCCTCACGGGCAAGCTAAAACCGTGTCTTGACTTGGGATTTTTCATCGCAGAGATTTTATAATTGACCAATCAGAGCTTGAGTTGATGACGATATACAAACGAAAATGTTTTTTGTGAATATCTCAAAAACTGTGTATCTTATCAAAAAAGTGCAAGAACAAAAGTTACTTAGGATATGATTCTACATAAAACTCCCATACATTAAAATTCGATTGGAATAAATTTTAAAAAATCTTATTGGAAAGTTTGACTTCAAAGTGGAATTTTGGTACAACTGTTCGAATTTAGATACGAATATCACCATACGGGTTTTCAATAATTGTTAGATTGGCAATTATAGCTTTTGTTATGTTTTAAAATAAGGATCATCAAAATCGGAGCCGCTGGAGCACTGCGCGGAAAGAAATCCAAACAAAATCGCTTTGCCTTTTAAATATATAGATTCGTGATCAGCGACCCCGAAAACCCCCTAATGACATTTTTTTCCCGGAAAAATGGGAAAACGGATATTTGCATTATCCTTACAGGACCTTCCGTTATGAATTTTGAAAATCTAACACCGGATTCGTGATCAGCGACCCCAAAAATCCCCGAGTGGTACTTTTCAGCCTCCTATTGAGCAGGATTCATGGCGAAAATCACGGTTTAAAAACACTCAAACCCCCTTTACCCCCCGTTCACCCCCTTAGCTATAAAATTTCGAAAAATCTCGATGGTTGGGACATATTCTGAAAGTTTCAAGTCTCTATCTTGAGGGGTTTGGGCTGGGCGTCAGGTTAAACGATTTTATATATAGAGCAGATGGTTTTCACTTTTTCCAATAAAGACTCAATTTCAACAAAAAAAAAATATTTTGCCACCGCTTAGAATTGAACCCGTACCTGGCGCGATGTAGTTTACACTTATTCAGTAGTAAGAATATAAATTTTAAAGATAAATTAAGTAATAAAAAAACAGGCAGTCATTGGGGACTGCCAACAGAAGTGAAAACAATAATATATGTAAGGTAATTTTGTCGTGTATTTATGCCTATATATTTTTTAACCTGAAATTTTGAAAATATATGCTAATAAGCAGTAAATGTCAAATAAAAGTCAATATGCATATTAAGGTTTGAATTCCTGAGCAGCACATGATTTTCTTATACAACAAATAGCTACAGATATTTAATTCTTTCTGTATAAGAATGCCACGTGCTGTTCAGAAATTTTCTGTGTAATTTTATTTTGCTGTATATATTTTCCCAAAAAAAAATTTCTGTCTCATTTTATTTTGCTGTATGATATTTTCCAAAAAAAAAATCGTTTTTTTTTTTGTAAGAAAGTCATGTGATATTCTGAAATTTCCTCTCTAATTTTATTTTGCTCTATACAGTCTTCAAAAAAAATCGATTTTTTCTGTATAAAAAAATCAAATGAAAGCAAATCAGCATTCTTAACCCATTTATTTACCACCCGGTAAGAATTCTTACCACAACTTTGAATGTTCATCAAAGCTCATCAAATTACTTTTTCGTTGATTGGGTAATTGGATTTTCCCATTTTTGGCCACAAAACAGACAAAACCCCTCCCAGAAACGTAAAAATACTCGTTTCTCGCCATTGGTAAGAATTCGTACTACAAAACCTTTTTTCACATTTTTGTTTATTTTTTCGAAGAATGTACCGCAAAGCGGTAAGGGGTTGAGCCCTTAGATCATTTTTATTCCAAAATCAATAAAAATTTTCACGTTTTTCTGGAAAAAATACCACATATTGAGCATATCAGAGTATTGGCTATTTGTCGTGGTTAAGAATTTTTACCACAATTTTCCGGAAAACTGTGGGTCGGAAAATTCTGAAACTTTTTGAAAGTCATATTCGACCCAAAAGTAGCTTCCACACGAATTTTGATGGAAAAATTCCCACGCGTCTAAGAGCGGCGAAAAATGGGTTAAGCTGTTAAATTAGCATGTCGGTGACGCGAACTCAAGGTTTTACCCATCCAAAAATCGCACAACGCGCCTAAAGAAGTATAATATAAATAAAATAAATAATTTAAGGTCAAAAAAAAAAAAATTAAAAAAAAAACATTTTGCCACCACTCGGAATCGAACCCGCACATCTGGCGCATTTTAGTCTAACACTTATTCAGGAGTAAAAATGTAAACTTAAAGATAAATTAATTAATAAAATATTAAAAAAAAGTAAATACATCAACAAAAAAAAATTGAAAAGAAAAAAAAAGAATTTTGCACCGATAGGAATTGAACCCGGTGCTTGGCGCATCGTAGATCAACTTCTAACTCACTGCACTAATCAGACAGTGCGGAATGTCGTTTTAACATTGAAGACTTAGTTAGTGGCATATTCATAATTTTGAAAGGGAAATAACTAATAAAGTATAATTAAAATATCTACAGCTATAGAGCTTTCATTTAAAAAAGGATCATCGAAATCGGAGCCGCTGGAGCTCTGCGGAAAGAAATCCAAACAAAATCGCTTTGCCTTTTAAATATATAGATTCGTGATCAGCGACCCCGATAACCCCCTAATGACATTTTTCCCGGAAAAAATGGGAAAACGGATATTTGCATTATCCTTACAGGACCTTCCGTTTTGAATTTTGAAAATCTAACCGGATTCGTGATCAGCGACCCCAAAAATCCCCGAGTGATACTTTTCAGCCTCCTATTGAGCAGGATTCATGGCGAAAATCACGGTTTAAAAACACCCAAACCCCCTTTACTCCCCGTTCACCCCCTTAGGGGTAAAATTTCGGAAAATCTCGCCTTAGTGAGCGCCTACGCGATGGTTGGGACATATTCTGAAAGTTTCAAGTCTATCTTCATGGATTTGGGCTAGCGTCAGGTTAAACGATTTTATATATAGAGAAGATGGTTTTCACTTTTTCCAATAAAAGAGGATGCGTAACAGATATTTTTAATTTTACGTTTAAAAAACTCAATTTCAACAAAAAAAAAATATTTTGCCACCGCTCAGAATGGCGCGATGTAGTTTACACTTATTCAGTAGTAAGAATATAAATTTTAAAGATAAATTAAGTAATAAAAAACAGGCAGTCATGGGGGACCAACAGAAGTGAAAACAATAATATGTAAGGTAATTTTGTCGTGTATTTATACCTATATATTTTTCAACCTGAAATTTTGAAAATATATGCTAATGAGCAGAAATAAAAGTCAATATGCATATTAAGGTTTGAATTCCTGAGCAGCACATGATTTTCTTTTAAAACAAATAGCTAGAGATATTTAATTCTTTCTGTATAAGAATGCCACGTGCTGTTCAGAAATTTTCTGTGTAATTTTATTTTACCGTATGATATTTTCCAAAAAAAAATCGATTTTTTGTTGTATAACAAAGTCACGTGCTGTTCAGAAATTTCCTCGCTAATTTTATTTTGCTCTGTACTGTCTTCCAAAAAAAATCGATTTTTTCTTTATAAAAAAATCAAATGAAAGCAAATCAGCATTCTTAAGCTGTTAAATTAGCATGTCGGTGACGCGAACTCATAAGATTTTACCCATCCAAAAATCGCCCAACGCGCCTAAAGAAGTATAATATAAATAATTTAAGGTAAAAAAAAACATTTTGTCACCACTCGGAATCGAACCCGGTCCTGGCGCATGGTAGTCCAACTTCTAACTCACTACGCTGATCAGGCAGTACGGAATGTCGTGTTACCATTGAAGACTTAGTTAGCGGCATATTTATAATTTTGAAAGGCAAATAACTAATAAAGTATTATTAAAAATGGGGAAAAAAGTAAAACGGACTTATCTACAGCTATAGAGCTTTCATTTAAAAAAAAATAGCTATAGAGCTTTCATTTAAAAAAAGGATCAAAATCGGAGCCGCTGGAGCTCTGCGAAAAGAAATCCAAACAAAATCGCTTTGCCTTTTAAATATATAGATATATAGATAGCGACCCCGAAAACCCCCTAATGACATTTTTTCCCGGAAAAAATGGGAAAAAGGATATTTGCATTATCCTTACAGGACCTTCCGTTTTGAATTTTGAAAATCTAACACCGGATTCGTGATCAGTGACCCCGAAAACCCCCGAGTGATACTTTTCAGCCTCCTATTGAGCAGGATTCATGGCGAAAATCACGGTTTAAAAACACCCAAACACCCTTTACCTCCCGTTCACCCCCTTAGTGCTAAAATTTCGAAAAATCTCGTCTTAGTGAGCGCCTACGCGATAGTTGGGACATATTCTGAAAGTTTCAAGACTCTATCTTCAGGGGTTTGGGCTGGGCGTCAGGTTAAACGATTTTATATATAGAGCAGATGGTTTTCACTTTTTCCAATAAAAGACGATGCGTAACAGATATTCTTAATTTTACGTTTAAAAAACTCAATTTCAACAAAAAAAAAATTAAAAAAAAATATTTTGCCACCGCTCAGAATTGAACCCGTACCTGGCGCGATGTAGTTTACACTTATTCAGTAGTAAGAATATAAATTTTAAAGATAAATTAAGTAATAAAAAACAGGCAGTCATTGGGGACTGCCAACAGAAGTGAAAACAATAATATATGTAAGGTAATTTTGTCGTGTACCTATATATTTTTCAACCTGAAATTTCGAAAATATATGCTAATAAACAGTAAATTTTAAATAAAAGTCAATTATGTATACTAAGGTTTGAATTCCTGAGCAGCACATGATATTCTTATACAAAAAATGGCTAGATATTTAATTTTTTGTTGTATAACAAAGTCACTTAATGTTCAGAGATTTTCTGTCTCATTTTATTTTGCCGTATGAAATTTTCCAAAAAAAAATCGATTTTTTGTTGTATAACAAAGTCACGTGCTGTTCAGAAATTTCCTCGCTAATTTTATTTTGCTCTGTACTGTCTACCAAAAAAAATCAATTTTTTCTGTATAAAAAAATCAAATGAAAGCGAATCACAGCATTCTTAAGCTGTTAAATAAGCATGTCGGTGACGCGAACTCATGAGATTTTACCCATCCAAAAATCACCCAACGCGCCTAAAGAAGTATAATATAAATAAAATAAGTAATTTAAGGTCAAAAAAAAAAATTAAAAAAAAAACATTTTGTCACCACTCGGAATCGAACCCGCACATCTGGCGCATTGTAGTCTAACACTTATTCAGGAGTAAAAATGTAAACTTAAAGATAAATTAAGTAATAATATATTAATAAAAGTAAAAAAATCAAAAAAAAAATTTGAAAAGAAAAAAAAAAAGAATTCGTCATCGATAAGAATTGAACCCGGGCCTGGCGCATGGTAGTCCAACTTCTAACTCACTGCACTAATCGAACAGTACGAAATGTCGTTTTAACATTGAAGACTTAGTTAGCGGCATATTTATAATTTTGAAAGGCAAATTACTAATAAAGTATTATTAAAAATGGGGAAAAAAGTAAAACGGACATATCTACAGCTATACAGCTTTCATTTAAAAAAAAAATCATCAAAATCGGTTCAATAGGAACTCCAGGAGCTCTGTCGAAAGAAATCCATACAAAATCGCTTTGCCTTTTAAATATATAGATTCTGCTTCTATTTGTTTTGGTTTTGTGGGATATATAAATTTTGGTCCTAATTTCAAATATTAGTATTTCAACTGGTATTTTATGATCTATATTTGAACATATTGTTGCCGATTGCTGGGGTATTTTTATTTTTCTAAATTCTTTAGCGTATTTATGATTATCTTCTATTATTATTTTTGGATGTTGTATATCTCTATTTTGTGTTTATTTTGATGTTATATTTTCTAGGTTTATTTTATTCATCATCCTTCTCTTTTTATATGGTTGTTCATCCTCATGTTCCCAATCTTCATGTTCCTAATCCGAGTTGTATTTGTGGCGACTGTTACAATTATAACGCGTTTTTACTTTAATTTTTAAGTTTTAAAAAAATATACTTTGTTTATTATTTTTTTTAAAAATTAAGTTTGCATTAAAAATGACTTAAGACAAAAAATATTTTTTCATTCATTCTTTGTCAGTATTTTAAAAGCGTTAAAAGTGTTTTTTTGAATGTTAATAAATTTTAAATAAATTTTAATTATTTGATTTTATAATTTAAATATTAAATAAATATGGCTTTTGAAGCCATAAATTGGTGACCCCGAGAAAAAAAGAACATTCTGAAAAAAGAAACAAGAAAAAAGTTTGAAAAAGGAATACAACGAAGTTCTACAAAAATTATTTTCCAGAACGAAAAATGAAAACCCAAGTTTCTTCAATGATGAATTGGGCACGAATTCTAGTCGCCTTTTTGTTTTTGATAATAGTACGAATTGTTCTTATCTTGTTGATACTGGAGCAGATGTTTCTGTATATCCGGTATCGTATTTTAAAAATAAGAGTTGTTTAAGTTCTTCTCCTTTAAAGCTTTTTGCTGCCAATGGTTCTAAAATTAATACTTTTGGTCGCAAACTTTTTAATTTAGATCTTGGACTTAGACGCAAATTTGCTTTCCTTTTTTATATTGCCGACATAACACGTCCTATTTTAGGCGCTGATTTTCTCAATCATTTCGGTTTATGGGTTGACATTAAAAATAAACGATTGATTGATAACAAGACGTCACTTTCTTCAAAAGGTAAAATTTCTTGTTGTGAAACATTAAGTTTATCGACAATCAATACTAATTATTTAGATGAAAATTTTTCAAAATTAATCGAAGAGTTCAAAATTATAACACAGGATTCAGTAAAATCTGAAACTGCTGTTCATGATGTTGAACACTTCATTACTACTAATGGTCCACCAGTGTTTGCTAAACCTCGTCGTTTAGATCCTGAAAAATTAGAAGCAGCAAAAAAAGAGTTTAATTTTATGCTCGATTCTGGCATTTGTCGTCCATCGAAAAGTAACTGGGCTAGTCCTTTACATCTGGTGAAAAAGAAAAATGGCGATTGGCGTCTTTGTGGTGATTATCGTCAATTAAATGCGATAACAGTTCCGGACAGATACCCAATTCCACATATTCAAGATTTTTCACAAAGATTACACGGTTGTAAAATTTTTTCAAATTTAGACCTAGTGAGAGCTTATCATCAAATTCCCGTTCATGAATCGGACATTGCAAAAACTGCGATTATAACTCCTTTTGGCTTATTTGAATTTCCACGCATGACATTTGGTCTCCGAAATGCTGCTCAATCTTTTCAAAGATTCATGCATGATGTGTTAAAAGGTTTAAATTTTTGTTATGTATATTTGGATGATGTCTTAATTGCATCGAAAAATTTGGAAGAACATTTAACAAGTTTTTGAAAGATTTGTTAATTATGGCTTAATAATCAATATTGATAAATGTGTTTTTGGCAAATCTGAAATTGAATTTCTTGGTCATCTTGTTACTAATCAAGGCGTTTCTCCATTACCATCAAAAGTTGAGGCTATTTTAAATTTCAAACAACCAGAACGCGTTTGTGATTTACGTCGATTTCTGGGAATGTTGAATTTTTATCGTAGATTTTTGCCTAATGCTGCCCAAATTCAAGCTAAACTTCACGAATTTCATAAAAATAGTCATAAAAATGATAAAACAATAATTATTTGGAACGATGATAGTTTAGAATCATTTAATAATTGTAAGAAATCTTTGGCAGATGCAGCCATGCTTGCTCATCCTGCAATTTCTACTGAAGTGTGTCTGATGGTAGACGCTTCAGATACTGCAGTAGGTGCTGTCGTCCAACAGAAGTTTGAGGATTCATGGCAACCATTAGGATTTTTCTCAGTTAAACTAAAATCTGCAGAGAAAAAGTATAGTGCTTATGATCGTGAACTTCTAGCTATATATTTGGCAATACGTTATTTCAAACATTTGTTAGAAGGTCGTCAGTTTACGATTTTTACTGATCATAAACCTATTACTTTTGCTTTCAAGCAGAAACCTGAGAAGGCCTCACCACGACAGTTACGTCATTTAGACTTGATTGGGCAATTTTCAACCGACATAAGACATATTTCAGGTAAATATAATGTCGTTGCTGATGCATTGTCACGTGCGGACGAAATTTCATTTCCTGAAGTCATTGATTTTCAAAAACTTGCACTTGAACAAGAGGAAGATCCTGATTTTGAAATTATTCGTAAATCAACAGTTTTAAATATTCAGCCTTGTCCAATTCCTGGCTCAATTTTATCCATTTTTTGCGACATTTCTACTGGTATTCAAAGACCTTTTGTTCCCAAAAATTTTAGAAATCAAATTTTTAAGCAATTACACAATCTTTCACATCCTGGCGTAAAAGCGTCGGTCAAATTCATTTCATCAAGATTTGTTTGGCCGTCACTTAAAGCAGATTGTGCGAAATGGGCTCGTAATTGTATTGATTGTCAAAAATCCAAAATTTCACGCCATGTGAATAGTCCAATTGGTTCATTTAATTTACCAAAAGATCGTTTTTCACATATTCATTTAGATTTAATTGGTCCATTACCTCAAGTAGAGGGTTATTCATATTGTTTGACCTGTATTGATAGGTATACACGCTGGACTGAAGTTATTCCATTAAAGGATATAACTTCAGAGTCTGTTGCTTTTGCTTTTTATTCTAATTGGGTTTGTCGTTTTGGTGTTCCTTTATCTATTTCTACAGATCAAGGTAGGCAATTTGAAGCTACTTTATTCTACGATTTTTTAAAATTATTTGGAATTAAACGTTGCCGAACTTCGCCATATCATCCGTCATCTAATGGTTTGATTGAGCGTTGGCATCAGACCCTAAAAACCGCTATCAAATGTCACGCGAAAAAAAATTGGTTACGTTGTTTACCAACTATTTTATTAGGTACGCGTACGTCTATCAAAGATGATTTTGGTGCAACTGTATCTGAACTTGTCTATGGTACCAATATTCGACTTCCGGGTGAAATGTTTGAGGAAACAGTATCAAAAACTGATGAGCACGAATTTATTAGGTTACTTAAAACACATTTTGAGTCAGTTCGTCCTGTTATTTCGTCAAACCATTCTAATAACAAAATCTTTGTTTTTAAAGATCTCAAAACATGCTCTAAAGTTTTTGTTCGTGAGGATTCGGTTAAATCATCTCTACAACGGCACAAACTAATCATAAGCAGACAAACATTTTCATTCAATCCATTCTAGAACAAAATTGAATTTCCACTTGCAAAAAAGAAATACCCATAGCAGCCACTCCAGCCGTAGCAGCCAAAAAGAAATACCCATAGCAGCCATGAGCTTTTTTGTCGGCAGCACAAGACTTCGTGATGAAAGCTTTCCAGCCGTAAAAGTCCGATAAATCTGTTCGTTTTGTGGATCGCATTTCGCCTTTTACTTAAGTTTCGAAGTATAAAATACCAAACAGAGGAGTTTAGGCTCTGGGAGTTTCTTTTAACTGCGACTGCGGGAATTTCCTTTTTCGTGACTGTTTATTATATGTTTTTGATTTAGAGATTAGATCACAAGCTTGCAGTCAGTTATTCGTGTAACACAATTTTTAGATTGCATTATATAATCAAGGATTTACAATCGGTTAAAAATGTTTCAAGAGCGTAAAAAAGATTATAGATATTGTGGGAAAACATGCGCAGTATCTATTTGTAATAATAATAAGAGAACTGAAGGATTACGGTGGTTTCAATTTCCCAAAAATGAAGAAAGGTTCGCATTATGGGCTTCGAAATGCAAATGCGAGATTGGTATTTCAAACCGACTTTTCGTATGTGAAATACACTTTGACAATGATGTATCAGGTAGGAAGTGTTTGCCAAAAAATGCATTTCCCACACTTAATTTAGAAATAGATACGCCTGATGGAAAAGAATACAACGAAACAATGTACGAGTTTTCTGAAGAAGAAATAAACTTTGAAATACCAGTTAAAAATTATTTGAAAGAAAACGAAAACAATACAAACGTTGATTTAACTATGGAAGAATTTGAAAAATATGATCCTGGGCAATTATATGATGAAAATAATTGCAATAAAGATATCATGTTTAAAAAAGTAAGGAATGATATCTTTTACAGAAACAAAATCTCAATTATGCGGCAAAAGTTAAATAAATTGAATAGAATTATTTTAATGAAAAATAAACAACTGAAAAAATCCTCAGTTTCAGTTTCTTTGGCAAGAAAAAGAAATTGTGTACTCAAAAAGAAACTAAAGAATAAAACTGTTCCAAAAATGATAGATAGCTTAAAAATCTCAGAACCAGCTAAACTATTCTCTAAAATGATTCTACGCAAAACAAATTCTTGGTCGGATATGGATACAAATCTTGCTATGAACATTCATTTTAATTCCCCAAAAGGGTATGATTATTTAAGGAAGTCTATGAAATTGCATTTACCGTCAAGATCGTCACTAAATAAATGGTTTCCTATAAAACATTTTCATGTAGGATTTCATAACGATTATTTGGTGCAAATTCAAAAAATTATAAGTTCTATGGATGACAGCTCAAAAGAGGCAGTTATTTTATTTGACGAGATTGCAATAAGAAGAGACTTAGCATACGATAGCGTCCGTGATGAGATTACAGGATTTTTAGACTATGAATATAAAAGATCGGGCAAAATCGCAAAACAGGTTTGCGTATTTATGATACGCGGTGTAATAGCAAATTGGAAATTTGTTTTGTCTTATTTTGCTTCAGATACAGGTATTGATGGTTTAGAACTTTCAAAGATGTTACAAAAAAATATCACATTAGCTTTCAACATGGGTTTAAAAATTAGAGCAGTAATCTGTGATCAGGGAGTAAACAATAGAAAGTGTTTTAAAACATTGGGAGTGAAATGTAATTCCCCGCATTTTATTTTTAGACTAAATGATAAAGAAATAAAAATTTACGCGCTTTATGATCCTGTGCATTTAATAAAATCAATAAGGAACACATTGATAAAATATGATATTGTAACTCCTGATGGTTTAATTTCATTTAATATTATTCGGTCTTTATATCTGCATGATTCGAAAAACAAAACTCGTATGTGTCCAAAACTATCAGACAAGCATATAAACCCCAATAATTTTGACAAAATGAAGGTGAAATTTGCAACGCAGACCCTTAGTCGAACTGTTGGTATGGCAATCAAAACGCTAGTACATCTAGATAAATTTGTTTCAAAAAAAGCGTGTGCTGTAGCGACATCTGAATTTGTCATAAAAATGGATCAAACTTTTGATTGCCTTAACAGTAGGAAACTGTTTCACAAAAAACAATATGGGGCTGCTTTGCAAAAGGATAACCACATTTTTCATTATTTAAGTGAAATGGTAAAATATTTTAAAGATATAAAAATTATATCGACAAATAAGGTTTACTGTCTAGATGGAATGGTTCAGACTATATCAGCAATATTACAATTAGCGTTAGATATATTTGCAGAATATGATGAGACTGACGTTTATTACTTATTGCTATCACGATTAACCCAAGATCCTATTGAGAATCTATTTGCACTTATAAGATCGAGAAATGGAAATAACCTAAACCCTTCTTTATCGGAATTCAATAATGTACTAGCAAAAATCCTATCAGCTAAAATAATTAATAACGACATTGAAACTTCTAACTGTGAAGAAGATAACTCTGAATTTATTTTGCATGAAGTAAAAATTTTAGCTTTCGA
The DNA here is from genome assembly GCA_964034945.1 of Chrysopilus asiliformis. Lineage (NCBI taxonomy): Eukaryota > Metazoa > Arthropoda > Insecta > Diptera > Rhagionidae > Chrysopilus > Chrysopilus asiliformis. Next base: position 10,642,235 of record OZ035964.1, read on the forward strand.
AAATGAGTTAAATCCAAATTTTTCCAAAAACAAAGATGACTTTGAGGAAACTACAGATGATGAAATAATGAAACTAGTAAACTACGAAAATTGCGAAAAAAATGAAGAAATTCAAATAAATTCTCAACGCTATGTATGTGGTTACACTATTTTTAAGTTGTTAAGAAAAATTAAATGCGACATATGCAAAAATATATTTTTAAAACCGGATAACGAAAAATTGAAATTGAGTTCTGAATATTTTATTTTTTACAAAAATGTTGATAATGGTTCTGAAATTTGTAATCTTCGAGCACCATCTGATTTTTATTTTGATGTTACGAAATTACATATCAATATTTTTGACAGATATTTTGAAACAAATTATTTTCAGAAAAATTTATTGTTTAACATTACAAAGCTATGCATTTCAGAAACAAAAAACATTCATAAATTTAGTAATTGGTTCTGTGAAAGTGGTTCATGCTACGAGCATCGTATTCAATTATTGAAATTGCTTATTACTTTACTGTTAAAAAAGAATGCATTATGGATTAAAGAAAAATTATTAAGAACTGAATTTCAAAAGAATAAAAAAAGAAAGCAAATAGTTAAAAATAAACAAAATAAATTCAACAAAAAAATTAAGATAATCAAAAGTTAAATTTAAACATTTAACAATATAAATAATAACTAGGGGCTGCGCCCCGAACCGCTTCGCGGTTCATCCCCCTTCCGCAGGTCGGCCTTCGGCCTCCCTGCCCCCGTCGGCCTACGGCCTCCACAACTACTCGGCCTTCGGCCTCGCCCCTCGCGCTTGAATTGTTGGAATTTGATGTATGGAGATGTTACGCAAAATTATTCAAATATATATTTCACCTCTCGCCTTCCTCTTTACTCGGCCTTCGGCCTCGAGTCAAATGCATATTTTTCTTTGTGACCTAACGGTGTATTACAAAATCGTACTATTTACTTACAATATATTCAATAACGGTAAAAGGTGGTCATCCACACGGGGAAAGACAATATTGTGGGAAATGTTATTCTTTTTAATTCATGTCTTACATTGAAGCACCAAATTCATTTAGAATTGCAGAAGATAGCAGGTGAGGGCTATACATAACGATGGTATCTATACTGTTTTTCGCAGTATTATATTGTTTTTCAGACTCCAATACTGCATTACTGCTTTTTTCCCCAAAATACTGTATTTAAATACTCAGAAAACTTTAATTCTTTAACGTTTCGAAATTCAAATTTATTAATAGCAATGCAAAACGTCAGTGGCAACACAAAACAGTGGGAACACATGGCAAGTGTAAATACATTCAAACGACGAACAGCGAAGTATTGATGGCAACATGTCATATAGATTCGCTTCTTCCTTTCCCCATCGATTACTGTCTTGTCATTATTCATCCTTCTTCAGAACGCGTTACTTTGATTTTGCTTTCCATTGTTAATTTAAAAGAATAAAAATGTCGAAATTAAGAGCAAAGACACAAATTTTCATTGAATAAAATTTATACTGCGAAAAATACTGTTTTTTCAAATCGATTTACTGCTTTTGTAAATTTTTAGGTGAAATATACTGTTTTTTGTCCGAAAAAAGATACCATCGTTAGCTATACATAAAAAGGAGGGGTAGATATTGAGCAAAAATTTTTCCTGCGGGCTGACCTCTCTCATGGTGAAAATCGGATCCGAAACTCTTAAGCGCATAAAGAGGTTTCAAGAGAGGGAAATGGGTTGCTATTAAACTGGATCCGACACCCTTGAGTAAGAGATATCAGAAGAAACGGGGATTGACATCAAAAAGAATCATATCCTTTATTCTGTCAATAACTGTACCTGTGTGCAAAGTTTGATCAAAATCGGCCGCGCCGTTTTTGCGTGATGCCAGAACAAACATTCAGTCAAACAGACAGAAATGCCGACCGACATACAGACAGACGGACAAACATAAATTTTAAGCATAACAAAACCTATAATTGCCAGTCTGGCAACTATTAGAAACTCGTATAGTGATATGTATGGGAGTTTTATGCACAATCATATCCTAAATAACTTTTGTTCTTTCACTTTTTTGGTAAGATGCACCGTTTTTGAGATATTCGCAAAAAACGTTTTCGTTCGTATGGGGGGTTGTTACAGCCGCCTGAAAATCAAGAAAATTCGGTTTAAAAATAATTTTCTCAGCGAAATTGATCATCTATACACACGTCCATTTAGGATGTTCGTCCTGTTCCATGTCTGTCCGTATGAAGATATCCCTACGAAGGTGATAATTTTGCTGACTCAACGGTTCAGCAGCTTCCGGAAGATTTTGCAGATTCCCTGAAAATAAATAAACAAAAAATTAGTAAAAATAGTAATTAGAAAACGTTCTAAGAAAAAAAAATACTTAGCTGAGTTTGGTTTTTCATTTCCATTTTTCTAACGCCGTCTAACCACCTCATTAGCTTCGATCGCCCATTGTCCATCGATCAGCTGACTGATTCTAGTCGAGAAGAACCAAAATTACTTGGAGTTAATCCATGAAGTACAAACACACAAACCGATAAGACATTTACATGCAATTACAACAACACGAAATTGCAAATTGATTTCGAGTCTCAGTGAACAAGAACAAAAAAACTGACAATGATAAACAAATTATTCCCACGAAATTTGAAACGACAAATTGTTATTTCTTTGAATATTTTTGAATATCACATTAGCTTTATTTAATCAAATTTTTGAATCTACCACCGTATTAATATATTAAATAGAGTTGACGTGATATTTAACCGATCAATTACACCGTTTACACCTTAGCCGTTTACACTCTTATTCAAATTCAAAATTTCGACTTTTCTTACCTGTTTTCATTTAAACCGCAGCCAATAATCCTAGGCGAAGTTTCCTAAAAGGAAAGAAACTATTTTAAATATTTTTGGGCAAATTGTTCACTATTTTCTCTGATTCAATTGTACTTACATTTGAATTTGATGTCTGATCAGCTGGTGGTTTGTTGTCCATGGTTTTCTTCTGGTTTTGATTTTTATTTTCCCTCGATGATTTATCTGCAATGAAAAGAGAAATTTGTAACAAAATTTGATGAAAACGATCGATTTTTTTTTGATACTTACCATTTTTGGTAAAACAAAGCATACTACTCTACTACACTTTTTTAGAAATTGTAAGGATTTGCAATGTAATTTACATTGCAACCGATGTCGCTAAATAGTGGGGCAACTTACAACTACATGTAATTTTTTTTCTGTAGCTTATTACATTAGGAATCTGAGAGAAAGTTTGAGATTTCCGGCATCATTTTTCTCCCAGAGGTTGGCCACGTTAAGTGGTTTAATTTTTTTAGTTTAAGTAGTTTAAGTTTTGTGTAACTTTAACTTAAAATAAGTCCTAGGAATTAGGCAAATATATTAGTGTTTTTTTTGTACCGGGAAAGGGTAAGAAAACCATCTCTTGTGATAGTTTAGTGCATTCGCTCACAATAAAATATTTTATTAGCTGGAATGCCGAGTCCTCCATATTGGACCAAGACCACATTTTCATTCTTTCTTCACAAAATCTTGTTGATCTCATCGTAATTCGAGAAGCCGGCTTAATCCATCAAATTCAACCAAGGATTAGGGAAGAATCGAAAAGAAATTTTAAGTGGCGACCGTGGGAAAATCCGGAAAACTTGTGCACGTGCTTCAAAAGTATCAAGCAGCAGCCAAAAAAATTTAATTTCCGAAGGTTTTTTGTATATCACAAAAAGCTAACCAAGTAAGATCTTACCATTTTTGATTTAGTGAAATTTAGTGCTAAAATTTGCCATAAAAATAGGAATTTTCCACCTGGGAGAAAAGAACATAACGGCATCAGCTTTTCCCGGTTTCAAGTTTCTTTCAATTTAGAATTTTTTTTGATATTTCTAATATTCGTTCAATTAGTTATTAGATACTAGTTTAATTGATTTTAATATAGTTAAAATCTAAGAAATTACGCTAAGGAATCTATGAACTTAAGAATAAATCTAAAAATCTACGAATTAAATATCAAAACTATTATCTACTTAAAATCTAAGGATATAAAATTACGTTCACGTATTGGAAACCGGCTAATTTAAGACTACAATTAACCTAACGAAGATTGGGAACTTTCCACAAAGGAGAATCTAGAAATTACTATTATATTACTGTGGGATCTGGCAAGGCCTACAATCTTCGTAACAAGCAATAGTCGATAAGTAGCTGTACACGCGATCGGTCTGAGTGACGTAAATAAAGTGCATTTCAGTATCATTTAATCGTTTTACTTATCCCATCATTCCGACAAAATCCTAAAACCCACACTTGGGGGCTCAACCGGGATACGGGATAAAGCGTCGGAGTTAATCGGAGTAAACGTTTGGGTGAAAAAGAAAAATTGCAACCGGTCGAAGCGAAATTTTTGCCAAGCGAAGCGTCGGCTCATACACGCGCTAACGTGTGTATTTGTGAAAAAAGAAACTTGCTATGGTATTGAGCTAGCTCATACACAGCAGTAGCGGAATTCTGTAACAAGGATTCTATAAACGCGACAATTTTGTGAAGGAGGAACTAGCTGGTATCGAGCGTCATCTCATTCAGCTGAAGAGGGATTCTAAAGATTGTGAAAATTTATTGTTTGTGATTTTGAGACAAATATTAAAATGCAGAAAAAAGATTTAGTGCGACGACTGAAAGAACATGGTCTGTCTACGAGTGGTAATAAAGCGGACTTAGAAAACCGTCTTCGTGAATATGAAGAGCATAATGTGCCACAGACCAGTAAAGGTACAAGTCGTCAAAATTGTGACCCGGAAAGTACATCCGGAAGTGAAACGGAGGAAACAGTGAAACAAACTCAAAGGCTGAAACTCACTTCTACTCCAATTGCTAGGACAAATAATCCAACGGCATATACGGAAGTCCACACGGATGCGAGCAAGGACAGTTTTGGAGCTATTCTGCTGCAGAGATGTGCTGAGGATCAGTTACTTCATCCAATACAGTATATGAGCAAAAAAACGACGCCTACAGAAGAAAAGTACCACTCATACGAGTTGGAAGTCTTAGCCATCATTAACGCACTAAAGAAATGGCGAATTTATCTGATAGACAAACACTTCAAAATTGTGACAGATTGTAATGCGTTTACAATGACATTGAACAAGAAAGATGTACCATTGAGAGTAGCTCGTTGGGCGATGTATCTACAAGATTTCGATTACGAAATAGAGCACCGGACTGGACAAAAAATGAAGCACGTCGATGCTTTGAGCAGAATTGTGTTATACGTCGAAGACAACAGTTGTTTAACTCATCGAATAGCTGAAGCACAAAAGGGAGACAACTTGATTTCCGCGATTAAAGAAGTTCTACGTGAAAAACCGTACATGAATTATTACTTAAAAAACGACATCGTGTACAAAGATCCTGATAAAGAACTACTGATGGTGCCACAAACCATGGAAGAAGAAATCATCCGGAAGGCACATAACCAAGGCCATTTCGCTGTAAGTAAAACTCAAGATCTTCTGGAAAGAAATTATCACATTCCAAATATTAAGACGAAAATTGCCAATATAATCCGAGCTTGTGTTCCATGTATTCTGGCTGAAAGGAAATCGGGCAAACAAGAAGGTTTCCTTAACACCATAGAGAAGAGCGACAGACCGCTACGAACGTTCCATATTGACCATTTGGGACCAATGGAAGAAACAAAGAAGAAATATAATCACATCTTTGCGGTGATCGATGGATTTTCCAAATTCGTTTGGTTGTACCCAACGCGCACCACCAATGCCGAGGAAGTCATCGAGAGACTAACAAAGCAGGCATCAATCTTTGGAAATCCGGAATGTATCGTGTCTGATCGAGGTAGTGCCTTTACTTCCAACCGCTTTAAAGAATACTGCGAGAAAGAGAATATCAAGCACTTGTTGATAACTACGGGAGTGCCACGTGGTAATGGCCAAATTGAAAGAGTAAACCGAATTGTGATACCAATGTTGACCAAGATGTGTGTAGAAGATCCAAAAGCGTGGTACAAGCATGTTGACCAGGTGCAACAATTCCTGAATTCAACGCTATCACGGAGCACAATGTACTCACCTTTTAAAATACTGACCGGACTCGAGATGAAACTTACTGGAGCAGGAGACTTAAAGCAAATTCTAGAGCAGGAGTATGTTTTGCAACTGGAGGAGAGCAGAGATATGATTCGGCGAGAAGCAAAAGACAATATTTCCAAAATTCAAAAGGAAAACAAACACTGGTACGATCAAAGGCGTAAGGAAGCAACCAAGTATAAGCTAAATGATTTGGTAGCTGTAAAAAGAACTCAGTTTGGGCCAGGACTGAAAATAAAGAGAAAATTCTTGGGACCATACAAAATTGTGCGCTGCGACGACCATGATCGATATAAGGTTGAAAGAGTTGGAGACCATGAAGGACCTCAATGCACGACCACCGTCGCCGACATGATGAAGATCTGGAGCGTATCACCCGAGACGGATGATAAAGCAGGATGGCCGATTGTGGGATCTGGCAAGGCCTACAATCTTCGTAACAAGCAATAGTCGATAAGTAGCTGTACACGCGATCGGTCTGAGTGACGTAAATAAAGTGCATTTCAGTATCATTTAATCGTTTTACTTATCCCATCATTCCGACAAAATCCTAAAACCCACATTACGTTTAATTAATTTTACCTTTTCTTATATTTGGTTTAATAATTTCGATTTTGTAACTTATTATAATTTTGAGGTGTAAGCTAGAACCACAAAATTTTTTTTTTGCGCAAATTCCAAAAATTTACATCTACATGTTTAGATGGGCCCAACTACGCATCGTACCCTAAATATACCCTATTTTTTTATCGAATTATTACGGAGATTTTCCAGCATATAGAAGGAAAATCATTTGTGGCGACAGTGATTCGTTTATCATAATTTTGAATTATCTTACGCTTACATTTACACCCTAATTTGTTATTTTTTTGTTAACTTATTTATTTATTTGGCATGCTATTTAATTATATAATTTATTACCGGTAGGAATAGAAAATTAAGAGCTATTTAAATGTCTAGGATATCTTTTTCTTTATAATTATAAGATTTAAAGAAATGAATCACTGAGTTTTTTTTATTTGGTGGTGGTGACTTGTGTTTCTGGGAGATGAACAGAACCATGCTGCTTCAGCATGGCCATAATTTATTTTACAAGATGAGCGAGGATTTACATTGATTGATTATTAATCCCTTATGTATGTAGACACGATTTTATTGTGTAGTGGACGTCATCGACAGGTCAGAGAAAGAACCCCCCCACATCCGGCGAGCTAAGCCTCATACCATCAAGCGTGTCTACCCCTCTGAACCTGAACATATTCCTTCCCTTGTTTAAATCCCCCTCCTCTTCCTGAACCTTACGTCCTCCCGTACCTACCTAATTGGCGTGCAATGTGGGGCCTAGCAAGTTCCACTGTACCCTATAGTATTGACGCCCAGTGTAGGGCAGGCTGACTCCTTCCCGTACCCTTCCCACCGTAACCTACCCCTTCCTGTACACTACAGGGTATCCCCTAATGGTCAATTTTTGTCCATTAACGAACTTAGCCTCGCATTTTGCGAAAAACGGATCTGCACAAAATTTCAAGTCAACCAATCCGTGCGCCCGCAATCCGCGCTACAGACGGACATGTAAAAATCAATTTTGTTTATCATTCTAAACACACTGGTGTAATACATTTTTATGTGTGATGACGGGGTCTTGGCGTTACAAACGGTAAGGCAAAGTTAATATACCCTTTGGTTTCACCATACGGGTATAAAAATGTCATTTTTGGCATCAGTATTATACGACCAAATACATCAATGTATGTCAATATTTTTGAGAAAATCCAAAATTACAAACATTGTCCCCCTTACAGTTTTTATTATATAGATGGGAAAAAAGTAAAGTGGACACATCTACAGATGAGCTTTCATTTAAAAAAAGAATAATCAAAATCGATTTTAGGCTGGAGCTGTGTCGAAAGAAATACATACAAAATCGCTTTGCCTTTTAAATATATAGATTCGTGATCAGCGACCCCAAAAACCCCCGAGTGATACTTTTCAGCCTCCTATTTACCCCCCGTTCACCCCCTTAGCGCTAAAATTTCGGAAAATGGTTGGGACATATTCTGAAAGTTTCAAGTCTCTGTCTTCAGGGGTTTGGGCTGGGCGTCAGGTTAAACGATTATATATATAGAGAAGATGGTTTTCACTTTTTCCAATAAAAGACGATGCGTAACAGATATTTTTAATTTTACGTTTAAAAAACTCAATTTCAGCAAAAAAATAAAATAAAATAAAAATATTTTGCCACCGCTCAGAATTGAACCCGTACCTGGCGCGATGTAGTTTACACTTATTCAGTAGTAAGAATATAAATTTTAAAGATAAATTAAGTAATAAAAAACTGCAGTACATATATTATACATATATTATTAAAACAATAATATATGTAAGGTAATAATTATTTTGTCGTGTATTTATACCTACATATTTTTCAACCTGAAATTTTGAAAATATATGCTAATAAACAGTAAATGTCAAATAAAAGTCAATATGCATGTTAAGGTTTGAATTCCTGGGCAGCACATGATTTTCTTATACAACAAATAGCTGGAGATATTTAATTCTTTCTGTATAAGAATGCCACGTGCTATTCAGAAATTTTCTCGCTAATTTTATTTTGCTCGGTACTGTCTTCCAAAAAAAATCGATTTTTTCTGTATAAAAAATCAAATGAAAGCGAATCAGCATTCTTAAGCTGTTAAATTAGCATGTCGGTGACGCGAACTCATAAGATTTTACCCATCCAAAAATCGCCCAACGCGCCTAAAGAAGTATAATATAAATAAAATAAATAATTTAAGGTCAAAAAAAAAATTAAAAAAAAAAACATTTTGTCACCACTCGGAATCGAACCCGCACTCTGGCGCATTAACACTTATTCAGGAGTAAAAATGTAAACTTATAAATTAAGTAATAAAATATTAAAAAAAGTAAATAAATCAACAAAAAAAAATTGAAAAGAAAAAAAAAGAATTTTGTCATCGATAAGAATTGAACCCGGTGCTTGGCGCATGGTAGTCCAACTTCTAACTCACTGCACTAATCGAACAGTACGAAATGTCGTGTTAGCATTGAAGACTTAGTTAGCGGCATATTTATAATTTTGAAAGGTAAATCACTAATAAAGTATTATTAAAAATTGAAAAAAAAGTAAAACGGACATATCTACAGCTATAGAGCTTTCATTTAAAAAAAGAATCATCAAAATCGGTTCAATAGGAACTGCAGGAGCTCTGTCGAAAGAAATCCATACAAAATCGCTTTGCCTTTTAAATATATAGATTATAATTCTAAGGTTTATTAAAGGATTTGTGTGTGTATTATATAAGTAGGAAGTTATTTTTTTTAATTTGAAATTAATATTTGTGTTGATGCTTGGATGCATCTGGGATCTTTTTTCTCAACCTCCCCGCGGTAGATCCTGGTAACTTAAATTGATTAAGGCTAATGAGAAAATGTGAAAATTATTTATGAATTGAAAATCTTTCCGAATTAACCTTTGCTGGAGAAACATTCATACAAGAAATCAGATCAGAATAATTTTTTTTAAGTTTTCATTTAAAAAAAAAGTCCTATGAATGTGAAAATAGCAAAAAAAAAAGGCGAAATGTGATCAACAAAACGAACAGATTTATCGGACTTTTACGGCTGGAAAGCTTTCATCACGAAGTCTTGTGCTGCCGACAAAAAAGCTCATGGCTGCTATGGGTATTTCTTTTTGGCTGCTACGGCTGGAGTGGCTGCTATGGGTATTTCTTTTTTGCAAGTGGAAATTCAATTTTGTTCTAGAATGGATTGAATGAAAATGTTTGTCTGCTTATGATTAGTTTGTGACAACGGCCTTACAAGGGTCCATATTCAGTCATTAGTCGTGATGATAAAACTTTTCTTCTATCAATCAATGATAAAGAAAAAAGGATTTCGATTGATAGATTAAAACCTGCTTATTTAGAACGCAATTATGATGCTATTTGTACAGAAAATTTAAATTCTCAATTAAACTCTCTTAGCTCAGAATTTGCAGAATTACCAATTCGTCAGGATTCTATTAAAGGAAAAAAGATCGTTAGTTTTTCTTGAAATTATTAATTATTTTAGTACGCTGTCGCTGGGGAGGGAGTAATGTGGCGGCTGTTTCAATTATAATGTGTTTTTACTTTAATTTGTAAGTTTTAAAATATACTTTGTTTATTATTTTTTTAAAAAATTAAGTTTGCATTTAAAAATGACTTCAGACAAAAATTATTTTTTTCATTGATTCTTTGTCAGTATTTTAACGCAATTATAAGTTATTTTTAAATTCAATAAAAAATTTAATTAAGTTTTAATTGTTTATGTTATATAATTACTAGCAGACCCTTCGTTGGCAGCTAAAAGTTTTTTGTATAAATTTTAGAATGCCAAAAAACCATAAATAACTTAAAAAGTTTTGGGAAAAAATGTTATCCTTCCGATTCGAATTTTGAAATTCCAACTCCAGATTCGTGATAAGCAACTCTAAAAACCTCCCAAAGACTGTTTTTGCGAGAAAAATTGGAAAAAGGACATTTCCGTTATCCTTACAGGACCTTCCGTTTAGCAGCGACCTCGAAAACCCCTTAGTGGCAATCGTTTCAAGAAAAATTGGAAAAAGGACATTTGCGTTAACCTTGCAGGACTTTTCGGTTAGAATTTTGAAAATCTAATATCGGATTCGTGATCAGCGATCCCAAAAACCCCATAATGCCAATTTTTCCGAGGAAAAACGGGAAAAAGGATATTTATCCTTACAGGACTTTTCGTTTCGAATTTTGAAAATCTAATATCGGATTCGTGATCAGCGATCCAAACATAATGCCAATTTTTCTGGGGAATAATGGGAAAAAGGATATTTGCGTTATCCTTTCAGGAACTTCCGCGACAGTTTTGCAAATCTAATACCGGATTCGTGATCAGTGACCCCAAAAACCCTATAATGCCAATTTTTCCGGAGAAAAATGGGAAAAAGGATATGTGAGTTATTCTTACAGGACCTTCCGTTTCGAATTTTGAAAATCTAATATCGGATTCGTGATCAGCGATCCCAAACATAATGCCAATTTTTCCGGGGAAAAAAACGAAAAAGGAAATTTATCCTTACAGGACCTTCCGTTTCGAATTTTGAAAATCTAATACCGAATTCGTGATCAGCGATCCCAAAAACCCCATAATGCCGATTTTCCCCGGTAAAAATGGAAAAAAGGATATTTTCGTTATCCTTACAGGACCTTCCGTTTCGAATTTTAAAATTCCAACAGCAGAGCCGTGATCAGCGACCCCAAAAACCCCATAATGCAAATTTTTCCGGGGAGAAATGGGAAAAAGGATATTTTCATTATCCTTACAGGACCTTCCGTTTCGAATTTTGAAAATCTACATAGCTAAAAACCTGCTCCTGGCAACGCAGATCATTTTGCAAAAAACCGCGTAAAAATCGGTCCAGTAGTTCTTGAGTTTTGTAATCTCAAACCAACCAACCAACAAACTTCCGTTTTTATATATATAGATTTAATAAATAAATATAGCTTTAGAAGCTATAAATTGGGGAGGGAGTAATGTGGCGACTGTTACAATTATAACGCGTTTTTACTTTAATTTTTAAGTTTTAAAAAAATATACTTTGTTTATTATTTTTTTTAAAAATTAAGTTTGCATTAAAAATGACTTAAGACAAAAAATATTTTTTCATTCATTCTTTGTCAGTATTTTAAAAGCGTTAAAAGTGTTTTTTTGAATGTTAATAAATTTTAAATAAATTTTAATTATTTGATTTTATAATTTAAATATTAAATAAATATGGCTTTTGAAGCCATATATTCATCAGATAATTGTTGTATTTCCATTTTAACCTGATAAGATTTATATTATTTATTGTTGTTGTTTATGTATGTATTTATATATATATAATATATATATATATATATTTATTCTAGATTTGTTTATATTTATTCATATTTATATATATATTATATATATGCAAATGTTGCTAGATTAAGTGTATTATTGAGTATTGATCACATTGAGATAGTCCCTAATCGTACTTATGTACTTTACCAGGTCCCCTTCATCATGTACCTTACGGTATAGATTCCGGATCTACTTTCCCAAAAACAATTATTTGGTGGGTTTATTAACATATGGATTAATATACTATAAGTATAATTTAATATCATCTAGATATCATTATTTAGTCTTCATATAATTCTAAGTAATCCATTATGCCTGTTATTTTAGATTCATCTCATTTCACCATTTATTCATTTTTTACTCCATGTTGACTTGTCAGGATCATGATGTTTGTGTTTTAACTGAAAGTTCGAATCCTTTTCAGGATATTGATGCCGTAAAGGCAGGTGACTATCGCAGACATGTTTCGTATCTTGCCAGGATACTCATCAGTGCTAGGTGCTATATGAATTTATATGAGCATCAAAAATGCAATATAATCTATCCCCAGATAAATAATAAGAAGATAAGGGAAGATAAGGGAATCAAATCTTAAATTCGGTATCACGAAAACATATTTTTGTTAATACTTACCAAATTATCCCGTTGCATCCTGTTTCCACTTGTTATTCTCCAATTCCTGTATCCCTCTTCAATCCACTATCCAGGTTGATTATTGTCCTCATAGTCTCCATAGATTCATAAAAACCTCTTCCGGTTAGTTGCATTGGATATATTCTTCTTCAACAGGCATTGTTTGGTACAAAATCATATTCAGACTAGTCCCTAAGCGTACTTTTGTACTTTACCGGGTCCCCTTAGCCATGTACCTTACGGCACAAGCCCAGGTTCTGCTTTCCCAAACACAATTATTTGGTAGGTATGAACATATACTATAAGTATAATTTAATATCATCTAGATATCATTATTTAGTCTTCATGTAATCATTATACCTTGTTAACCACTATATTTGTTATTTATTAGAATATGTATTTGATATCATCTAGATATCATATATTAATCCATGCGGATCACTGCCCTCTCAGATACTTCTGATATTATTTTAAGGTTTTTACTTTCTTCTACGGAGTATAATAAAGTATTGTATTCATGAAAAATTTCGACCTCTTAATTTTGCCTAAAAAACATTTCCCGATCACTCCTGAGTCGATTGGAGTCATATTTAAAAAATGTCTTTCTGTCTGTCAGTCTGTCAGTCTGTCAGTCTGTCTGTCAGTCTGTCAGTCTGTCAGTCTGTCAGTCTGTCAGTCTGTGTACAAGATTTCTCAAAAACTAATAGAGCTAGAGCCATGAAATTTTATAGGCATGTTGGGTCCTGAAATGGGACGATCCTATCAACTTTTGGTGGAAATCCGTTAACCGGAAGTATCCAAAATGGCGGTTTTTCAAAAATCGGAATTTCGTTTTTCTCGATTTACTCCCAAACTACGGGTTTTTAGTGGCCTTAAGTATGACAAAACTTGGAGAAAATAAAATTTCCCACACTTTTGTCTTTAGCTATAACTCGATATCTCAACCTGTTATCGAGATAAACCGTTATTTCCAAAAAAAAACAGTTTTTTGCGATTATCTCGAAAACTAACGGGTTTTTGCTGACTGCATGTATGAAGTGAATTAATGAGAATGGCATTCTGCACAATTTTGTTTCTTACCGTTATCCGTTATCTTTTACCGTTATTGAGATATTTTCATTAATATGTAAAAAATCATATTTTTGCGAATAATTTGCAAACTAACGGTTTTTCGACAAATCAGTTAAAAGAATAATTAAAGACGTTAACATTTTCTACATTTTTGCCATTTACCGTAAATTGATATCTTTTACCGTTCTCAAGTTATCACAAATTTTGTACATTTTGGATATTTTTGAATACACCAAGAATTTATTGGGAGGTCGTCTTAGGTTGACAACGCGACAGGGCTCTAGCGTAAATTGCGCAGGGTCGTAGATTTTGTAGAAGAAAGTTTTGTGTTGACCACAACTGATATTTTTATATATGATGGCGATTATTTTAAAAATTTGCATATACTTCCATTTATTTGTGTATATTTTATATATTGTGTAAACTTTGTTTCTATCTTCATTCTTGAATATTAAACCATCTTCATATTATTCAATAGTATCAATCATTGTTCAATCATATTAATTATTCTTGCCATTACATTTGCATTAGTATTGTTTTGTTTTGATGTTTATATCATTAGGACTTCATCATTTATTCCTTTTATTTTATATTCTTAGTTATTTTTTTATTTTGTTGGAAACCTGTAAATTAATCGAAATACTTCCCTTTTTTTATATATATCCCTCTCACTAGTTTAACTATATTTGGCTCTTTTGTATGCCGTTAAGGCAGGTGGCTATTGCAGACATGTTTCGTATCTTGCCAGGATACTCATCAGTGCTAGGTACTAATAGAATTTATATGAGCATCAAAAATGCAATATAACCTATCCCCAGATAAATAATAAGAGGGTAAGGAAATATGAGCTATAATTTAAGTGGTTTAAGGCAGTGGTTCTTAACTGGTGTTCGATCGAACCCCAGGGGTTCGGTGAGTCAGTCTCCAGGGTTCGGCGGAGGTCAAAACACTCACCCGACTCTCAATAGCGATTGTAGTAAATCTACTACTTTTTTCGCATTCAAAGAGTGTGTTTACATTAGGACTCATTTTGAGGCTGCACGTCTTTCGCTCCGGCCAAGTGATGGTGAGGGACAAATTCTCTTCATAGAGGCTAGCGTCCGATTCGTACAAATACTTTCATACAGCTTTTGCTAAGAACAAGCATAGACACATATAGGATACGAACACCAATCTCTGTTTCGCTTTTCCACTCCAGAAACATAACAAAAGCTATAATTGCCAATCTGGCAATTATTGAAAACCCGTATGGTGATATTCGTATCTTAATTCGAGCAGTTGTTACAAAATTCCACTCTGAAGTCAAATTTCCCAATAAGATTTTTTAAAATTATTCCAATCGGATTTTGATGTATGGGAGTTTTATGTAAAATCATATCCAAATTCAAGCAGGACAGTAGCAGCGAACGGACGTGGCTGCATTTTGATCGACACAAACCGCACTACAATTTTCGTATTCCGCGACAAAAAACAAAACAACAAAAAACCGAAAACCGTCCGCCGCGTGTCATAAAAGAAAATAAAAATAGTGAAGTGCCAGGGCAAAGGGCTTGTTAAGGCCCTTTTTAACACCTTTCCCGGCTAAGTGGAGCCTCTGCGGGGTGCAGGGTGCTGGAGCGGTTGACATCTGGTTGCTTAAGGCTTTTGTACTGAGCAACCGTTAACCGTTTCCAGCTCTTTTGTATCCTCGTATACTCCACTTGGCTACTGTTTGTGTCCGTGTTGTCGTTTTGTGTTTTTTGTTGGACCGATGCGGGTAAGTCGAAATTATTTTGATTTTTGTAATGTTCGCGGAATTAGGGAAAACCTTCTTTCTGTATATATCCATCTAACCCAAAAAAAACCAGAGGTGCTGGCCTTGGGTGAGACCAAAGTTGATCGTGATTGCGACCCAGGTCAATTTCAGGTCAGCGGGTATCACCTAGAGCCAGTATTTTTTCGTCAAAGGGGTATCGCAATTTATATCCGCAACGATGTGCCTTACTCACTTCTTCCTAATTTAGGAAAATGCGCTAATCCAGAATTTAATTTCATCTGGTTAAAGCTCCATATGCGCAAGCACATCTACCTTTGTTTCATTTATCGAAGCCCTAATTGTTCCACCGAGAACACTTTGGTCGAGTTGGACAAATTGTCTTTCTCCATCGATGCAATTACTGCAACAAATCCTGACGCTGAAATTGTTGTTGCGGGTGATTTCAACGTCCATAATGATAAGTGGCTTCCTTTTTCATGCCATCCTGATCCTGTTGGTTTGCACACTGAACTCTTCGCAGAATCAAACTTGTTGACGCAAATCGTAGACAAACCAACGAGAATTCCAGATATTGCAGGACACACCTCATATTTGTTGGATTTGTTTTTAACTACAAATCCGTCTAAATATAGCGTTTCTGTCTTGCCTCCCCTGGGAGGATCTGATCACTGTCTGGTAAGCTGTTCATTTTCCACCGAAAGGCCTCCTAAAAATACAATTAAAGCCCCGCGTAGGACTGTTTGGCATTTTAAAAAAGCCAACTGGGAGAGCTTGAACCAGTATTTTGCAGCTTACAAGTGGTCTGATTGTTTCAGGGAAGGTGACGTTGACGTTGCGACTGCAAAGGTCACGAACGTAATCACACTTGGTATGAAGTCCTACATACCGTGCAGCTCCATTGTTGCAAGGTGTGACTCCAACACCTGGTTCACGAAAGCGTGTCGCGACGCCATCAAAACAAAAAAGACGGCGTTTTCTGAATTTAGGGGAAACCCTAATGAAGAAACTCGCTTGTCGTTTATAAACGCTCGAAACACCTCTAAGTCTGTACTACGTCGTGCTAAACATGAGTTCGACCAAAAGATGAAGCGGAAAATCTTAACCTGCCCGAAAGGGCAAAAATCATTTTGGTCTATGGTGAAAGCGGTAAAAAATAATTTCACAGTATCTTCAACACCTCCACTAATTTGTGATAATGAAGTGGTTGTCGATCCCGTTGGTAAGGCGAACGTTTTAGCAGCGAAATTCGCAGCTAACTCATGTCTCCCGGAATCCAACCAATTACCGCCCCAACCCACCATCTCGGAGATTGTTTCTCCAAAAATTTCCATCCGCAAAAGACAAATAGCTAAAATTCTGCAGAGGATTGACGTAAACAAATCCACAGGACCCGATGGCATTCCCCCCCATGTTTTAAAAAAATGTGCCGTCACCTTAGCTGGACCTCTTCGCTCCCTTTTTTACCTTAGCTTCTCTAAGGGGATTTATCCCTCTTCTTGGAAAGCAGCTAATGTCCAGCCCATTCCCAAAAAAGGTGACAAATGCGACCCCTCCAATTATAGACCCATAGCTCTGACTTCTGTACTTGCTAAGGTTATGGAGACTCTAATAAATACCAAAGTTATAAATTTTTTAGAGCGCAATAATTTAATCAATGATCGCCAATATGGCTTTCGTGCGCGCCGCTCCACAGGCGATCTTTTGGTCTGCTTGACCGAGCGTTGGAGTAAAAGTCTCCATAATTTTGGCGAATCAAAAACAATAGCATTGGACATCTCCAAAGCTTTCGACCGTGTTTGGCATAAAGCTTTGATGGCAAAGATACGAGCTATTGGTCTAAACCCTGCGATTTCCAAATGGATTGAGAGCTACCTTTCTGACCGTTCAATACGGGTTGTATTGGACGGTTATAAGTCTGATTTCTTCAAAATTAACTCTGGTGTCCCTCAAGGCTCAGTTCTAGCTCCTACGCTTTTCTTAATATTTATCAATGATCTACTATCTCTCACTCTCAATCCACTTTACTGTTTCGCTGATGACAGCTCCCTTGACGCCTCCTACCATTTCAGTTCACCTGCCGAATCGAACGCCATTGCAGTTCGATCGAAACGCAGTGAGCAAATTAGATCTTTGAATTCTGACTTAAACACAATTCTGACTTGGGGCAGAATCAACCGTGTGGAATTCAACGCATCTAAAACCCAATCAATGCTGTTATCGATGAAATGCGAAAAAAACCCCGAAACGGTCGAATTTATGAGTGAGTCCATTAGTGACTCAAAAAACATCAGAATGTTGGGCATCGAAATAAATGAGAAGCTTCAATGGAGTGATCATATTTTCAAAATAGCAAAGGAAGCATCACAGTGCCTAGGCTTCCTGGGACGATGCAAAAAATATTTCGCACCAGTCGACGTCCTAAACATCTACAAAACCTACATTCGACCGAGACTCGAGTACAATTCGCATATTTGGGCTGGAGCCCCAAAAACTGTCCTGCAACTGCTGGACCGAATTCAAAAACGTGCGATCCGACTGATTGGAGACAAGTCTTTGACAGATCCACTACCGTCTCTCGAGCATCGTCGCTCTGTTGGGGTACTCAGCATATTCTATAGATACTTCCATGGGAAATGTTCCACCGAAATTTCCCAACTTATTCCTCCACGGTATATTTTCCCTAGACCCTCTCGTGCAGCTGCACGTGCGCACGACTTCTTCCTTGAGCCTCCCCGTTTTCGTACAGTAAAGTTTAGGGGTTCCTTCATTCCGCGAACAACAAGACTTTGGAACAATTTACCATCCGATGTGTTCCCCCCGGACTATAACCCGCAGAAGTTCAAGGAGAACATAAATCGGCATCTCCTTTTGTCCTTCCAACCATCCCGAGCTGTGCTTCGGCATTAAAGGGTCTTCCCCTAAGCTCTGGCTGGATCTATAAAAAAAAAAAAAAAAAAAAAAAAAAAAATAACTTTTGTTCTTGGACTTTTTTGATAGGATGCACCGTTTTTGAGATATTTGCAAAAAACGTTTTCGTTCGTCCATTTTTGCCCATTAACGAACTTAGCCTCGCATTTTACGAAAAACGAATCTGCGCAAAATTTCAAGTCTCTAACTCAATCCGTGCGCCCGCAATCCGCGCCACAGACAGACGGACGGACGGACAGACGGACAGACAGACAGACAGACGGACGGACATGGAAAATTCAATTTTTTTTATCCTTCTAAACACACTGGTGTAATCCATTTTTGTGTGTGATGACGGGATCTTGGCGTTACAAACGGTAAGGCAAAGTTAGTATACCCTTTGGTTTCACCATACGGGTATAAAAATAGGTCTTCCTACATAATTCGGCGAAACATTTTATATATTAAGAAGAATAGGTCTTCCTACAAAAAAACTTTGCCTCCTCATTTCAAATATACACGAGCCGGCACAATAATTTTGTTTAGACGAATTGCTGCTAAGGCACGGACAATTTCAATTTCGCAAACCGAAGACAAGACGCGACTGTTTATACCCGTATGGTGAAACCAAAGGGTATATTAACTTTGCCTTACCGTTTGTAACGCCAAGATCCCGTCATCACACACAAAAATGAAACATAACAAAAGCTATAATTGCCAATCTGGCAATTATTGAAAACCCGTATGGTGATTTAATTGAACGGCGTATCAAAATTTCATTTGAATTCAAATTTTCCAATAAGATTTTTTTAAAACTTGTTCCAATCGGATTTTGATATATGGGAGTTTTATGTAGAATAATATTCTAAATAACTTTTGTTCTTGCACTTTTTTGACAACATGTACCGTTTTTTAGATATTCGAAAAAAACGTTTTCGTTCGTATGGGGGGTACCCCCCCTAATGGCCCATTTTTGCCCATTAACGAACTTAGCCTCGCATTTTACGAAAAACGAATCTGCGCAAAATTTCAAGTCTCTAACTCAATCCGTGCGCCCGCAATCCGCGCCACAGACAGACGGACGGACGGACAGACGGACAGACAGACAGACAGACAGACAGACAGACGGACGGACGGACGGACGGACATGCAAAACTCAATTTTTTTTATCATTCTAAACACACTGGTGTAATTCATTTTTGTGTGTGATGACGGGATCTTGGCGTTACAAACGGTAAGGCAAAGTTAATATACCCTTTGGTTTCACCATACGGGTATAATTACACCAGTGTGTTTAGAATGATGAAAAAAGTTGAATTTAGCATGTCCGTCCGTCCGTCTGTCTGTCTGTGGCGCGGATTGCGGGCGCATGGATTGAGCTAGAGACTTGAAATTTTGCGCAGATCCGTTTTTCGTAAAATGCGAGGCTAAGTTCGTTAATGGGCAAAAATGGACCATTAGGGAGGGGGGGGGGGGGTGTACCCCCCATAGGAACGAAAATGTTTTTCCCGAATATCTGAAAAACTGTGCATCCTATCAAAAAAGTGCAAGAACAAAAGTTATTTAGAATATGATTCTACATAAAACTCCTATACATCAAAATCCGATTGGAACAAGTTTTAAAAAAATCTTATTGGAGAATTCGAATCCTATGTGTGGCAATTTTTATTATTTTTAAAATAAGCTTGATGGTGAGGGGAGAAGTGGGAGCGGGGTCGACTTATTTAAGAAAAACGATTTGAAATAAGCGCCTTTAGTATAATAGGATTTGTCTGACTCTATAAGTTTGATATTGCTATTATCTTTTAAGTATTGTTGTGTTTTGTTTCGATTTTTCTGTGTATGTCTTTCCCTAGCTATTTGGGGTAAAGAAGTCAGAAGAATGTCTTTCACCAGCTATCTGGTGGTCCCTGCTTCTACCTATTTTTGTTGTAGGTTCCCTACTTTCTGTCCCCCACAATTGGGCATGGAAATTTTGTCGTGTAGACATCCTACTGGCATGGCTGAACATTTTCGACCCCGCCACGGGTCTCATCAGAGCCTTGTTTGGTTAAAGGGGCACGTTGAGCGCTTTAAAGGTAAGTATCCAACTATGTGGAAGATTCGTATCAAGAATTTGCGAGTTTTTCAGAGATTTTCATGTTTTTCAGGCATTTTTCAGGTATTTTGGATTTTTTGCGAATTTTTTTCGAAGGTCACCCTTCCTACTCCCTTTTGGGTGGTCCCCAAGGTCGAATGGTGGTTGTGTCCCCCTGAAATTTACCACATTATAGTACTCTATTCGTTTTTCACCCGTTTCCCTGTTTTTTCATCGATTTTTTCTATTCTAAGTCCTATTAGTACCGAAAGGCAATCGGTGGTTTTTGTTGTTGTTTTTGCATGGTTTTGGTGGTTTTTCGGTGATTTCTGCTTGTGTTTTTCCATTTTTGGCGTTTTTCTTGTACTTCCGAAGCCGTTGGGTGGTGTTGTGGGTATCGCAGTGGGTGGTGGTTTTCGGGAGAATATTGGGTCCTGTTGGTGGCCTGTTGGCGTGAGTTTGGGTGTTTTTCAAGGTCATGCTGTGGGCTTGTCCCGGGGGGTGGTGTTGTGCAGGGGTGTTTTTGGGTTTTTTGTTTTTTTGGTTTTATTTCTCTATTGGTTTCGACTTAATTTCCCTAGGACATTTTCTATTATCTGTTCTGTTCGTTTCTCCCCGTGTTTTCAGTCCGTTTTTATTCTGTCTCCGCCTTTCTTACTGGCGGTCTCTATTTTCTTTCCCTATTGGCTAGAAATAAGTATATTTCCTATCTGTTGTCCTTCGTTTTCCTGCTCCACCTTGGGTGGAATGCCAATCCGCTTTTTCCCTCTCGGGTACTAAGCTATTTTCCCAGGGCATGTCCCCTGGTAGGCTATTGGTATCTTTCGATTTTTCGAAAATATCTCCACACGTAATTTATTTTCGTAGGTGCCATATTTTACTGTAAATTCGCTCTTTATACAATAATTCACACTTTATTCACTCTATACAACAAGGGCTTTCCCACACAAAATTCTGCCAGCCAGCCGATGAACCGTTAGTAAAACATTAATACCGCACTGAAATCAGGGTTTGAATTGGTTTGTTTGATAGCGAAAACACAATGACGCGTCAAGGCGTGCGTAAGCTTTTACATTTCGATGCTTCAAAAGTAAAACCCGTGGCTTACTATGGGACGATTTAAAATGGCGCTTCGCTTTGACGCTCCGTTTCCTCAACTCATTGCCCAATCAGAACCCGTTCCGCTGATGCACGACATCACGTCCAATATATGTTTTAGTGTATCACCAACATAGGTAAATTTATTTTATTTTTCAGTTAGTTCATCAATGCCGAATTCTATATCCAAATCAACATACAAAATAAAAAACCCGTGTCTTTAAAATAGTGTATTTTTATATTTAAGAATCGATTTTTTTTGTTGTATAAGAAAGTCGTGTGCTGTTCAGAAATTTCCTCCCCAATTTTATTTTGCTCCATACTATTTTCCAAAAAAAAAGGAATCGATTTTCTTGTATAAGAAACATAAAGCAGGAAAGCAAATCAGCATTACTTACGCAAATTACACCACTGCTTAAATTTTGCTTAAGGAAATTTCAGCGCAGCATTTCCCACTTGATTGCTTCGACGAAGCATTTTTTTGCTTTGCTGGTGCTTAATGTTCCTGAAGTGCTTTGCTTTAAGCAAAGCAATTTACATTTTACTCAGCACAGCAAAGCATCAGCATCAGCACGAGAATTAAGCAAAGCAATTTAAACCCTGATACTCTACTCTACAATTTTCTGTGTGTGGTGCGAAACTGTACATTATAATTGTAACGTAAAGCTATTTATTGTATGCGTCAGCAAGAACAGTTTCTTCTCCCACGATCAGCTGCTGTAAAAATCAAAACAAATCAAAATTGTGCGGTTAAGGAAATAGCCGGTTGAAAATCATTTGCTTGAAAAACCGACTACGAGTAAGTAAATAAATATTGTAAAATATTGTGGCTATCTATTAATTTTAAATTAAGACCATGGCATCCAAAAAATGTGTATTTTCCGAAGATTTACAAGCGAAGTTTCCAACGTTTAACAAAGTTCCCGATTCGAAATTTCATGCATTTTGCACGATATGTCAAACCAAGGTGTCTGTGTTAAACAAGGGAAAGTACGATATCGAACAACATATCAAATCAAAAAAACATGCTTCTCACATCCAGGCCGGACAATCATCAGGCAAATTGGACTCATTTTTCGCTGTTAACCCCTCTAAAATTGATAACCAAGTGGCCGCTGCGGAAGCAACAATGGCCTATCACATAATAAGCAACAATGGCCTATCACATAATAAAGTTTCAAAACTTCCGATTGTTCTACAAACTTGCTAGGGGTTTTATTTGAAGACTCTGAAATCGCAAAAAAATTCTCATCAGCTAGGACGAAAACGACGGCGATCGCAACGAATGTGATTGCTTCATATTGCATGGAACAATTAACTGAAGCTTTAACAAAAGTACCATTTGTATCAGTATCTACAGATGCCAGCAACCACGGCGCTGAAAAAATGTTTCCCATTTTAGTGCAATTTTTTACTGTTGAAAAGGGAATTTCTTTTGGAATGATTGAATTGGAGAATTTGTCTGACGAAAAATCGAAAACAATCAGTAATTTTATAGAAAAAACATTAGAAAAATTTGATTTATGTAAAAAATGTATAGCTTTTTCGGCAGACAATTGTAACACTAATTTTGGAGGAGTTAAAAGAGCTGGCAGTCGAAATGTATACAGTTTATTAAAGCAAAAATTAAGTACACATTTAATTGGTATTGGTTGTCCTGTACATATAAAGGGTGGTTAAATTTTAAGGGCCGATGTTGAATGTGAACCACACCTAAACGTCAAGTTTTTTTCTGCATTTCATTTGACATTTCTCAATTTCAGACTAACTCAATTTGAACCACGGAAAGATACACAATCGAGCAACGCGTCAAAGTTATTCAGGCTTATTATGAAAATGGGCGTTCAAATCAAAATGCATATCGTGCACTTCGTGATTTTTTCGGTCAATTTAATCGTCCAAATGTGCGTACAATCGGAAAAATCGTGCAAAAATTTGAGCAAACCGGGTCTGTAGGAGATGTGAAAACACCAGTGCATGCTCGTACAGCTCGTACTGCAGAAAATATTGCTGCTGTTCGCGATAGTGTGGCTGAAGAGCCGTCCACCTCAACTCGTCGTCGTGCCCAACAATTGCACCTCCCACGCTCGTCGTTGATGAACATTATGCATAAAGACTTGCATTTACACGCTTACAAGGTGCAATTGACTCAAGAACTAAAGCCTCTTGACCATTTCAAGCGTCGTCAATGGTCAGAATGGTGGCAAGAAATGGCAACAGTGGATGATCAATTTTCGAAGAAAATCATCTTCAGTGATGAGGCACATTTTCACCTCAGTGGATTCGTCAATAAGCAGAACAGCCGCATTTGGGCGAATGATAATCCAAGAGTGATTGTCGAAAAACCAATGCACCCACAAAGAGTGACTGTTTGGTGCGGTTTATGGGCTGGCGGCATCATCGGGCCGTATTTTTTCCAAAATGAGGCCGGTCAGGCAGTTACTGTGAATGGTGTTCGCTATCGTGAGATGATAACGAACTTGTTATGGCCCGAATTGGAAGATATGGATGTGGACGATATGTGGTTTCAACAGGACGGTGCCACTTGCCACACAGCTACCGAAACAATCGCTCTTTTGCGCGACAAATTTAATGGCCGTGTTATCTCACGTGGTGGCGATGTCAATTGGCCGCCAAGATCATGTGATTTGACACCGTTGGACTTCTTTCTTTGGGGTTATTTGAAAGAAAAGGTGTACGTCGATAAGCCAGCAACAATTCAAGAGCTAAAGGATGAGATAATTCGGCACATTAACGGCATAGAACCTCAATTATGCCTCAGCGTCATCGAAAATTTGGACCATCGGATGGAGGTGTGCCGCCGAGGTCGCGGCGGCCATTTGGCCGATATTTTGTTCCATACATAATTGAACCATAGCAATATTATCATAATAAAAAGAAATGACAATAATTTCCTAAATAATTCGTGTTTTATTCAAAATCAACATCGGCCCTTAAAATTTAACCACCCTTTACTTCATAATGCCGCTAAACATAGCCTAGATCGTTTAGTATTCGATGTGCAATCCATTGTAATGAAAATTTACAACTATTTTTCTGTATATACCGTACGTACTGAAGAATTAAAAAATTTCTGTGATTCTGTAGATGTAGAATATAGGGAATTATTATATCATTCTCCCACTCGCTGGTTGTCATTAGCTGCGTTCCCGATCCATGAAAAACCTACTGCGGAGTACTGCGGAGTACTGCGGAACGCTCGCATCTACACATCCTCTCATTCCGAATCTTAGGATTTGCTTGCAATCATCCAAAAGTGCGTTCCCGACAAAAATTACTGGCAAGTACTGCGCAGTAGTTTTTATGGGTCGGGAACGCAGCTATTATATCCATGTTTAAATCGGGTGCTTCTATTATTTCCAGCGTTAACGTCGTATTTTTTGTCCACTGATAGTTGTCCACGAATTTTGAAAGACTTTTTTCAATCAAATTTAGGTGAGCCTTGTTTGTGGTTAGCACATTCAATTATGTATTGTTTTTACGAAAAAACACAATCGCTAGAGAGAGAGAAAAATTCTGTTATGGAAATTATGTTTGTTTTAAAAGATTTGATAAATATACTAGAGCAACGTATTGAACACTCTTTTTTGCCGTTGAAAGTAAACTCTTTACTTCAAGAATTAATCAAAGATGGATTTCAAGAAGAAGTTGCTAATTTCAAAAACGAAGCAATGTCGTGTTATAAAAGATCTCTCGATTACATTATTTTGTGGACTTTTCAATTTAATGAATTAAAAATTTTCGAATGGATGTCACTTAAGCAGTTTCCGGAATGGGAACAAGTCCAAAATTCAATTATTTATATAAAATCAAAAATTGATGTTACTTTGGATGATATAAAATGTTTTGATCAATTTTGCAATTTGAAACAGTTCTTAAAAAACAATCTTAAAGACGAAGAGTTTAGTACTATGCTAATTGCTTCGAAATGGCAAAAATACTTTCAACAGTCTAATAATTCAGAATACTTTTCACAACTGCTTAAAATTTGTCAATATTTTTTTGCGATTCCTGGACATAATGCTAACGTTGAAAGGGTTTTTTCAATGATTGCTGCACAGTGGACAAAAGAAAGAAACAGTCTAAATATTTCAACGATTAAAGCCATCCCAAATAGCATTTTAGGCAGCAAATATGATGTTTATCCCCATAGTTCGTCACCATGCAGATCACGGCGATAAGCAATTTATGTCGCAAATACGTATCTAGTTGTGCGTATGAGACGCGCAACGACACACATAGTGGGGAACACTTTTCTGCGGTTTGCTACGTCGCAATTATAACGACAGGGACGTAATTAGTTGCCTCATGCGCGAGCGTCATCTGACGGCATTATATCACACAATTACACAAATCATCGAGCGGGTTTTCTTTCTCCCTCGAATGCTTGCTAGTAAACAGAGATGAACAAATAAAAACGTAAGCAGAAGACGAACGAGAAAAATCTAATGGCGACAAATTAATGGAAACTTTTGTGGAGTGTTATTTTATAATGGACTTTTCTTCCGGTTGCATGTCGTGATTTTAATTGCCATTAAAATTTTTCGACAATATTGGATCTGAAATTTAAACAGATTTTAATGGGCCATCGAATTATTTTGTTTTTAATCAAAAATTTCTTTAATTTTATTTTATCGGTAAATTTTTTTTTTCTTTTGCAATGAAATTTTGATGCCAATAAAATTATGCTGTTTCAAAAATGTATGCTATCCACTTTTTATGCAATATCCTTCAGTCATTCGCCTGAAATAAGAAATTTAATTCTCGAAACGAAATCGTTTCCATCAAATGTCAGTGAGAAATATGGCGGCTGAAGGCATCAATTTTTTTTGGTGTTTCTCAGACGGGGAGCTTTAATGAAACTTTAGTGGTAGCAGTTTCGTCACTTTTTCCATCACACGCTTCTTCAAAATTAAACTGACGTTCAGGCTCCACAGCCAATCACTATTTCGGCCCGAAAACCATCAAATGCTGCTCTATCGCCGCAGGATTTTCATGAAGCGAATGTTGCCCCAAAGATCGTGCTCGTCACTTCTTTCGCTTCTTTTACGCGGATGTGAATTATAGGTGTAAATTTTTAATCCCGATTGTGTAAATTTCTACTCTTTCAAGTCGCAAAGAACAAATCTCATGTTCCCGTACTTTTCGATGCTGTTTGGGATATTGACTGTGACATTTAATTACAAAAATGTAACTTGTACAAGCTTCCATAATGAAATTAAAAATAATTCTAAGATTCTAACAGCAATTTTCAATCAAAAAAAATACGAGAAACTTACGAACTAAGACTCAGGGGCTTAATACAATTTAAACTTGGCTTAAGTACTTTAAGCGAAATAAATCAACCGCTTGAAGTACTGAAGCAGAGTTTAAATTGTATTGAACACCCGGCCCTAAATCAAACATGTAAATAAAATGTAGTGCAAAAACTATAGATCTCGATGTATTTAAAATATGTAACTAAGATGTAAGTAATTTTAGTAAAGCTATAGATCTCTATGTAATTAAAACATACCACCATTAAAAAATATGATTTTTATTTTCACCGTAAGATACTATACCATAACTATATATTGCTCGCTTTGCTACCTCATGTGACTTTTTTATCTGTTAATTGAAAGAATAATGATTGGGTAAAATCGAGAAACAAGTATAGCAAACTATGTTTTTCTTTCTCATGATCATATCGAGATATTGTAGTTTTGACATTTTCAGTTTTTTTTCGATAGATACGGAAAATAACGGGCACGAAAAATTACACTTTTTTCTAATAATTCTGTGCAGTCATTCTAAGTTCTGTAATTTTCACATTCAAAAAAGTTCTCTTTTACTTCTCTTTTTTCATTTGGTTAATTTCCTATACAATGTCTCTTTTTTTAACCCAAAGGTTCTCTTTTCACAAATAGGGCCCATGGCAGCCCTATACTCTGTAGAAGAAAGTAAAAATCGTACACCAAAATAATTTGTACTCGTGGAAATTTTTAGTTTTCACAAAATCAAACTTGATGCTAATGTCAAGGGAAAATTATCTATCTCTATATATAAAATCGTTTAACCTGATTGACTGAGTGACTGACTGACTCGTCAACGCCCAGCCCAAACCCCTGAAGCTAGAGACTTGAAACTTCACAATATGTCCCAACCATCGCGTAGGCGCTCACTAAGGCGTTGTTTTCCGAAATGTTACAACTCAGGTGGAGAACGGGGGTAAAGGAGGTTTGGGTGTTTTTAAACCTTTTCGCCATAAATCCTGCTCAATAGGAGGCTGAAAAGTTTCACTCGGGCGTTTTCGGGGTCGCTGATCACGAATCCGGTGTTAGATTTTCAAAATTCAAAACGGAAGGTCCTGTAAGGATAACGCAAATATCCTTTTTCCCATATTTTCCGGGAAAAAATGGCATTAGGGGGTTTTCGGGGTCGCTGATAACGAATCCGGTGTTAGATTTTCAAAATTCAAAACGGAAGGTCTGTAATGATAAGGCAAATATCCTTTTTCCCATTTTTTCCGGGAAAAAATGGCATTAGGGGGTTTTCGGGGTCGCTGATCACGAATCCGGTGTTAGATTTTCAAAATTTAAAACGGAAGGTCCTGTAAGGATAATGCGAATATCCTTTTTGCAATTATTCCTTGGGAAAACTGGCGTTAGGGTGATCACAGATCATTTTGATGTGATCAGCGAACCCGAAAATGCTATATTTCCCAAGAGAAAGGCC
Source organism: Chrysopilus asiliformis (assembly GCA_964034945.1). Classification (NCBI taxonomy): domain Eukaryota; kingdom Metazoa; phylum Arthropoda; class Insecta; order Diptera; family Rhagionidae; genus Chrysopilus; species Chrysopilus asiliformis. Next base: position 10,670,552 of record OZ035964.1, read on the forward strand.
CTTGCTTTAATTTGGCTAATTTGTTTAACGAAAAACGTCTTCCTCAAAAAAGCATTCCAGTGAAATTCTTTATGGTAAGGTCAAAAACTGTTTATATCCTTTCATTACATTACGTCCGCCTACTCATTTTAACGTTAATTAATGTGAATAATGTGGAGAGATTTGCGACATATGGGCTATTTTAAAGAAACATATTTGGACTAGTTCTTGCAGCAACAAGCGTAATTTTAAAGTTTGCATCAAAAAATCGTTTTTAAACACAAGGAGACTCATTCCGAAGCCCGGAAATTGAAACACAAAATGTATAGCAAGTGTGTAGAAGTAAAACGAATTTAGTAAATTAAACAATATGATTTATTTGTATCAAATTATTAAAGATTTATTTGTATCAAAATCACCACTAAAGGTTGCCAATTATATAAAACCACTAAAAGTTTCCAATGTAGCAGCCATGGCTCTGGCTCTAGCGGCCTTTCTTTTTGGCGGTCGTCCTGGGCTCTTCTTTATTTTCACCCGTCTCGGTGCGGGGCCGCCACGCTTTGCTGGAGCTGCTGCATCGTTTACGCTGCGCACCCTAAATACATAAATCAACTTGAATACATATCGTCACAAATTGTTTTTTTAAGAGTATTTATTTTTATTAATAAAACATAACTAAAATCTTTACTTAAGAGGAATATTTGTGAAATAAATTTAAAATTAATTGTTCTTCGATAAAAGGGACAGACGCTCAAGATGAATTATATGATAGATAGATTTTATATTTAATTATCCTCAATTTCATCGAGTTCTTCTTAAAAAAATTTTTCAAACAGATCCTTGATACCTTCTTTCGTAGGTAGATAATCTTCCAAAAAAAAAACCTCTAATCAATTTATCAATTTATTACAAACGAAATTAACAGCAAACTGGCTTCTATTATAAAAAAAAAACAATCGTCCTATTGGCTCTGGTGCTCGCACTCAACTGAACTGACTGACTCCTCGTTAAAATGCTTCTTCTGGACCGCGTCAGTTCTCTCGGCTTCCCGTTTCAGTCCCTCAATAGAAGTGAAATGATTTTTAACCGTAACATCACCTTCAACCTAACAAAAGAAAAAAAAACTTGAAAAAAAAATATATATTTAAGTTCATTAAACGTCCAAACGAAGCTACCTTGAAAAGGAAAGAATTTATTGAAGATGATTACTTTCAACGCATAAGCGGTTTTCAATCTTCAAAATCACAGTCTTCTCGACGTTTCCGCGCCTCACCTTTTAATATAGTACAATAAAATAACCAAATGGTTTTGGGTGCAGACGAAGTAGAACTCTCGTAATATGGATTTGAAGTTTCAAAAATTTCTATCAATTTATGAATTACTAAGGTGATATAGAATTTATTGTGTGGTCCTAAATAGGATTCAAAATGAGGACAGATAGATTCACACCTAGAAATTCTAAAATATTGATTAATATTTAAAAGCGACAATAGCGAACCGGAGAAATATTAAATTTTTAGTTTTCACAAAATCAAACTTGATGCTAATGTCAAGGGAAAATTATCTATCTCTATATATAAAATCGTTTAACCTGATTGACTGAGTGACTGACTGACTCGTCAACGCCCAGCCCAAACCCCTGAAGCTAGAGACTTGAAACTTCACAATATGTCCCAACCATCGCGTAGGCGCTCACTAAGGCGTTGTTTTCCGAAATGTTACAACTCAGAAGAGAACGGGGGTAAAGGGGGTTTGGGTGTTTTTAAACCTTTTCGCCATGAATCCTGCTCAATAGGAGGCTGAAAAGTTTCACTCGGGCGTTTTCGGGGTCGCTGATCACGAATCCGGTGTTAGATTTTCAAAATTCAAAACGGAAGGTCTGTAAGGATAATGCGAATATCCTTTTTGCAATTATTCCTTGGGAAAACTGGCGTTAGGGTGATCACAGATCATTTTGATGTGATCAGCGAACCCGAAAACCCCCTAATGCTATATTTCCCAAGAAAAAGGCCCTTGCTTTAATTTGGCTAATTTGTTTAACGAAAAACGTCTTCCTCAAAAAAGCATTCCCGTGAAATTCTTTATGGTAAGGTCTTATAAACAGCTTGACCTCTTTTCATTCTGAATGAAGACGTCAAACGTACCGGTTTAGGTTGGATTTTTGATTGTCAATATTTTACTAAAAACAGATTCAAGAGAAGGAACCGGAGTAAATATTTTGTTTATCTACTATTTCACAGTTTAAAATTTTCGCATTTTGCAGGAACGAAATTTATAGAGAATTCTCACTCTCACGACGAAACCCACTATTGCCTTCCTTTCTGGGCCAGCGGGGTACAGGAGAAGGCAAGGTTCTTCAAAACCACGGCGTCTGTCTTCCTTCTAGTGTTAATGCGAAGTTGGTGTTTTAGGGGCTTCTCTTGTCTTGATTCTTTATTTGCGACAGAGCAAAATGGCTGTTTTCTGTTGTACCCCAGGGTAATTATTGACAACCGATGTTTTTGACTGGAAATTTCTGGAAAATAGTGGAAGTTTCGTGAAAATCTCTCTCCACACATGATCCACAAATCCAGTATTACTTTAATATGTTTGCAAATCCAGTATTGCTTTAATATGCTGTAATTCGCTAAATTTTGCTTATGTTCTGCAGTGCTACTTCAAACCCATTGATAAACGCCTAATGAATACATAATTTTGAATCAATTTTTCTGCAAAAGGAATTTCAAGGTTTTCAGCTCTAGATTTTAATCGGAAATAGGTTAAAGCATTTCCAAATTGCACTCTTGAAAGTGAAAAAGATTTTAAACTCGGAGTTCAAAAACTGTTTATATCCTTTCATTACATTACGTCCGCCTACTCATTTTAACGTTAATTAATGTGAATAATGTGGAGAGATTTGCGACATATGGGCTATTTTAAAGAAACATATTTGGACTAGTTCTTGCAGCAACAAGCGTAATTTTAAAGTTTGCATCAAAAAATCGTTTTTAAACACAAGGAGACTCATTCCGAAGGCCGGAAATTGAAACACAAAATGTATAGCAAGTGTGTAAAAGTAAAACGAATTTAGTAAATTAAACAATATGATTTATTTGTATCAAATTATTAAAGATTTATTTGTATCAAAATCACCACTAAAGGTTGCCAATTATATAAAACCACTAAAAGTTTCCAATGTAGCAGCCATGGCTCTGGCTCTAGCGGCCTTTCTTTTTGGCGGTCGTCCTGGGCTCTTCTTTATTTTCACCCGTCTCGGTGCGGGGCCGCCACGCTTTGCTGGAGCTGCTGCATCGTTTACGCTGCGCACCCGAAATACATAAATCAACTTGAATACATATCGTCACAAATTGTTTTTTTAAGAGTATTTATTTTTATTAATAAAACATAACTAAAATCTTTACTTAAGAGGAATATTTGTGAAATAAATTTAAAATTAATTGTTCTTCGATAAAAGGGACAGACGCTCAAGATGAATTATATGATAGATAGATTTTATATTTAATTATCCTCAATTTCATCGAGTTCTTCTTAAAAAAATTTTTCAAACAGATCCTTGATACCTTCTTTCGTAGGTAGATAATCTTCCAAAAAAAAACCTCTAATCAATTTATCAATTTATTACAAACGAAATTAACAGCAAACTGGCTTCTATTATAAAAAAAAAACAATCGTCCTATTGGCTCTGGTGCTCGCACTCAACTGAACTGACTGACTCCTCGTTAAAATGCTTCTTCTGGACCGCGTCAGTTCTCTCGGCTTCCCGTTTCAGTCCCTCAATAGAAGTGAAATGATTTTTAACCGTAACATCACCTTCAACCTAACAAAAGAAAAAAAAACTTGAAAAAAAAATATATATTTAAGTTCATTAAACGTCCAAACGAAGCTACCTTGAAAAGGAAAGAATTTATTGAAGATGATTACTTTCAACGCATAAGCGGTTTTCAATCTTCAAAATCACAGTCTTCTCGACGTTTCCGCGCCTCACCTTTTAATATAGTACAATAAAATAACCAAATGGTTTTGGGTGCAGACGAAGTAGAACTCTCGTAATATGGATTTGAAGTTTCAAAAATTTCTATCAATTTATGAATTACTAAGGTGATATAGAATTTATTGTGTGGTCCTAAATAGGATTCAAAATGAGGACAGATAGATTCACACCTAGAAATTCTAAAATATTGATTAATATTTAAAAGCGACAATAGCGAACCGGAGAAATATTAAATTTTTAGTTTTCACAAAATCAAACTTGATGCTAATGTCAAGGGAAAATTATCTATCTCTATATATAAAATCGTTTAACCTGATTGACTGAGTGACTGACTGACTCGTCAACGCCCAGCCCAAACCCCTGAAGCTAGAGACTTGAAACTTCACAATATGTCCCAACCATCGCGTAGGCGCTCACTAAGGCGTTTTTTTCCGAAATGTTACAACTCAGAAGAGAACGGGGGTAAAGGGGGTTTGGGTGTTTTTAAACCTTTTCGCCATGAATCCTGCTCAATAGGAGGCTGAAAAGTTTCACTCGGGCGTTTTCGGGGTCGCTGATCACGAATCCGGTGTTAGATTTTCAAAATTCAAAACGGAAGGTCTGTAATGATAACGCAAATATCCTTTTTCCCATATTTTCCGGGAAAAAATGACATTAGGGGGTTTTCGGGGTCGCTGATCACGAATCCGGTGTTAGATTTTCAAAATTTAAAACGGAAGGTCCTGTAAGGATAATGCGAATATCCTTTTTGCAATTATTCCTTGGGAAAACTGGCGTTAGGGTGATCACAGATCATTTTGATGTGATCAGCGAACCCGAAAACCCCCTAATGCTATATTTCCCAAGAAAAAGGCCCTTGCTTTAATTTGGCTAATTTGTTTAACGAAAAACGTCTTCCTCAAAAAAGCATTCCCGTGAAATTCTTTATGGTAAGGTCTTATAAACAGCTTGACCTCTTTTCATTCTGAATGAAGACGTCAAACGTACCGGTTTAGGTTGGATTTTTGATTGTCAATATTTTACTAAAAACAGATTCAAGAGAAGGAACCGGAGTAAATATTTTGTTTATCTACTATTTCACAGTTTAAAATTTTCGCATTTTGCAGGAACGAAATTTATAGAGAATTCTCTCTCTCTCACTCTCACGACGAAACCCACTATTGCCTTCCTTTCTGGGCCAGCGGGGTACAGGAGAAGGCAAGGTTCTTCAAAACCACGGCGTCTGTCTTCCTTCTAGTGTTAATGCGAAGTTGGTGTTTTAGGGGCTTCTCTTGTCTTGATTCTTTATTTGCGACAGAGCAAAATGGCTGTTTTCTGTTGTACCCCAGGGTAATTATTGACAACCGATGTTTTTGACTGGAAAATAGTGGAAGTTTCGTGAAAATCTCTCTCCACACATGATCCACAAATCCAGTATTACTTTAATATGTTTGCAAATCCAGTATTGCTTTAATATGCTGTAATTCGCTAAATTTTGCTTATGTTCTGCAGTGCTACTTCAAACCCATTGATAAACGCCTAATGAATACATAATTTTGAATCAATTTTTCTGCAAAAGGAATTTCAAGGTTTTCAGCTCTAGATTTTAATCGGAAATAGGTTAAAGCATTTCCAAATTGCACTCTTGAAAGTGAAAAAGATTTTAAACTCGGAGTTCAAAAACTGTTTATATCCTTTCATTACATTACGTCCGCCTACTCATTTTAACGTTAATTAATGTGAATAATGTGGAGAGATTTGCGACATATGGGCTATTTTAAAGAAACATATTTGGACTAGTTCTTGCAGCAACAAGCGTAATTTTAAAGTTTGCATCAAAAAATCGTTTTTAAACACAAGGAGACTCATTCCGAAGGCCGGAAATTGAAACACAAAATGTATAGCAAGTGTGTAAAAGTAAAACGAATTTAGTAAATTAAACAATATGATTTATTTGTATCAAATTATTAAAGATTTATTTGTATCAAAATCACCACTAAAGGTTGCCAATTATATAAAACCACTAAAAGTTTCCAATGTAGCAGCCATGGCTCTGGCTCTAGCGGCCTTTCTTTTTGGCGGTCGTCCTCGGCTCTTCTTTATTTTCACCCGTCTCGGTGCGGGGCCGCCGGGTTTTGGTGGCCTTCCCCGGCCACGCTTTGCTGGAGCTCCTGCATCGTTTACGCTGCGCAACCTAAATACATAAATCAACTTGAATACATATCGTCACAAATTGTTTTTTTAAGAGTATTTTTTTTTATTAATAAAACATAACTAAAATCTTTACTTAAGAGGAATATTTGTGAAATAAATTTAAAATTAATTGTTCTTCGATAAAAGGGACAGACGCTCAAGATGAATTATATGATAGATAGATTTTATATTCAATTATCCTCAATTTCATCGAGTTCTTCTTAAAAAAATTTTTCAAACAGATCCTTGATACCTTCTTTCGTAGGTAGATAATCTTCCAAAAAAAAACCTCTAATCAATTTATCAATTTGTTACAAACGAAATTAACAGCAAACTGGCTTCTATTATAAAAAAAAAAAAACAATCGTCCTTTTGGCTCTGGTGCTCGCACTCAACTGAACTGACTGACTCCTCGTTAAAATGCGTCTTCTGGACCGCGTCAGTTCTCTCGGCTTCCCGTTTCAGTCCCTCAATAGAAGTGAAATCGTAACATCCTGACTGCAAATGCATCAGGAAATCACACAAAACCACTAAAACTGCTCAATACGGCAGCCAACTTTTCAGGAGTCATGACCCGCTCTCTGGGTTGAGCGGTCGTCCCCTCTTCTTTCGCCGACCGACGGTTAAAGGAATGAAACGGACAAGACAACGATATAACAAACAAAATACGGACACGTATGATCGAAAATCGGAATCGAAATCGATGTAAAAGCAATGAATGAAAACGGATACGGATACTTATACAATAAAATCCGGAAACTCGGAAATCACTGTAATGATGAGCTGACATTGGTACGGATAAATCCAACAGTCAAGGAGACCCGAACACTCCAAATCGATGGAACGGTGGGGATAAAACATGACACGCACAGTTAAACACTCCCCAATTGGGTAGAGTACGCTGAAAAACTCCACAAGATCAACAAAATACCACATGAATATTACGCTCGGGCATGATTTGTGGAATGCACTATTCTAGCTATAATAAAAAAAGAAAACGCCATTCATACAAAGAAAAATAATGAGATTCTTGTTGTCGACTTAATTGTTTCACAGTTTGCAGTTAATAATTATAGACGTATGGGAATTAACAAGGTACAGTTATTTTCGTTTAGTAAATCAACAGAATACAAATCTTTGTTTTTCCGCTTTTAAACAACGCGGTTACTTAGCGTATAATTTTCAGGTTGATGAAATATCGGCAAATAGACATGGAAATTAGTGTATCTGCACAACATTATCAATGTGTACGTCGGTAACTGTTTATTAAGAAAATACAGACAAGCGTTCGATAATTATTTGTGGAATTATAATTAGGGAGACCATTTGAGTCATATCCAGAAGTAGAGTGAATCTGGCGAAAGCATAGTCCGGCTCAGAATCAGCGACGTCACATAGCCTAAAATTCAAGATCTTTGATATTAACAAAAAAAAATGTTGTTTCTGTTGGGAATTTTTTTTAATGAACAAAACTTTTGTACGAATTTTTTTCATATCAAGTTTTTTTTACTGATTTTTTAACTTAAGAATAAGTATTTCAGTATTTATGCTCTACTAGCTTGCAAAAACCCGGCGTTGCCCGGGTAGTAATAAATTTTTGAATATGAAAAAATCATTTTTTTTTTCAAAAGTATTTTGATGTATAGAAACATTATGCAAGAATTATATTTTAAATGATTTTTTTTACAAATTTTTCAATTTGACGCACTGTTTTCATGAAAATCGCAAACAATTTTTCCATTTGTTTGGGAGAAAGGGAATAGGGTGAATTTCCATAGCGCCGGACACTAAAAGGTTTTTGCATTTATTTTGCAACATGTGTTGATTTTAATACTCCGATTTTGCACATTAACCAACCGATTTGTGAAGGAAGAACGCTGCCAAATTTTAAGCCTATTAACTGTAAGAATTGTATACTTGTTATTAGTTACTTGTTACTTAAAAACATAAATATTCGTTGAGCATAGTAGTATTTCAAAATCATTATGTTACATTATTTTCATTTTTTGTCAGTTTAAAATATTTTGTAAAACGATTGAGTCGAATAAATATTTAGTGTCCAAATAATCAATATTCGTTTGATTAAATAGCCATCCTACAAATCAGAAGTGGGATTACGTTAAAAAAAAGTAAAGTCGCGACTGTTAATTTTCTGTGATTTTTTTTTCTCTCATTTTGTCCTGTTGTGTGAAGTTTTTCATTTATACGAAATGGAAAACAATGCAGACGTGCAATCACGAGCAAAGGAGTTTTTGGAGACGGCCAAGATCGAAGAGTTGAAGAAAAAATTGGAAAACCTTGGATTATCAACGGTTGGTAAAATATCAGTTGTGGTCAACACAAAACTTTCTTCTACAAAATCTACGATCCTGCGCAATTTACGCTAGAGCCCTGTCGCGTTGTCAACCTAAGACGACCTCCCAATAAATTCTTGGTTTATTCAAAAATATCAAAAACGTACAAAATTTGAGATAACTTGAGAACGGTAAAAGATATCAATTTACGGTAAACGGCAAAAATGTAAAAAAATTTAACATCTCCAATTCTTCCTTAAATTAATTTGTCGAAAAATCGTTAGTTTGCAAGTAATTTGCAAAAATATACTTTTTTATATTTTAATCTAAATATCTCAATAACGGTAAAAGATAACGGATAACGGTAAGAAACAAAATTGTGCAGAATGCCATTCTCATTAATTCACTTCACACATTCAGTCAGAGAAAACACGTTGATTTTGGAGATAATAGCAAAAAACTGTTTTTTTTTTTTTGGAAATAACGGTTTATCTCGATAACAGGTGGAGATATCGAGTTATAGCTAAAGACAAAAGTGTGGGAAATTTTATTTTCTTCAAGTTTTGTCATACTTAAGGCCACTAAAAAACGCGTAGTTTGGGAGTAAATCGAGAAAAACGAAATTGCGATTTTTGAAAAACCGCCATTTTGGATACTTCCGGTTAACGGATTAAAAGTTGATAGGATCGTCCCATTTCAGGACCCAACATGCCTATAAAATTTCATGGCGCTAGCTCTATTAGTTTTTGAGAAATCTTGTACACAGACTGACAGACAGACTGACAGACAGACTGACAGACTGACAGACAGACTGACAGACTGACAGACAGACTGACAGACAGAAAGACATTTTTTAAATATGACTCCAATCGACTCAGGAGTGATCGGGAAATGTTTTTTAGGCAAAATTAAGAGGTCGAAATTTTTCATGAATACAATACTTTATTATACTCCGTAGAAGAAAGTAAAAAGCAGCTTTGAAACTACGATTGGACATTGCTTGGAGGAATTTGTCTGCTAATCAGCTTTGGGGAAATTTGTGTGACGAAACAAATTCAAATATTATTGAACAACTTTTGGATGAAGAAAATGTTGGAAGAATTCAAGACCCCAAAATTGTTACAGGTATGAATTTAGACAATCAAATAGAGAAATTGCGAGAACAGGTAGAAAAACAGAAACAAATGTTGGAACTACAAAAACAGCTACAGCAGTTAACGACGTTATCTGTATCTGGGTTTTCTGAAAAGTCGATGCCACTTCATTTTAAGGATATCGAAGAATCCATTCCTAAATTTAGTGGTGATGATAATTACAGAGTTGAAAAATGGGTTCAAGATTTCGAAGAGTCGGCTGAAATTTTTAAATGGAACTCACGTATGAGTCTAGTATGCGCAAAAAGATTATTGGTTGGAACTGCTAAGTTATTTTTGAGAACAGTCAATGTAAAGACTTGGTCGGAATTAAAATTAATCTTACTGGAAGAGTTTAGTAAATCTGTCACATGTGGTGATATTCATAACAAATTGAGAAATAGAAAACAAGGGATTAATGAAAATTTGCAACAGTATCTCTTTGCTATGCAAGAAATCGCGTTTTTATCAAATATTGAGGAAATTGATATTGTTCAATACGTTATTAATGGCATACCAGATTCTGCAACTAATAAAATGTTTTTGTATGGTGCTAACAATATTAGTCAATTGAAGGTGGAGCTAAAAAAATATGAACGTATGAAAAATAGTTCTAGGATTCCTTTGGAAAAACGCTCATATCCAGGTCAGACATCAAGCAACCGAATTTCTGGAAGAATTAAATGTTTTAATTGCAATAATTTTGGTCACTTCAGTTCTAATTGTCCAAATCGTCAGAAAATTCGATGTTTCAAATGTGGAAAAGATGGACATTTAGCAAATAATTGTCAAGAAAATCCACCACAAAATTTTCCAAGAAATCCGTCAAGGGTTATGATGCTTCAAGGAAACAACACTGATGAAGAACATGAAGGAGATTATTCTGGAGAAATTTATAGAGACAACTGTTGCGCTCAAATAAATAATGAGTTTGATTTGTCATTGAATTGTAGATTTTTTAAAGAGAAAGACGATAAAGCTGGTAGTTTTACATCGGAGTTTCTCACACTTTTGGATACGGGCAGCGCTATAAGTTTTGTTTTGAAAAATCATATTCCTGAGGGTTTGATTACACCTTTAACTTCAACATTGAATTATTCTGGTATAAATGGCAGTCAATTGTTCATTGAAGGTACTGTAATATGCCAATTTTTGTTTGAATCAAAAAATATTTGTTTAGAATTATATGTTGTTAAAGAAAGTAGTATAAGGAATTTTACAATGTTATTAGGTAGAGATTTTCTAAAATTAGTAAATTTAAAACTTTTCTGTTGTGAGTCATTATGTAAAAATGCTATGTATGTCAATGAAAATGAAGAAGGTAATGAATCGAACTGGTTAAATAATATTTTGCTTGTTAATGAACCAGAATTGAATTTAGATATAAATGAAAATTTAAATTTTGGTATTAAACAGTCGATCACCCAAATAATTAAAAAAAGTATGTGCGTTGAGAATCATGAATACAAGGATAACGATGTAGAAATGAAAATAAATTTGATAAAAAATGATCCATTTCATAGTTCTCCACGCAGGTTACCTTTTGCTCATAAGAATGAACTTCAAAAAATAATTGATGGTTTATTAAAGCGTAAAATTATTCGCGAAAGTTCATCTCCATATGCATCACCAATTGTAATAGTTAAAAAGAAAAATGGCGAATTAAGATTATGTGTAGATTTTCGAAATTTAAATAGAGTAACACATAAAGACAATTATCCTTTACCTAATATTGAGGATAATTTGGATTGTTTACGAAACAAAAAATATTTCACAGCATTGGATCTTAAAAATGGATTCCATCATGTTAAAATTGCAGATGATAGTGTAAAATATACATCCTTTGTTACACCATTAGGACAATTTGAATATTTACGTTTACCTTTTGGTTTAAAAAATGGTCCACCAGTTTTTCAACGCTATATTAATAAAATATTTGAAAAATTAGTTCGTGCTGGAAAGCTTTTAGTATATATGGATGATTTACTTATTGCTACTGAGACTGTTGAAGAACATTTAGATATTTTAAAAGATGTTTTTAGTTTAATTCATGAATATTCTTTACAAATAAGGCCTGATAAGTGCAAATTTCTTGTCGAAGAAATAGTTTATTTGGGTTACAAGGTTTCTTATGAGGGTATTCGACCAAATGATGAGGGGTTAAGAGCGGTTAAAGAATTTCAAATTCCGAAAAATGTTAAACAGCTACAAAGTTTTTTAGGGCTATGTTCTTATTTTCGAAAATTCATTCAAAACTTTGCTAACATTGCTAAGCCTCTATATGATTTACTAAGAAGAGAAAATAGTTTCAAAATGGGATTGGATCAAGTAAATTGTTTTAACAAATTAAAATCAAAATTAGTTGAAGCGCATGTATTAACAATATACAATCCTTTAAGTGAAACAGAGTTGCATTGTGATGCTAGTAGTTCCGGTTTTGGTGCAGTTTTAATGCAGAAGCAAGATGATGGTAAATTTCATCCAGTGTTTTTCTTTTCTAAAAGAACAACTGCATCTGAATCAAAATTTCATAGTTATGAACTTGAGACGCTGTCAATAACTTATGCTTTAAGAAGGTTTCGGATATATTTGCTAGGATTAGAATTCAAAATTGTGACTGATTGTCAATCACTGACATTAACATTAAATAAAAAACTTTTAAATCCGAGAATTTCGAGATGGGCGTTAGAATTGGAAAATTTCAATTACAGAATTGAACATCGTATTGGTTCAAAAATGTCGCATGTAGATGCATTAAGTAGATGTACAAATGTGTTAGTTTTAGAGTCTGATACTTTCGAGTATGCGCTAGCATCGGCTCAACAAAAAGATTCACTTATCAGAGATATTTCAAAATCACTGGAAGAAAAAGAAGATGCATTTTTTGAAATGATAAATGGTTTAGTATACAGAAAAATTAACGATAAGGTTTTATTTTATGTTCCAAAACAAATGGAACATTCAGTTATCCAGACTTATCATGAAAATATGTGTCATTTGGGTGTAGATAAATGTTATGGGATTATAAATGAATCTTATTGGTTTCCAAAAATGAAAACAAAAATTAAGGAATATATCAATAATTGTTTGAAATGTGTTCACTTTTCACCTTTGTCAGGAAAGCCAGAAGGTATTTTACATAATATTCCAAAGGGGGAGTTGCCTTTTCAGTTAATACATGTAGATCATTATGGTCCTCTTCCGAGTAGCAAAAGAAGAAATAAATACTTATTTTTAATTGTAGATAGTTTTACTAAATTTTCAAAACTTTATCCAGTAAAATCGACTTCAACAAAAGAAGTAATTCAATGTCTTCAAAATTATTCTAATTATTATAGTATACCAAAAACAATTATTTCAGACAGAGGATCTTGTTTTACTTCTACGGAATTCTCTGAGTATTGTATGGAACAAAATATAGTTCATATAAAAAATGCCACGGGTTCACCACAATCTAATGGTCAGGTAGAAAGAATAAATCGAATTATTACGCCTATGATTTCAAAAGAATCAGAATTAGATTTTGCTGATTGGGATAAAACAATAAGTAAAGTTGAGTTCGCTTTAAATAACACTATATTAATCGAAGTATTAATACTACACCAAGTATTTTAGTTTTTGGAATAAATCAACGCGGAAATTTTTGTGATAAAATAAAAGAATTTGTTGAAAAATGTACTATTAATCATGAAGAACGAGATTTAAATAAAATACGAAATATAGCAAGTCAAACAATTAAAAATGGTCAAAAATATAATGAAATGTATTACAACAAAAAACACAAACCACCTAACAAATATAAAAAAGGTGATTACATATTAATTAGAAATGTTGATACAACACCAGGCGTTAATAAAAAGTTACTAAAAAAATTTAAAGGGCCTTATGTTGTTAAAGAAGTATTGCCAAATGACCGTTATGCAATTAGTGATGTAGATGGTATGCAAATTAGTAGAATACCTTATCGTGGAATATGTTCACCCGCAAATATGAAACCTTATATTCAGTTGAATTAAAATATTGACATACATAATATTTTCATTATTCATTTTTGTGTTTTAATGTTTTTTTTTTACTGATTTTATTATTAAGAACTTATTGTTTTGAAAATGTAAACTATTTTTTGAAATTTAGCAAATCGAGGGCCATTTAAGGTCAGGATGGCCGAATGTAAGAATTGTATACTTGTTATTAGTTACTTGTTACTTAAAAACATAAATATTCGTTGAGCATAGTAGTATTTCAAAATCATTATGTTACATTATTTTCATTTTTTGTCAGTTTAAAATATTTTGTAAAACGATTGAGTCGAATAAATATTTAGTGTCCAAATAATCAATATTCGTTTGATTAAATAGCCATCCTACATAACTTAATTTGCTTGTGAAATATTTTGCCTATATACTTGCAATAAACCTATATTTTACGCCAATCTAAAGACGCTGAGTTATTCTTCTTTGTCCCGCAATTATTTTTGTACACTACAATTATTAGACCAAATACAATCTACCTATTATTTCTATTTTTCTAAAACTCAGTGGAGCTTCAATCATACTTTATCGTCTATTAAAAGACGAATTAAAATTTATTCAGTGGTTGAGGATATAGCAGGAGAGGGGTTTCGCGTCGTGATTTGAGTGGTTGAAAATGTCCAACATTAAAAGCCATTTAATTTCACTGGGTCACTGAGTAAATACCTTGATTCACTTTTTAAAAGTGATTCAGTTTTTAAACTATTTAAAAGTGGGAAAAACCGCGATAATTTGCGCAATATATCGATAAACAACTGCTTAGCATCGATCATCAATGAGGAAAGAGCGAATATATTTCTCAGCTGTCAAACGTGATTCTGAGAGCGTAACGCCATCTGGTGGCGATAACATTATCGTGAGGCACAAAATTATCCGTTTTTCAGTTCCAAATACAATACACCAAAACCTCGATTTGAGTCGTCCCGATTTGCGTCGTTTTCGAAGTTGCGTCGTTCATTAATTTTCGTGATTTCAGAGTTGAGTCGTTAAAATTTCGATTTGTGTTGCTAAATTTTATATAAAGGGGATTTCCCATTTATTTCAGTAATCAAGAACTAGTATAAATATTTACGATAAATGATTTCGATTTGCGTTGTTTCGATTTGCGTCGTCTTTCTCTGGTCCCAATTAACGACGCAAATCGAGGTTTTGGTGTATTTTCTCCTTCCATACCAAAATCCCATACAAAATGCAAATTTCAATTTTTCCGATATTCCCGCTTTTCCTCAAAATTTTTCTAGTTTTTTCCAACAAAACGAAAAAAGAATCGGGATTTTTAATTTGGAATTACTGAAAGTGCAAGCCAGAAAACCGCTGCCACCAGCAACCCCTGAAAGTATGCAATTTCGATTTTCCGACTTTTCCGATGGATATTTCCAATTTTCGGCTCCCCAGTGTTTTTACCTGGTTCAATAAGAATCCAACAAAGAAATCCCCATGCAAATCGGATTATATTCAGGCGAGTTATGGACAGTCGTACCGACTACGATTCATTTTTAACCGACTTCCAAAAAGGAAAAAGTTCTCAATTCGACCTGGATCTCTGTTTTTTACTTTCTTTTACGGAGTATAATAAAGTACTAGGGGCTGCGCCCCGAACCGCTTAGCGGTTCATCCCCCTTCCGAAGGTCGGCCTTCGGCCTCCCTGCCCCCGTCGGCCTACGGCCTCGCCCCTCACGCTTGAATTGTTGGAATTTCATGTATGGAGATGTTACGTAAAATTATTTAAATATATTTCAGCTCTCGCCTTCCTCTTTACTCGGCCTTCGGCCTCGAGTCAAATGCATATAGTTAACTCAAAAAAGGGAAATTTTTTTAGAGACATTTTTCTTTGTGACTCAACGGTGTATTACAAAATCGTACTGTTTACTTACAATATATTCAATAACGGTAAAAGGTGGTTATCCACACGGGGAAAGACAATATTGTGGGAAATGTTATTCTTTTTAATTCATGTCATACATTGAAGCACCAAATCCCTTTAGAATTGCAGAAGATAGGGCTATACATAACGATGGTATCTATACTGTTTTTCGCAGTATTATATTGTTTTTCAGACTCCAATACTGCATTACTGCTTTTTTCCCCAAAATACTGTATTTAAATACTCAGAAAACTTTAATTCTTTAACGTTTCGAAATTCAAATTTATTAATAGCAATGCAAAACGTCAGTGGCAACACAAAACAGTGGCAACACATGGCAAGTGTAAATACATTCAAACGACGAACAGCGAAGTATTGATGGCAACATGTCATATAGATTCGCTTCTTCCTTTCCCCATCGATTACTGTCTTGTCATTATTCATCCTTCTTCAGAACGCGTTACTTTGATTTTGCTTTCCATTGTTAATTTTAAAAACATAACAAAAGCTATAATTGCCAATCTGGCAATCATTGGAGACCCGTATGGTGATATTCGTATCAAAATTCGAACAGTTGTACCAAAATTCCAATTTGAAGTCAAACTTTCCAATCAGATTTTTTAAAATTTATTCCAATCGGATTTTGATGTATGGAAGTTCTATGTAGAATCATATCCTAAATAACTTTTGTTCTTGCACTTTTTTGATAAGATGTACCGTTTTTGAGATATTCGCCAAAAACGTTTTCGTTCGTATGGGGGTTACCCCCCCTAATGGTCCATTTTTGCCCATTGACGAACTTAGCCTCGCATTTTACGAAAAACGGATATGCTCAAAATTTCAAGCCTCTAGCTCAATCCGTGCGCCCGCAATCCGCGCCACAGACGGACGGACGGACAGACGGACGGACGGACAGACGGACGGACGACAGACAGACGGACGGACAGACAGACGGACGGACAGACGGATGGACATGCTAAATTCAACTTTTTTTTATCATTCTAAACACACTGGTGGAATTCATTTTTATACCCGTACTAGCTTGAAAGAACCCGGCGTTGCCCGGGTAGTAATAAATTTTTGAATATGAAAAAATCCTTTTTTTTTCAAAAGTATTTTGATGTATAGAAAAATTGTGCAGTAATTATATTTCAAACAATTTTTTATTCATAATTTTTTTGGTTTAACGCACTGTTTTCAAGAAAATTGCAAATATTTTGTCCATCTGCTTGGGAGAAAGGGAATAGAGCGAATTCCCTTATTGCCAGACACTTAAGATTTTTGCATTTATGTTGTAACATATGTTGAACAACCATAAAATAGTTTCAGAGATAGCTGAGAAGGGGATTGGTCGAAAATTTACCCTGACAGATAACCTATCCAACACTAAAAATTGTATAAAAATCCGTTTCTTTTATGATTGACCTGCCCAACACTGAAAACCGTATTCAAATCCCTTCAGCGGTTCAGAAGATAACAGGCGAGGGGGTGAAAGGAGAGCCGATACCGCGACCACACCTAACTATAAACCGTGGTCATGATACATAGTCTATGTTGGTGCAGTAGTTCTTGAGTTTATACGGTACTCTATCACACAAATCAAAAAAAAAAACGCTTCCGCACCCCAATAAGTTTGTTGCTGCACTCCAGATTGGGGACCTCCACACTATATGAGAATCATATTGAAGTATATTAGATTTAGTTGTAACGTATCAAACCAATCGCTGGACACAAAAATACACCAGGGTGTTTGGGATGACAAAAGATTTTGATTTTGGCATGTCCGATCGTCTGTCTATCTGTCGTCTGTCCGTCTATATATCCGTGAATATCATAACTTTCGGAAGGATTGAGCTAGAGATTTGAAATATTTACAGTTGCTTTTCTCGTAAATGGCAATGCTAAGTTCTTGAACTGGCAAAATCGGACCATTCCCATCTCCATATAAATGAGACTTTTTTCGCAATTTTCTCAAAAAAGGTGAATCGCATTGAATAATTTATAAAGCTAAAATGTCTTTTGAATATGATTTTACATAACTTATCTATACATCAAAATTTAGTTAGACTACCTCTTTCCCCTCCCCGATACAAATTGAATACTTTTTCTTTATTTTCTCGAAAACTGTGCATCGTATCGAAAAGTTTATAAAGACGAAATTTGTTTAGAATATGATTTTATACAACTTATCTATTCAGTTGGACCACTCCTACCTCCCTCTCCCATACAAACAGATTTTTTTTAAATAAACGAATTGGGCGGTGACAAAATACCTTATTTAAATTCGTTCTCCACAAAATGAATAATTTAAATTATCAAATCGTTCAACACCAATCCATTTAATTTTACTTGGTCACTGAGTAAATTCCTTGATTCACTTCGTTGATCACAAAATAAAATACTTTCGACGATTTAAAAGTGGGAAAACAGCGATAATATGCGCACTATATCGATAAACAAACGCTTCGCATCGATCATCAATGAGGAAAGAGCGAATATATTTCTCAGCTGTCAAATGTGAGTCTGAGAGCGTAACACCATCTGTTGGCGACAAATTTATCGTGAAGGACAAAATTATCCGTTTTTCAGTTCCAAATACAATTTTTTCTCCTTCCATACCATAATCTCATACAATATGCAAATTTCAATTTTTCCGATATTCCCGTTTTTCCCCAAAATTTTTCTCGACTTTTCCAACAAAACGAAAAAAGATTCGAGATTTTTGATTTGGAATTACTGAAAGTGCAAACCAGAAAACCGCTCCCCTGAAAGTATGCAATTTCGGTTTTCCAAGATTTTCCAACTTTTCCGGTAGAAATTTCCAATTTTCGGCTCCGTTGTGTTTTTATATGTTGCAATACGAATCCAACAAAAAAAAACCCCATGCAAATCGGATTATATTCAGTCGAGTTATGGATAGTCAAACGGACCACGATTCATTTTTATACCCGTATGGTGAAACCAAAGGGTATATTAACTTTGCCTTACCGTTTGTAACGCCAAGATCCCGTCATCACACATAGAAATGAATTACACCAGTGTATTTAGAATGATAAAAAAAGTTGAATTTAGCATGTCCGTCCGTCTGTCCGTCCGTCCGTCTGTCCGTCTGTCCGTCCGTCTGTCTGTGGCGCGGATTGCGGGCGCACGGATTGAGCTAGAGACTTGAAATTTTGTACAGATCCGTTTTTCGTAAAATGTGAGGCTAAGTTCGTTAATGGGCAAAAATGGACCATTAGGGGGGGTACCCCCCATACAAACGAAATCGTTTTTTGTCAATATCTCAAAAACGGTGCATCTTATCAAAAAGGTGCAAGAACAAAAGTTATTTAGAATATGATTCTACATAAAACTTCCATACATCAAAATCCGATTGGAATAAATTTTAAAAAATCTGATTGGAAAGTTTGACTCAAAGTGGAATTTTGGTACAACTGTTCGAATTTAGATACGAATATCACCATACGGGTTTTCAATAATTGCAAGATTGGCAATTATAGCTTTTGTTATGTTTTCAAATCGATTTACTGCTTTTTTAAATTTTTAGGTGAAATATACTGTTTTTTGTCCGAAAAAAGATACCATCGTTCGCTATACATAAAAAGGAGGGGTAGATATTAGTGAGCAAAAATTTTTCTTGCGGTGACCTCTCTCATGGTGAAAACCGGATCCGAAACCCTTAAGCGCATAAAGAGGTTTCAAGAGAGGGAGTTTACAGAGAGGGAAAGGGGTTGCTATTAAACTGGATCCGACACACTTGAGTAAGAGATATCAGAAGAAACGGGGATTGACATCAAAAAGAATCATATCTTGTATTCTGTCAATAACTGTACCTGTGTGCAAAGTTTGATCAAAATCGGCCACGCTGTTTTTCCGTGATGCCGGAACAAACATTCAGACAAACAGACAGAAATACCGACCGACATACAGACAGACGGACAAACATAAATTTTAAGCATAACAAAACCTATAATTGCCAGTCTGGCAATTATTAGAAACTTGTATAGTGATATTCCTATCAAAATTCGAACAGTTGTATCAAAATTCCAGTTTGAAGTCAAACTTTCGAATAAGATTTTTTAAAATTTGTTCCAATCGGATTTTAATGTATGGGAGTTTTATTTAGAATCATATCCTAAATAACTTTTGTTCTTTCCCTTTTTTTAATAAGATGCACCGTTTTTGAGATATTTACAAAAAACGTTTTTGTTCGTATGGGGGTACCCCGCCTAATAGACCATTTGTGCCCATTAACGAACTTAGCCTCGCATTTTCCGAAAAACGGATCTGCACAAAATTTCAAGTCTCTAGCTCAATCTGTGCGCCCGCAATCCGCGCCACAGACGGACATGCAAAAATCAATTTTGTTTATCATTCTAAACACACTGGTGTAATTCATTTTTATGTGTGATGACGGGATCTTGGCGTTACAAACGGTAATGCAAAGTTAATATACCCTTTGGTTTCACCATACGGGTATAAAAATGTCATTTTTGACATCAGTATTATACGACCAAATACATTAATGAATGTCAATATTTTTGAGAAAATCCAAAATTATAAAAATTGTCCCCCTTACAGTTTTTATTATATAGATGGGAAAGAGCTTTCATTTAAAAAAATAATAATCAAAATCGATTTTAAGCTGGAGCTGTGTCGAAAGAAATACATACAAAATCGCTTTGCCTTTTAAATATATAGATGAGTCTTCGATCTTAACAACACAGATCGCAGCTGAGCGTTTAATGAAGGGGTAAAATACCCATGCTCGAAGCCAGGGTTGCTGGTGCCAAGGTTTTGTTTTTTTTAATTACCTAATTTTTTTTTATTTAGTTAAAACAAAGTTTTTTCTTTGTGATTTTTGTGTTTTTTTTTGTATGTGAAAACTGTTTCAAACAAAAATAGAGACACTAATTATAAACCGAAAACGATTTTGATCAGATTTTCATGCACCGTTATTGAGATATTCACAAAAAACCTTTTCATTCGTATGGGGGGTACCCCCCCCCCCTAATGGTCCATTTGTGCCCATTAACGAACTTAGCCTCGCATTTTACGAAAAACGGATTTGCACAAAAATTTTCAAGTCTCTAGCTCAACCCGTGCGCCCGCAATCCGCGCCACAGACGGACGGACGGACGGACAGACGGACGGACATGCGAAAATCAATTTTTTTTATCATTCTAAACACACTGGTATAATTCATTTTTTTGTGTAATGACGGGATCTTGGCGTTACAAACGGTAAGGCAAAGTTAGTATATCCTTTGGTTTCACCATACGGGTATAAAAACAGGCAGTCATTGGGGATCAACAGAAGTGAAAACAATAATATATGTAAGGTAATTTTGTCGTGTATTTATGCCTATATATTTTTTAACCTGAAATTTTGAAAATATATGCTAATAAGCAGTAAATGTCAGTTAAAAATCAATATGCATATTAAGGTTTGAATTCCTGAGCAGCACATGATTTTCTTATACAACAAATAGCTAGAGATATTTAATTCTTTCTGTGTAAGAATGCCACGTGCTGTTCAGAAATTTTCTGTGTAATTTTATTTTGCTGTATATTTTTCAAAAAAAACCGATTTTTTGTTATTTTCTGTCTCATTTTATTTTGCTCTATACAGTCTTCAAAAAAAAATCGATTTTTTCTGTATAAAAAAATCAAATGAAAGCAAATCAGCATTCTTAACCCATTTATTCGCCACCCGGTAAGAATTCTTACCACAACTTTGAATGTTCATCAAAGCTCATCAAATTACTTTTTCGTTGATTGGGTAATTGGATTTTCCCATTTTTGGCCACAAAACAGACAAAAACCCTCCCAGAAACGTAAAAATACTCGTTTCTCGCCATTGGTAAGAATTCGTACTACAAAACCTTTTTTCACATTTTTGTTTATTTTTTCGAAGAATGTACCGCAAAGCGGTAAGGGGTTGAGCCCTTAGATTATTTTTATTCCAAAATCAATAAAAATTTTCACGTTTTTCTGGAAAAAATACCACATATTGAGCATATCAGAGTATTGGCTATTTGCCGTTGTTAAGAATTTTTACCACAATTTTTCGGAAAACTGTGGGTCGGAAAATTCTGAAACTTTTTGAAAGTCATATTCGACCCAAAAGTAGCTTCCACACAAATTTTGATGGAAAAATTCCCACGCGTCTAAGAGCGGCGAAAAATGGGTTAAGCTGTTAAATTAGCATGTCGGTGACGCGAACTCAAGGTTTTACCCATCCAAAAATCGCCCAACGCGCCTAAAGAAGTATAATATAAATAAAATAAATAATTTTGAAAAAAAAACATTTTGTCACCACTCGGAATCGAACCCGCACATCTGGCGCATTTTAGTCTAACACTTATTCAGGGGTAAAAATGTAAACTTAAAGATAAATTAAGTACCTAAAAAAATATTAATAAAAGTAAATAAATCAACAAAAAAAAATTTGAAAAGAAAAAAAAAAGAATTTTGTCACCGATAAAGAATCGAACCCGGTGCCTGGCGCATGGTAGTCCAACTGCTAACTCACTGCGCTGATCAGACAGTATGGGATGTCGTGTTAACATTGAAGACTTAGTTAGCGGCATATTGATAATTTTGAAAGGCAAATCACTAATAAAGTATTATTAAAACAATGGGCCCAACTGGAGGCCTGCGTGCGTGGGGTTCCCTGGTGAACCCCCCTCCTATCAAACCAACCAACCAACCATTATTAAAAATTGAAAAAAAAGTAAAACGGACATATCTACAGCTATAGAGCTTTCATTTAAAAAAAGAATCATCAAAATCGGTTCAATAGGAACTGCAGGAGCTCTGTCGAAAGAAATCCATACAAAATCGCTTTGCCTTTTTAACCGACTTCCAAAAAGGAGGAGGTTATCAATTCGTTTTGGTCCAACTTTATTTATTTATTTATTTTATATCTGTATGTTCGCGCAGTACTTGGGTGCCGTTGCATGGATTTTGTTGAAACGTTGGTGGATGACAGAGTTCACTCCCTAGTTGGTCCCATTTTAATTTCCCCTCTCTCCGACGTTTCCCGGCCTTCCCCTCCCCTGTCAACTCCCAATCGGATGGTCCGATCGATCTGAAAATTTGTATGCGTACCTTTTTGGGGGACGGCTAGTGTTTTCCCCTTATCTATTTTCCCTTACCCCTTTCGCTTCTTAACCCCTCCCCTGTCAACTCCCAATCGGATGGTCCGATCGGTCTGAAAATTTGTATGCGTACCTTTTTGGGGGACGGCTAGTGTTTTCCCCTTATCTATTTTCCCCTACCCCTTTCGCTTCTTAACCCCTCCCCTGTCAACTCCCAATCGGATGGTCCGATCGATCTGAAAATTTGTGTGCTCACATTTTGGGGGACGGCTAGTGTTTTCCCCTTATCTATTTTCCCCTACCCCTTTCGCTTCTTAACCCCTCCCCTGTCAACTCCCAATCGGATGGTCCGATCGGTCTGAAAATTTGTATGCGTACCTTTTTGGGGGACGGCTAGTGTTTTCCCCTTATCTATTTTCCCCTACCCCTTTCGCTTCTTAACCCCTCCCCTGTCAACTCCCAATCGGATGGTCCGATCGATCTGAAAATTTGTATGCTCACATTTTGGGGGACGGCTAGTGTTTTCCCCTTATCTATTTTCCCCTACCCCTTTCGCTTCTTAACCCCTCCCCTGTCCCCTAATCGGATGGTCCGATCGGTCTGAAAATTTGTATGCGTACCTTTTTGGGGGACGGCTAGTGTTTTCCCCTTATCTATTTTCCCCTAGCCCTTTCGCTTCTTAACCCCTCCCCTGTCAACTCCCAATCGGATGGTCCGATCGATCTGAAAATTTGTATGCTCACATTTTGGGGGACGGCTAGTGTTTTCCCTTTATCTATTTTCCCCTATCCCTTTCGCTTCTTAACCCCTCCCCTGTCCCCTAATCGGATGGTCCGATCGGTCTGAAAATTTTTATGCGTATATTTTGGGGGGCAGCGAATCCTTCAACCCTCAAATTTTCCAGATAAAAAACAAACACATATGGGGTTTTTAGGGTCGCCTAATCCAATTCTAATGTTTAGAAGTCTGTAAGGTTAACGAAAGGTTTCTGTCGATCTAAAAAATGTTGGTGACCAAAATTTTTGCTGTCGACCTCTAAAATTTAGTTTACAACTTACTGTTGCCATCCCTAAAAATTCGCTGTTTGGAACGATTAAAGTTTTGCTCTACCCATTTCCTAACATTAAATAGGTATATCCTATAATATAATACTAGGACTGTCGTCCTTCTGTCTGTCAGTCTGTCTGTCTGCACAATGGATCTCGAAAACAGGCCTAACGATTTTCATGAAACTTGGGTGTTAGGGATTTTCGGGGACAAAAATACGATCTAGATAGGTATCCCCTCTGAGAAAATTCCCCTTCGACACTCCTCGCCTGGTATCTTCGAATTCGGTGGTCCGATCTTAATGAAGCTTTACAGTATTACTAAGAAGGCTAAGGGGTTTGATTTTCCACTACAAAACCTGACTTTTCCCTCCCCTCGATACCCCTCGCCTGGTATCTTCGAATTGGCTGGTCCGATCTTAATGAAACTTTCCAGTGTCACTAAGGGGGTTGAATGCTATCGATTCGTAACGCCGTTTTCGCACGTGGGGCGCAGCTCTACCCATTTCCTAACATTAAATATATCTATATAATATGTATATACCAAAAGTCACTAAAAATTATAAAATAAAAAACTTTTTAAAAAAAAGTAAAAAAAACCGACTTAAAAATGCACTAAAAAGGAAAAAATAATTTTTTTTTTGGAAGTTGGTGCCAAAATAGAAACAAACAATTTGCTCTCTTTTATTGTACAATCTAAAAGTGCACTAAAAAGGAAAAAATAATTTTTTTGGAAGTTGGGGCCAAAATAGAAACTTAAAGAGGACTTCTATTCATATTTCTTGAGTGTTACTTTTACAGCTATCACCAATTCTATTACTGCTATCCAAATGAAAATATTTTATCTTTCGTGACGACATCTGACAAAAGAATATTTTTTTAATTTTAACGGAGCTTACCCAAAAACAAAAGAATATTTGTTAATGTTGACGTGGGTTAAGGGCAACGTGCCAAGTAAGGAACAATACCGCTGAAATTTTTATACCCGTATGGTATGGAATACCAAAGGGTATACTAACTTTGCCTTACCGTTGTAACGCCAAGATCCCGTCATCACACACAAAAATGAATTACACCAGTGTGTTAGGAATGACAAAAGATTTTGATTTCCGCATGTCCGTCCGTCCGTCTGTCCGTCTGTCTGTGAACTCGATTGCGGACGCACGGATTGAGCTAGAGCCTTGAAATTTTGCGCAGATCCGTTTTTCGTAAAATGCGAGGCTAAGTTCGTTAATGGGCAAAAATGGACTATTAGGGGGGTACCCCCCATACGAACGAAATCGTTTTTTGCGAATACCTCAAAAACGGTGCATCTTATCAAAAAAGTGCAAGAACAAAAGTTATTTAGGATATGATTCTACATAAAACTTCCATACATCAAAATCCGATTGGAACAAATTTTAAAAAATCTCATTGGAAACTTTGACTTCAAAGTGTAATTTTGGTACAACTGTTCACTTAAATCACCATACGGGTTTTCAATAATTGCCAGATTGGCAAATATAGCTTTTGTTATGTTTATATTATGTAGGTAGGCTGTAAAAAAATAATAGTTTGAATCTCATCTCTGTGACTTATTAGAAAACAAAAACTTTTGGTACAATTCAATAAATAATAATTTTATTTATTAGAAATTTTTTAATTTTATATTTTGTACAATAAAAGAGAGCAAATTGTTTGTTTCTATTTTGGCACCAACTTCCAAAAAAAAAATTATTTTTTCCTTTTTAGTGCATTTTTAAGTCGGTTTTTTTTACTTTTTTTTAAAAAGTTTTTTATAAATATATAGATTGTATTCATGAAAAATTTCGACCTCTTAATTTTGCCTAAAAAACTCACTCCTGAGTCGATTGGAGTGGAAATCACGCCTGAGTCGATTGGAGTGGAAATCCGTTAACCGGAAGTATCCAAAATGGCGGTTTTTCAAAATTCGCAATTTCGTTTTTCTCGATTTACTCCCAAACTACGCGTTTTTTAGTGGCCCTAAGTATGACAAAACTTGGAGAAAATAAAATTTCCCACACTTTTGTCTTTAGCTATAACTCGATATCTCAACCTGTTATCGAGATAAACCGTTATTTCCAAAAAAAAAAACAGTTTTTTGCGATTATCTCCAAAATTAACGTGTTTTCTCTGACTGAATGTGTGATGTGAATTAATGAGAATGGCATTCTGCACAATTTTGTTTCTTGCCGTTATCCGTTATCTTTTACCGTTATTGAGATATTTAGATTAAAATATAAAAAAGTATATTTTTGCAAATTACTTGCAAACTAACGATTTTTCGACAAATTAATTTAAGGAAGAATTGGAGATGTTAAATTTTTTTACATTTTTGCCGTTTACCGTAAATTGATATCTTTTACCGTTCTCAAGTTATCTCAAATTTTGTACGTTTTTGATATTTTTGGATGAACCAAGAATTTATTGGGAGGTCGCCTTAGGTTGACAACGCGACAGGGCTCTAGCGTAAATTGCGCAGGATCGTAGATTTTGTAGAAGAAAGTTTTGTGTTGACCACAACTGATATTTTTAATGTATGTTACCGCCTAACTTTTTACTGGGTTGACTGATTTTGGTCGACCCAAAGAGAAAGTTGTAGAGAAAGTTCCTGGTTGGGCCCAGCTGCAAAAACCCTTTGTAGTTTTACCCTTATTAAAAATTGAAACTAAAAAACATTCAAAAAAAAATAAAAAAAAATAAAACCGACTTTAAAAAAAAAACTAAAAAGGAAAAAAGCACTAAAAAGAAAAATAATTGAAAACAATGTTCATTAATAGCAAATTTAAAATTCAGTTTTTTTGGGAGTGGCGTTAAATTTGCAACTAAAATAAATTACATACCTTCTAACTCTTAAGGCTAATCGTGCTGTTGCTGCCACTAAGAACTAAGATCGACTCCAAAAGTTGTTGCCAAACAGATTAACCATAGACACGGCTCTTAGAAGTACCAACGCTAAGTTCTTTTATGCCCCAAGTTGGATTCCCTATTTTTAAGCAATCGCTATAAAAAAAAAGCCCACTGTCTCATATGTTACTATTTTTTTGTAAAAATCTATCATATTCTTTGTCTCCATGTACAAACAGATTTTGTGCGAAACTTGACAATAGAAAACTTAATGAAATAAAAAAAACTTGATAAATAATTTCATGTGAAACCACTGTTTGTGACAGATGAAAGATAAATCGAGACAATAAATAATTTTAAACACCTGCTAAAAATTAATAAAAGCGATAAAATTTGTTATACTAAAAATTGTGATTTCGAAAACATTACAAAAATCGTAAATAGGAATTAGTCGTATTAAGATTTTTTTGTTATGACTGAATATATTTTACAACGATTTTATTTAGTGTAAATTTAACGCCACTCCCAAAAAGCAGAATTTTAAATACTCTTCAGTCCCCAAGCACCACCACCCCCCCCCCCCCCCCCCCCCCCCCAACCCCACTTGGTTACGGGCCTGGCTTCCTGCACATGTAAAGCAGCAGCAGCAAATAAACCTTTCAAGTTTACGCTATTCTTTCCTCCATATAAAACTGTAATGGCCATGCCGTTAATAATTACAGGCCTTATTAAATATTCGTTCCCTTTACCCCGTTTGGATGGAAATTTTAAGCTCGTTTTGGTGGTAGCAAACATAAAAATCTTGTAAGAATTCACAAAAAAATTGAATCAAAATATTCTCTTAATATGCGGCGCTCGGCCACTAATGACCATCGAGGGTGGAAAATTTTAATATGCGGCGCTCCGCCACTATTTGACCATCGAGACCCCCCGCCGCACTAAAGAATCCGCTCTTCCGGTCATAACTTTATTTACCAATATAACTCGCGAACTGAGATTCTTCCCTAATATTTTGACTAGAAATTTATCATTGGTGGCATTCAAAAAAAAAAAAATAATAATAAATAATAATAATGTTTATTTTCGTACATTCATAATAAGAATTATAAGACCCCCTTACAAAATAAACTGTCCGACAATAACTGAAAAGTTGTCTGTCAGGATTGGCTATTCTCGGCGACCTCAAAATCCTACTTTTGCTGATTTTTGGAGAAAAACTAAATTCACATTATCTTTACAGAGCTTTTCCAGAGTTTTTAAATTCCCGACCTAGAAAGCTAGAACTAAAACTAACGCGCGACAACAAAATTTCATAGAAATCGGTTGAGTGGTTATTGAATAATCGCTGTCACCGATTTTTGAAACGTTGTTTTGAGACACCCCCTTAGTAATACTGTAAAGTTTCATTAAGATCGGACCACCCAATTCGAAGACACCAGGCGAGGGGTATCGAGGGGAAGGAAAAGTCAGGTTGTAGTGGAAAGATCGAAAGCCCTTAGCCCCCTTAGTAATATTTTAAAGTATCTGGCAATTATTGAAAATCCGTATGGTGATATTCGTCTCAAAATTCGAACACTTGTACCAAAATTCCACTTTGAAGTCAAACTTTCCAAACAGATTTTTTAAAATTTATTCCAATCGGATTTTGATGTATGGGAGTTTTATGTAGAATCATAGCCTAAATAAGACGCACCGTTTTTGAGATATTCGCAAAAATTGTTTTCGTTCGTATGGGGGGTACCCCCCCTAATAGTCAATTTTTGACCATTAACGAACTTAGCCTTGCATTTTACGAAAAACGAATCTGCGTAAAATTTCAAGTCTCTAGCTCAATCCGTGCGCCCACAATCCGCGCCACAGACGGACAGACGGACGGACAGACGGACGGACGGACGGACATGCTAAATTCAACTTTTTTCATCATTCTAAACACACTGGTGTTATTCATTTTTTTGTGTGATGACGGGATCTTGGCGTTACAAACGGTAAGGCAAATCTAATATACCCTTTGGTTTCACCATACGGGTATAAATATCTACGATCTAGGTATATCAAGTATCTGAATTTCATATAGCTTCGATATATTTTGCAGTTTTATTCATTCTTTTCCTTTTTAATTCTCCATGTCAAGGATTGAATTTCTCCACAAGCGATTTCCGATAATACCACGCTTTAATTAAGAAAAAAGCCAACAACCTAAAGTTATTGCCTTAAGTCTTGCCACACATTCATCCTCCGCTAAAGCATCTTTCCCGAAAAAACTTCTTCTCGTTTCTCTTAAAATAGCACATACCCCCAATGAAGTGAATGGCTGTCTCTTTTTCATTAAGATTGCACATACCAGGTGTGTCGGTAAGTCTTTTCCGGTTTTTCTAACAGATGTCGCTAGCCATAAGTATGCAGTGTTATGACTTGTGACATATGTCACTTTATTCTACTGACATTAATCTTCAAAACTACACAGGTTACGGTCCGTCAAAATAACAACGTCATAGCGTTGAAGCTGTTTGAAAATGTCAAGTTTTGTGCCTGAAAACGTGCATTCGCGGCACGCATTACTTTTTTCTCTTTAATCAAAAGAAAAAGGCCGCTGAAAGCCATCGTTTGCTGGTAGAGACTTACGGTGATCATTCCCCAACCATAAAAACATATGAAACGTGGTTTCGACAATTCAAAAGTGGTGATTTCAACATCCAGGAAAAAAAACGTGTCTGGTGGGACCAGATTGGTGTCGTATATTATGAACTGTTGAAACCTGGAGAAACGGTTAATACTGATCGGTACCGACAACAAATGATCAATTTGAACCATGAATGGATCAAAAAACGTCCGTAATACGCTGAAAGACACGGTAAGGTGATTTTGCAGCATGACAACGCGCCGTCTCACACAGCAAAATCAGTCAAAGAAGTGTTCAAATCACTTGGATGCGAAGTATTACCGCACCCGCTGTACTCTCCAGACCTGGCTCCATCTGACTACTATCTTTTTGCATCGATGGGGCACGCGCTTGCAGAGCAGCACTTCGCCGATTTCGAAGAAGTGAAAAAATGGCTCGATGAGTGGTTTAGCTCGAAGGAGAAACAGTTCTTTTGGGATGGCATCCATAAATTGCCTGGGAGATGGGCAAAATGTGTAAAATCAAATGGACAATACTTTGAATAAATAAATTTTAACTATCCATTGTAAATAACATGTTTTCGTTAGCGAAAAAACCGGAAAAGACTTACCGACACACCTGGTAGAACAAACTTCCCTTTGACTTTCTCTCCGTCCATTTGTATTTAATCACTTTAAAAATCCAGCTTAAAAGTCTGTTTTCCGATATTTGGTTGAAATGTGGTGAACCAGATTTCTCTCAAGTTCACCACTATAAAATTTCATAAAAATCAAAGGGAAAACCGAGTTCTTTTAGGTTTACCATCGATTATTAGCATGAGAACATATTTTACGATCTTTTGCATTTTCTGTTTAATTTACGAAAAAATGTAAATTCTCAAGTGATGCAATAAATTATCCTTTCGATAATTTATGCGTCTGAGTTTCTGGGAAAGGGTCGTACAATAGTTTGAAACAAACTATTAAAAATGTGCACATGATCGACTAAAATCTAACATACCTACATGATAGCGTATGAGGAGAAATCCTTTTTCACGCATACTATGCTCAATTTTTCATTTCAAATATCATGATATTTTTAATATCATGATATTTCTAAAAGAAGGATAAGTCAATAGTTCATATAGGTACATGAACTAATATTTCTGGCATCGTTCCTTATCAACCCATTTACTTAGCCGATTATTTAAAATGCCTGCGAAAATTTTATATACGCTATTAAGAAAGGAAATTCCTCTATAATTCCCCACCTCGCTTATACTACCTTTTTTGTGAATAGGAAAGATATTTGCCCTCGTGAAAATATCCTCTATCTCCTCCCCCGCCATCATTTTATTGAATATGCAAAGAAGTAATGAATTTAACTTTACTGTGCCATATTTGAAGAACTCTGTAGGGACCCTATCTTCGCCCGCCGCTTTATTGCATCTTAAGTTCACCAAGCCTTCTTCAACTCAATCATTTCAATCACCGCATCTAAGATCTCATCCTGGCTATCCACAGCACTGCCTCGAGGTATTTCTAGACTTAGCGTTACACGTGCATTCAACATATCGTAAAAGTGATCTCTAAGGACCTCCATCTGTATCGCTACGGTCGTGCTGTACGTTTTATTCCTTAGCTCATTTGCCAATTGCCACCACCCCTTTGCGTCACGAATGTTTCTAAGCGACTCCCCTATACCCCTGTAATAATTACTTCTAGCTATACTACATATTTGCCTATATGACGCGTTAGCTCTATTGTAATTTTCCTTAGCCAGTTTTCCGTCTAAGTTTCTCGCTGTTGCTCTTCTATATATATTTACCCATTTGAAAGCTAACTTCCTCGCCCTTTCGCATTCCCAGTTATACCATTTCTGTTTTGGATTCAGAGGTTTATCGCGCTTTATTTGTGCTATGCCGACTATTGAATTTACCACATCCCTTGCCAAAATATTATTAGGCCCTTTTTCTTCCTCCAATCTTTCCAATTTGGAATCTAATTTTAGCGCATACTGCCCTACTTCTAACACTCTCCACTTTATTTTTGGCAGGAGATTAGCTTTTTTTGTTTTTCTCGCAATACCTTTTACTACCATTTCAAGGGGCATGTGATCTGAGTATATTTTATCGTGTACTTTAAAGTCCTCTATATATGGTAATAAGTCTAAGTTGGCTATCACTAAGTCATTAACCGAGGAACCCATACTACCTATAAACGTAAGCTTACCTTCACAGTCACCAGGTGTCCTCCCATTTAAAACTACTGCGCCCATATTATTAATTAAATCCAGAATTTTCCTGCCTCTGGTATTTATAGTTTTACCCTGCGACTTTCTAAACTCCAAAATAATTGGATTTAAACTCGCTATTTCACTACTTATCACTTGACTTTCCCCGATTTGTATATTAAAATCCCCCATTAATGAAATACTTTCTGTTAAATCATCTTCAACTACATACTTTAGCTCTTCAAAAAATCGGTCCCACCCATTGCAGTTAAGATAAACTGGTGCCAAATACAAAGGATCGTTCGCTAATACCATCTTGATTATCTTAAAGTTTGACCTACTTACGATCTTAATGTTCTGCGTAGCTTCACCTTCTTTTACCCCAATTAAGCTTCCACCCGAAGCACGCCCCCTTAACGCTGCTCTCAACGCTGGTGTCCAGTATAATCCGGTGTTCGGGAAAAATACATTTATAAATCACAATTTTCCCTTGACATTAGCTTCAAGTTTGATTTTGTGAAAACTAAAAATTGGCACGAGCACAAATTATTTTGGTGTACGATTTTTTAATGATATTTTGATGTTTCTTATTTTATAATTTATAAAAACTATATTCAAAATTCGAAATAATTGTAAACCCATGTGATTTAATTTTTGCGGTACTTAATTATAAGAATTTTCAAGTAGCAATAAAGCTTTTTCCCGCTTATACATATTAGTTTGTTAATTGGATACGTTTCTATTATGTATCGGGTCTTTCAATAAGGACATCAGAATTTTGTATTTAAATAAAACACAGAATAATTGAGATATCGGGCTGAAATTTATTCCAGGTGTAGTGGACATGTTACATTTAAGTATGAAATTCGATGTCGTTCATATGGCCACCGCGAGCACGTTTGCTGATTGATTCTTTGGAGCCAATTTTCCATCACTCTTCCACACATATCGGCCGGAACGTTGGCAATTTCGCGTTCGATATTGTTCCAGAGCTCCTCTAACGTTGTTGGCTTGTTGGCATAAACCAACGACTTAACATAACCCCATAAAAAGAAATCCAACGGCGTTAAATGTGGCCATTCGACCGGACCATTTCTCGAGATTACACGATTACCGAACTTCTCCTTCAAGAGATCAATTGTTTGACCAGCTGTGTAGCATTGCTCGTTCGTGAACTTCACCATGATAAAAATGTAAACCTTGACTGACGTTTTAGCATTGCCAGGGGCGCTATTCTCGGAACGTTACGGATTTTTCCGAAACGTTTGTGGTGCAGTGGAAAAATACCTCTATATGGTGTACGTACCGCCTATATTGCTCCAAATTACGATCAAATGAAACCGATCAAATGAAACCGTTTTTTATAATTGTCTCAAAAACGGTGCTTCATATCGAAAAATTTGTAAATGTATAATATGTTTAGAATACGATTTTACATAACTCTATACATAAAAATTCAATCAAACTACTCCCTCCCCCTAACAAACGATAACAAACGTTAAAATCAACAAATAAACAAAAATCACTCATAATAGACTATTACTTACATTGAACACTAGTCAAATATTATTAACTGATATTAAATTAGTGAAAAATTACTCTAATACAAGTTAAACACTAGTTAATAAATATAAACAAAACAAAACTATTCAAATATTTCCGTTTTGACAGCTCTATTCTACGTACATTTCGGAGTGAGGTGAATATGGTGAATATAATTCCGAAACATAAACGTTTCGTGACCAGAATACGATCTTTCAAACGTTTCGGATTTAGATTACGGAAAAAACATTTCGGCGAGATTCGTAATCCGTAACGTAACGAAAAATCCGAAACGTTCCGAGAATAGCCCCCCTGATCATAAAAAAAGTTTTTGGGTGCGTTTTTATTAAAATACAAAATTGTTATGTCCTTGTTGAAAGACCCTTTATTATGAATGTGTGTAGGTGCGATCGAATAAATGAAAATTGTATAGTTCAAGATTGTATCTATGTTATAAAATGAAAAGAATATTTCATAAATAAGCAGAAGATGAAAAGAACGTTGTTTTATTTCTAAATCATACGTTAGAGCGGTGACACGCAACTAAATTTTTGAGCAGAACGCAGGAAAGAATTAGATAAGTCCTTCCTTTGGTAGTATGTCCTGCGACATTCAGTAGTTACGATAAGGAAAAATAGTGGAAATTTTATTAAGCGTCAAGCGTTCCAAGCCAATTTTTTTTATTTTATTTTTTTTTTATGCCCGTATGGTGAAACCAAAGGGTATATTAACTTTGCTTTACCGTTTGTAACGCCAAGATCCCGTCATCACACACAAAAATGAATTACACCAGTGTGTTTAGAATGATAAACATAACAAAAGCTATAATTGCCAATCTGGCAATCATTGGAGACCCGTATGGTGATATTCGTATCAAAATTCGAACAGTTGTACCAAAATTCCACTTTGAAGTCAAACTTTCCAATAAGATTTTTTTAAATTTATTCCAATCGCATTTTGATGTATGGGAGTTTTATGTAGAATCATATCCTAAATAACTTTTGTTCTTGCACTTTTTTGATAAGATGTACCGTTTTTGAGATATTCGCAAAAATCGTTTTCGTTCGTATGGGGGGTACCCCCCCTAATGGTCCATTTTTGCCCATTAACGAACTTAGCCTCGCATTTTACGAAAAACGGATCTGTGCAAAAATTCAAGCCTCTAGCTCAATCCGTGCGCCCGCAATCCGCGCCACAGACAGACGGACAGACAGACGGACAGACGGACGGACATGCAGAAATTAATTATTTTTATCATTCTAAACACACTGGTGTAATTCATTTTTGTGTGTGATGACGGGATCTTGGCGTTACAAACGGTAAGGCAAAGTTAATATACCCTTTGGTTTTACCATACGGGTATAAAAATAATTAATTTTTGCATGTCCGTCCGTCCGCCTGTGGCGCGGATTGCGGGCGCACGGATTGAGATACAGACTTGAAATTTTGCGCAGATTGGTTTTTCGTAAAATACAAGGCAAATGTTCCTTTTTTTAGAATTCGCTCACAGAAAATGAGACGTAAATAATATTAATCATTAAAATAATAGAAAAAAATTTGTAAAATGTAATACGATAAATTCATGATTCTGTCTTTGTTCGAAATATTTATTAATGTTGAATACGAATTTATATACATTTAAATTTAATTTAGTTTGTAAATATTTTTCTCGGAAAAAAAAATTGGTGTACAAAATTGTAAAAGAAAGATACATAATAAAGAACACTTGTGTATAAAAAAAACATAAACAATATTACAATTACATTTTGTTTAGAGTATTTTAAATATCAAGATTAATAATTTTAACAAAAACAATTTTTTTTAATTTTTTAACAACATTTAAAAAAAAAGCTTTATTTTTCATTTTTAACTCCACACTTCATTTACGAGACAATTTCACTCAAAAGGCCATCATATATTTTCTTGTTTCGATCATTTGTTTATCAATTATAAATATTGTTATTATCAATTTAAAGATAACATAATTTCTAGAAATTTATTTTAATAATCATGATCACAAAAATCTCAACCGCCTAAGGAAGGAATCCAACCAGGCAATCAACTGCACGACTCGTTGACGAAAATTTCCACACTATTAGGACCTTGAGAAGAATTCTCCTGTAAATTTGGAAGCTGTGCCGACGATTCCTGTTGTTGCTGTTCCTGTTCCGCTGAAATTGCCATTTTGTTTTTACGTTTCAATTCAATCAATTGTTTTCGTTGCGCCTCTCGTTTTTGTGCTGCCAACGCCGCGGCTGCCGATTTTTTGGAACTATTACCAATTGATATATTATTATTTACTGCTGTCTTATTAGGGTTTGATCTTTTTGTCAATTTTGCGCCCTGGGGAGCTGACGGCTTCTCCGGAACCGGTTGTTTCCAGCCATTTGCCTTCAGACTATCAATTTCCCGGAATAACGAGTCGATATGATCAACCTGAAGCATAACCATATCCCAAAAGCCTTGCAAATCTCCATTGGTTGTCGGAAATTTCTCATCGGGAGACTGCTTCAAGTTATTCAAACACAGACCTAAGCCAAAAGAGATGGCAATATTAACAACAACCAGACTATATAGAAGGGCTGTGACCTTTACCTTCAAATTGTTGCATTTTCTGAGTTGCCAACAGACGGGCCTTACCAGATGCTGACCTCAGGTAACCAAAAATTTCCTCCGATACGTCATTAGCCTGAATAAACAAATTTAAAAAAAACGTAAACAATTTAATCAAAGGTTTTAAAAATGGTCTCGTTTTGTTTCATATCACTCACCGATAGCAAATCCATTTCTTCTTCCACATGAACAGCCAAATCAATCAAACGATCGCGTTCGGTTTTAAGCACATGCAAAAAATAATTGCCATCACGTTCTGAGATGTCTACTGTATCCATCTGCCTATTGCTCCGATTAATGTCGTTTTCTTGGATGGGCATAGTTATATTTTGGCTACTGGTGATTTTCTTATCGTTGGCTAATAATTGCCTGCTATCACACTCAACAATTCTCGCCGAATTATCGTTTGCCGATCTTTTCATATCGTCATCAATAGAACTACTAACTGCACTTAACACATTCGACGATGGCGCAATTGTTGTGGTTCCTTTATCTGTATCGGGTGTTTTTGTTATTACTTCCCTTACCGTATTATCTGCAATCGATGTCGACAACTTCTGCTGGTGGTGATGATGAGTAGGGCTGCCAAAAACATGCATTTGCATATTTCTTCTCGTTATGATTTCGGCTCCGGGCAGTTTTTTATTCATCCGAATCAATAAGTTTAGAACCGAATGAAGGCCATTTGTTATTGCATATAAATGCATATTTGACACGTTTATGCATATTGCATATACAGTGTGACCTCGATAATCGCAACTATAGTGGCCAGAGCATGTTGCGTTAACCGAGTCAGTTGCGATAACCGAGTCAGTACCGATATGTTTCAAAAAAGGAAACAAAAGCCATTAAACGACATTCTATGACTGAACAAAAGTTTTATTTCATCAAAATTTTTATAAACAAAACATAACTACGATTTTTTTAAAAATAGTTTTTGATTAAACATCCCGATATTTTTGTTTGTTTTTGTTGCCACAGACTTGTTTTGTGATATCCACTTCTTTAATGTTTTGGATAGCTAGAACAAGTTCCGTTGCAATGGCATTTTGCTCTGCCCATTTAACGCAAGGAACAGCCTGTACTGTTTCTTTCTTTTTTTCGTTCGAAATGAAAAAGTTGCGTTAATCGAGTCAATCATTTTTGAAAGTTGAGTACAAATTTTAGGTGTTGCGTTAGCCGAGGAGTTCCGTACTACGAGGGTTGCGTTTATCGAGGTCACACTGTAATGCATATTTAGTTGCATATTTCACAACTTTCATGAAAACCAAAATTTTTTTTGTACAATTCAAATTTTAATTTGACGGTGTCTGCTAGAATAAATATTAAAAATAAATAAATGTGTGTTTTTACTTTCTTCTACGAAGTATAATAAAGTATTGTATTCATGAAAAATTTCGACCTCTTAATTTTGCCTAAAAAACATTTCCCGATCACTTCTTAGTCGATTGAAATCATATTACAAAAATGTCTCTATCTGTTAGTCTGTGTACAAGATTTCTCAAAAACTAATAGAGCTAGAGCCATGAAATTTTCAGCCTTTCTAATTATCTTTATGAGCTTATTATAGCTCCTGTATTATTTTGATAAATTTTTTTTCTTTTTCCTGTTTTTATTATTATGGCTTGTGTTTATATCGACTTTTTTATATTATCTTTCACATTATAAAATACTATATTACTATAATCTTATACATATAATTATTTGATCTCATGTTAAGGCTTTGTGCTTGGTATAATCTTTAATGAGTATTGATTTGTATTGTATTATTTTTTTTGCTGGGTATTGATCTTTTAAATTGTTTTCCTGCTAAAGTTTTACCGATTTTGTTCCTGAATTTATTTTTGAACTTTGTTTATTGATTATATATTACACTCTCTGT
Organism: Chrysopilus asiliformis; assembly: GCA_964034945.1. Lineage (NCBI taxonomy): Eukaryota > Metazoa > Arthropoda > Insecta > Diptera > Rhagionidae > Chrysopilus > Chrysopilus asiliformis. Next base: position 10,707,879 of record OZ035964.1, read on the forward strand.
GAATTAATTTAGAGGCAATTTGCCATATATGGTTCTAACCAAGTAAATAATGAAATTAATAATTAACTTTCTTGAATTGTATAGATTTCTTTTAGCTTTATATTGTATATTTGTACATTATATAATTTTAAGTTACTTTCTCATACCTATATTGTTTTTAGTTAAGTTACAATTGTTTATAACTTGTATAACAAGGCAACTTGCCTTATAGATAATAATAAATTGAAGTGAATTGAATTGAATTGAAATTTTATAGGCCTGGAATGGAACGATCCCAACAACTTTTGGTGGAAATCCTTTAATTTTGTACGTTTTGAGGTCGTCTTTAGTTGACAAAACGATAGGGCAATAGCGTAAATTGCGCAGGGTCATAGATTTTGTGGAAGAAAGTTTTGTGTTGACCACAACTGATATTTTTCTACAAGTTTTAACCCCGATTATACCATAGACAATATGAAGTGTTGAACATCTTTTCGAAATAACTTAATATTTAACAGTTGCAATTTAGAAACAAGTTTTCCTGTCAAATTTTTTTTTGGTTAGTCAAAATGTCAATCTTTTTTACAGACTATTATTTTTTTCAATTTTTCTAATCTACATATATATATATATAAATGGATGTTTGTCTGTCTGTTTGTCTGTCTGTTTGTCTGTCTGTTTGTCTGTCTGTTTGTCTGTCTGTTTGTCTGTCTGTTTGTCTGTCTGTTTGTCTGTCTGTTTGTCTGTCTGTTTGTCTGTCTGTTTGTCTGTCTGTTTGTCTGTCTGTTTGTCTGTCTGTTTGTCTGTCTGTTTGTCCGTTTGAGATTACAAAACTCAAAAACTACTGGACCGATTTTTACGCGGTTTTTTGCAAAATGAACTGTGTTGCCAGAAGCAGCTATGTAGATTTTCAAAATTCGAAACGGAAGGTCCTGAAAGGATAACGCAAATGTCCTTTTTCCCATTTTTCCCCGGAAAAATTGCCATTATGGGGTTTTTGGGGTCGCTGATCACGAATCCGGTGTTGGAATTTCAAAATTCGAAACGGAAGGTCCTGAAAGGATAACGCAAATGTCCTTTTTCCCATTTTTCCCCGGAAAAATTGCCATTATGGGGTTTTTGGGGTCGCTGATCACGAATCCGGTGTTGGAATTTCAAAATTCGAAACGGAAGGTCCTGTAAGGAAAACGCAAATATCCGTTTTCTAATTTTGTCTCCGAAAAACTGGCTGTAGGGTGTTTCCGTGGTCGCTGATCACGAGCTGGCTGTTGGAATTTCAAAATTCTAACCGTAAAGTCCTGTAAGGATAACGCAAATGTCCTTTTTCCCATTTTTCCCCGGAAAATTGGCATTATAGGGTGTTTAGGGTCACTAATTACGAATCTGGTGTTGGAATTTCAAAATTCGGAACAGAAGGTCCTGTAAGGTAACGCAAATATCCTTTTTCCCGTTTTTCCCCGGAAAAATCGGCATAAGGGGGTTTTTGAGGTCGCTGATCACGAATCCGGTATTAGATTTGCAAAATTCGACACGGAAGGTCCTGTAAGGATAACATTTTTTCGACACGCAAAATTCGACACGGAAGGTCCTGTAAAGATAACATTTTTTCCCAAAACTTTTTAAGTTATTTATGGTTTTTTGGCATTCTAAAATTTATACAAAAAACTTTTAGCTGCCAACGTAGGGTCTGCTAGTATTCAATATTATTTAAATTTTTTTATTTGGGTGGAATATATTTCGGATTTTGAATGTTTTTAAAGTTCATATTTAAGTGCATATTTTGCCATTTTTAACCGACTTCCAAAAAGGAAAAGGTTCTCAATTCCACCTAAATGTTTTTTAATTGTATGTTCACGCCTAACTATTTATTGGGTCGGTCATTTTGGTCGGCCCAAAGAGAAAGTTCCTGGTTGGGCCCCGCTGCAAATTTCCCTCCCGTGGCGCTATGCTTTCATACCCCCTCCCCTGCTAGATTCTACATCGCTTGAGATATCATAGATTAGAGACTTACTATAGATAAGACACAATCGCGGTTTTCCGTTCGCCGCCTGTAGAAAGAAGTAGTCGACAGCATCATTCCGTAGTCGATAGCATCGAAACACTGACTAAACACACTATCTTTTCCTTACCCTGTACACAAATCAGACAATATTGGACCAACACATACACAAGGGCCGACAGCGGCCTTTTCACAATTTCTTCAACTGTCAATGGCGATAGGATTTTTCAGCAAAAAATACACTTTTATTTCACTTGGTCCGTTGCTTAAATAGAAAAAATGCCTGGCAAGGTGCAGAATTGAGTCTTGGTTGTTAGGCCAAAACTGTCTCCCGCTACCCGCCAGAGTCTCTGCATATCTTTTGCCGGCTTGAGCTCAGGGCAAGGGGTGTGTTCTTAGACTTACGGTATAGGGACTACAAATAAATTTATACAGTGGAGCCGATATGCCTTTGTTGTAACGAAAATTTCTCTTTCAGCCAGATTGTTGGAATACCTTTTTGAATTCCGCTACCCGCCCATGGCTTATCGATAGCTTATCGAAGCCTTTTCCCAGCCATATGCAGCGCGTCTAAATCATCGTCTCTTCACTGCCACTCCCAAACAAAAGAACTTAAAATTTCATTTTTTTATCCAAAACCCAAGGCGATTTTACTATTCGAATCAGATAATTCCGCATAGGCACAAGTGGAAAGAAAGAATGAAAAATTCCAATAGAGAAAGATAAAGAATTTAGAAATTTTGTTTGATTTAATTTTTATTTTAATAATTCATTATATTTTTCTTTTGTTTTTTTTTTTTTTTTGATTTTTACTTTTCGCCTATCTATCCCTAACTAATCCTTATATTAATATATAATTCTTCTCTTTCTTAATTTTAAGCGATAGCAAAAAAAAAACTAATTTACAAAATATACCAAAAAAAATTATCCATCATGCGCTGTTCATCTTTTACGCTGCAATCTCGTCCTTCTTTTACGTGTTGACTGTCTTTCGTGGGTTTGTTGCACGTGTTTTTACTTCTCCTCCTTGTCCTTTTTTTTCTTTTTGAAGCACAATTTCTAATTGCTTTGACTTGTATATAATATCGTTATAATTTTAAACTATTATTTATTTATATTTTTAACTTCTTAATTCATTATAATTTTAAACTTTTCGTTTATTTATATTTTTAACTTCTTAATTCATTATAATTTTAAACTATTTATTTATTTATATTTTTAACTTCCTTATTCATTTGCTCTTAACAATTCTTTTATTTTATTTCTTCTGTTCTATATTATTTTAATTCGCTATACATATCGTAAACGTTTTATTAATTCGCGTAATCCTTTTCTTTTATTTTTCTTATCCTCTATTATTTTAATTCACTTTTTATTTGTTCTTGTGAACAGTCTCTTTTACAATGATAATTTGACTTTTAATAAAATTTTCCTGTCACATTTTTTTAACAAGAAGAAACTTTATTAAAAAAAAACATGTGTGTGCAGTGCACACGCGGTAGAAGTGAAACCTTAGGAAAACTAAACAGCGAGAGAATGAGACGAATGCGGTATCAGGGGTGGGATAGTTATAGCGTTTATCTATATATATAAAAATGGATGTATGTATGTATGTATGTATGTATGTATGTGGCTTATAGACTTCTAAGCCGCTGAACCGATTTTGACCAAATTTTCAGGAAAACTTTAGATTAGCACAGAGGGTGTTTCTGTGAAGTTTGGTGCACCTACCCCTTAAGCTTCCCCCCTCTCCCATACAATCCAAAAAGTTATTTGCAAATTTCTCGAAAACGGTTCACTTTATTGCAAAACTCCTAGAACAAACAGTGTTTAGAATCCAATTCTACATAAATACTCAATACATGAAAATTCAATTGGAACACCTTTTGAAATTCTTATTGCAAAATTTCACTCTAATAAAAAATGTTGTATGTTTGTTTCTTTATGACTTTACCTCCTACAACGTTATTATATTGGGTAACCTGCTACTCCAAAAACTCATTAAAAAAAGGAATCTATATATATAGTAATCGATGGGGAAAGGAAGAAGCGAATCTATATGACATGTTGCCATCAATACTTCGCTGTTCGTCGTTTGAATGTATTTACACTTGCCATGTGTTGCCACTGTTTTGTGTTGCCACTGACGTTTTGCATTGCTATTAATAAATTTGAATTCCGAAACGTTAAAGAATTAAAGTTTTCTGAGTATTTAAATACAGTATTTTGGGGAAAAAAGCAGTAATGCAGTATTGGAGTCTGAAAAACAATATAATACTGCGAAAAACAGTATAGATACCATCGTTATGTATAGCCCTCACCTGCTATCTTCTGCAATTCTAAAGGGATTTGGTGCTTCAATGTATGACATGAATGAAAAAGAACGACATTTCCCACAATATTGTCTTTCGCCGTGTGGATAACCACCTTTTACCGTTATTGAATATATTGTAAGTAAACAGTACGATTTTGTAATACACCGTTGGGTCACAAAGAAAAATGTCTCTAAAAAAATTTCCCTTTTTTGGGTTAACTATATGCATTTGACTCGAGGCCGAAGGCCGAGTAAAGAGGAAGGCGAGAGCTGAAATATATTTAAATAATTTTACGTAACATCTCCATACATCAAATTCCAACAATTCAAGTGCGAGGGGCGAGGCCGAAGGCCGAGTAGTTGTGGAGGCCGTAGGCCGACGGGGGCAGGGAGGCCGAAGGCCGACCTGGGGAAGGGGGATGAACCGCGAAGCGGTTCGGGGCGCAGCCCCTAGTTTATTATAATATTGGTACCAAGTTCAAAAGTCATATATTTTTATTGGAAATCTAATACCGGATTCGTGATCAGCGACCCCAAAAACCCCCTTATGACGATTTTTCTGGGGAAAAACGGGAAAAAGGATATTTATCCTTACAGGACCTTTCGTTTCGAATTTTGAAAATCTAATATCGGATTCGTGATCAGCGATCCCAAACATAATGCCAATTTTTCCGGGGAAAAATGGGAAAAAGGATATTTTCATTTCAAAAAGCATAAAAATCGGTCCAGTAGTTTTTGAGTTTTGTAATCTCAGGCAGACAGACAAACAATAAAACATCCATTTTTATTTATATACGAGTAGATATGTATATATTGCAATTTATGACGAAACATAATTTATCGCCTCCTCTCTCCACTTCCTCCCTCCTAACACTTCTCCCCTTTCCCTACCCGTACTCCGCCCTCTTCCCCTACCCCTTCCCCCTTCCCATCAATCTTGTTTACGATAAATTGACTGGCACCCATCTGTATTCTATCTCATTTTCTCGTAGGCTAAAATATCCTATCTCTTTTTACTGTCGCTTTTTCGTTTCATCGAGTTTGAAATCACTCACAACGCCGCTAAAGAAATTTTCACTTCAAAAAAAACAAAATTCGAAGATTCTGCAATTTCTCGACTGGCCATCGTGGCCTGTAAAAAGTAGAATGTGGTTCTCTCAAAAAAAAACTCGAGACACCCAAAATTGGCATTTCAAAAAAAAAAGAAAGTATATATAATATAAAGCGTCGTACGGTTTATGCAGCAAAATCGCCCTGCCAAATTTTAACACAATCACCACGCAATTTAAAAAAAAAAAGAAATCGTTCTAAATCTGTTTCTAGTTTGAACTTTGAACAAATATTTATTTTTTCTCTTTTTTTTCTTTATTAGGTAATGTGAAAGTGGCAGACCTTTCCCTGTTGCTACGCCCCAGTAAAATATCATATTATTTACTTAAGTCCATTGAAGTAGTAAATTTTGGATTGATTTCAGTTGATCTGCAATAGGGTGCAGGTCCTTATAGGAGTTAATACTTTCCTTATTATATATGATAATATTTTTTTTTAAATATCGCACGTTACAAAGGAACATTTTAAATGCCTTGTTGCGGAATGTTCTGCCGACAAACGAAATAGTTTTTCAGGGTTCCAGCGGCAATGGAAAAGTAAAATTTTATTTTTTAAATGGCAGGGATCAAACAATATACACGGAACACTTTATTTACCCGCAACGGAAAACTTGGATGAAACGAAATATGCTACTTTCATTAAATAGTTTCACCCGCAATTTAAAAAAAACAACGAAAATTCACGTTTGTTTATATTTTTACCTTACACCGCGCCCTCTTGACTTTGTTAGAAATGGAAATCTGACAGGTGAATATCGGTCTTATTTATTTACGATATAACTACAGTACAGAAAAAAGCAAGGTGTCTGTCTCGTAGAGACGGCCAGAAAACGTGGATCCGCATACAACGATCGCCAATAGATATTTAAGTAAAAAAAATTTAGTGAAAAGGAAATTAAGGAAACCAATCTGGCAATTATTGAAAATCCGTATGGTGATTTAAGTGAACGGCGAACAGTTGTATCAAAATTCCAGTTTGAAGTCAAACTTTCTCAGGAATAATGGGAAAAAGGATATTTGCGTTATCCTTTCAGGAACTTCCGTTTCGAATTTTGCAAATCTAATACCGGATTCGTGATCTGCGACCCCAAAAACCCCATAATACCAATTTCTCCGGAGAAAAATGAGAAAAAGGATATTTGCGTTATCCTTTCAGGAACTTCCGTTTCGAATTTTGCAAATCTAATACCGGATTCGTGATCTGCGACCCCAAAAACCCCATAATACCAATTTCTCCGGAGAAAAATGAGAAAAAGGATATTTTCATTATCCTTACAGGACCTTCCGTTTCGAATTTTAAAAATCTACATAGCTAAAAACCTGCTCCTGGCAACACACATTATTTTGCAAAAAACCGCGTAAAAATCGGTCCAGCAGTTTTTGAATTTTGTAATCTCAAACGGACAGACAGACAGACAAACATCCATTTTTATATATATAGATGACGAAGGTTTTACATTTTATTACTATTTCATCGATTCTACTACTATTTTTCGGCCGATTTACTACGATTTCGAAAATCAAAAGTCACAACCCTGAACAGAACTTTAATGCTGGGAGCGAAATATCGTACTCTCAGTAGTAAAATACATACTTATATGTGTGTGTGTGCATCATATCATTGCCTCCTATAAACACAAGGCCTCAAGATCTAAAAATGACGTCACATCAGTGGTAAAGGTTTTTTCGATGTTGCTATGCAATTCAAATGGAGACAAACGAAAATTCGACTTTATCGGCTTATATCTCGGAAACTATTAAAGCGACAACAAATTGACTTACGCACTATTATACTCAATGTAATTATCTGTCGTTTGGTTCATGTCCCAATCATGTCGAATATATATAAATTAAATTATTTGCGAAAACCCAAATCGATATGATTTTAGATGGAGAGTAGGAGTGGAGAGCGACGTGAAGAGAAAACGAAAAATCACACTTTTGTTAAGATTTTGTTCGATAACTTTTTTTCTGTTCGCCTTTGGTAACTAAGGCATATGACTGAAAGCAAGAATATCGAATATTCTATAGGAAAGTGAAAACAGTTTTTCCGGCAAAGGAACAGTTTCCGAGATATAAGCCGATAAAGTCGAATTTTCGTTTGTCTCCATTTGAATTGCATAGCAACATCGAAAAGAGCTTTACCACTGATGTGACGTCATGATAAATCTCTTTGAGATATTGAGGCCTTGTGTTTATAGGAGGCAATGATCATATCCAACAGCCATCGCTCGAGGCTTTCATTCATTCTTATGCGAGACCCACAAACCGCTTTGAACAAGAAGCGAAAACTTAAATAGAAATCATTTTCGTTCCCAAGAACGAGAGTCGGAAACCACAGGAAACGCTTTTGCCGTTAAGAGCGAAAAGAAAGAAATAACATGACATTCAATACAACAGATTCAATACACACAAAGGAGGAGCATAAAAAGAGTATAAATGTGAAATCTGTACTACAAGCAGCAAACATAGCATAACAGCGGCAGTGAAAATTTTCATTTGGATCTTTAAAAAAGTAATTGAACATAGTTTAACATAACAAAATACCCTATACAATGCTTGAATGTAGCCCTCATCTCATAACACAGTTTCTGTTCGGATGTAACCACAAACTATAGAGTATCATCGATTACCAATTTGTTATCATGGCAGCAAGCCGATTTTCTAATTTGTACCCCCATAACCAAAATCCAAGACGTATCCACGTCAAACAAAGGCTAAATTCTATCGATCGGCCAGATTTAATTAATACAGAAAAAATGGGAATTCGTCGTGTCTGTGAACTTCACTTTGCAAACCATATGGTTTGTTCGGGTAGCCGCTTTACCAGTCATTTCATTACAAACGGCGGACGTAAGATAACAAATATACGCATTAACCTTTATATTTTCGATAGTTCACTTTCGACTCGGGGGGTGGGTCCTCCATACGAACAAAAACGTTTTTTGCGAATATCTCAAAAACGGTGTATCTTATCAAAAAAGTCCAAGAATAAAAGTTATTTGGGATGTGATTCTACATAAAACTACCATACATTAAAATCCGATTGGAATAAATTTAAAAAAAATCTGATTAGAAAGTTTGACTTCAAACTGGAATTTTGATACAACTGTTCGCCATTCACTTAAATCACCATACGGATTTTCAATAATTGCCAGATTGGCAATTATAGCTTTTGTTATGTTTTAAATAAATATTTGTTTCCTTAATTTCCTTTTCATTAAAATTTCTTACTTAAATATCTATTGGCGATCGTTGTAGGCGGATCCACGTCTTCTGGCCGTCTCTACGAGACAGACACCTGCTTTTTCTACGACAATGAGAAAAGCCATTTCAGAAAAGAAATGCTAATTACATAGAATGAAATTTTTTCCAACTTTATAAATTCAAACATTTCGCGCTCCTTAAAACTTGATAGGAAAAATGCTACATATGGCAAGACCGAATCTGAGCCACAACAGATATACAACGTATTTGCTAAATTTTTCGAAACAACATTCCATACATCAACGAACAATTTATCTTATGATTTCAATGTTAGTGTACCTACGACGATCTCTGATGTATCTTTTACCCCTCAGGATATCTTTAATTCAATAAGAACTATAGACGTAAACAAAAATGGTGGACCGGCTTGAATACCAAACTACTTTATTAAAAAATTTGCTTCCTCACTTTGTCATCCTTTATGTTTTCTGTTCAATAAGTCCCTGAAAGAACGCAACTTTCCTGACTTGTGGAAGTTATCACATGTTATTCCGATACACAAAAAAGGTAGTACAAACGAAGTAGAGAATTACCGTCCAATAAGTATTTTATAAGGGTTCAGTAAAATCTTTATCCACGAAGTCTTCTATGAAAAACTTGCTAAAAATAAATACTTAATAAATACTTACAAATGCGCGTCTTATTTAACGGATTTAAATCTCCCAGTTTCAGTCCGAAATCAGGAGTACCTCAAGGATCTACTCTAGGACCTTTACTATTCTTATTTTACATAAATGACGTATCACATTTTCTGACTGCACCATTTTTAATGTTTGCTGACGACTTCAAAATATTCAGAGAGATTAAATCTGTGTTAGATGTAAATTTATTACAAAATTATATATCTAGAAGTCTTGTCGCGTTGGTGTCACTCTAATGACCTTGTTCTTAATGTCAATAAGTGTTTTAAAATGACGTACCGTTGATAAGATATCCTTTTAATTTTTACTATAATATTAATAATGCTGTACTACAACCAGTAACTTTTATTAAAGATCTTGGTGTGACCTTTAATTCAAAACTTAAATTCGACAATCATTTTACTGACGTATCTACCAGAGCTTATCGTACATCTGGATTTATTTTACATACCTCAATGTTCGGGCCAGAGCTCGAGCATAAAAAAGAGGTGCCGAATCAAATAATACCAATTATTCAATCTTACAATATTTTATTCTAATCAAACAATTCAGTATATTTTACTTATAATTCAAATTTAATAATTTAATGGCTCTTGATGTTTCTGATGTGGTACTCTAGTTGCTCCGTCCTTTGGTCGTTAGTAGAATCGCTCGCACACGGGATGAGGTTTCTTCTGAGCTATGTATTCTGGTTCCTACTGGTTTTGCTGCTATAAATATTCCGAGATCCGTCTATTGCCGAATGCAGAGTATCTTCTGCCTAATGCAGCGTAGCTTCTGCTGAATGCAACGAATCTGTTGCCGAATGCAGAGTATCTTCTGCCTGATGCAGCGTAGCTTCTGCCGAATGCAACGAATCTGTTGCCGAATGCAGAGTATCTTCTGCCGGATGCAGCGTAGCTTCTGCCGAATGCAACGAGTCTGTTGCCGAATGCAGAGTATCTTCTGCCTTATGCAGCGTAGCTTCTGCCGAATGCAACGAGTCTGTTGCCGAATGCAGAGTATCTTCTGCCTTATGCAGCGTAGCTTCTGCCGAATGCAACGAGTCTGTTGCCGAATGCAGAGTATCTTCTGCCTTATGCAGCGTAGCTTCTGCCGAATGCAACGAGTCTGTTGCCGAATGCAGAGTATCTTCTGCCTGATGCAGCGTAGCTTCTGCCGAATGCAACGAGTCTGTTGCCGAATGCAGAGTATCTTCTGCCTGATGCAGCGTAGCTTCTGCCGAATGCAACGAGTTTGTTGCCGAATGCAGAGTATCTTCTGCCTGATGCAGCGTAGCTTCTGCCGAATGCAACGAGTTTGTTGCCGAATGCAGAGTATCTTCTGCCTGATGCAGCGTAGCTTCTGCCGAATGCAACGAGTCTGTTGCCGAATGCAGAGTATCTTCTGCCTGATGCAGCGTAGCTTCTGCCTATTGACTTCTAAGTTTCTTCCTAAATAGGATAGGAATTAGGATTTGTTAGTTAGTTAAATGATGTGGTTGGATCGAGAGATGAAACCGAAGTGATTTCTGCTTGGTACAGCAGGGCTATTTATATGGGCCGAAATAGCGGTAATCCTCACTTCAATTTACATTAATTTGTGTAATAATGTATTTTGTTCGTGTTTATTAACCATACTTTCAAAGTATTGCCAGAAAAGAATGGTGTAAACAAACACTCTGTAAAAGCGAACGATCTAAATGTAGCCTTGTGATCGAACTACATTGGTGATGTATTCGAAGTGTAGTGATTGCCAGCTGGAAACGTCAGTGACAGTAGGAATGATTTGTTTATTCTTATTTCTAATTTAATTTGAGTTTTAATTGTAGTTGGTTTTGTGAGAGGACGGGGACGCAGTGTTTCAGTGGAAGGCCCGAGCAGTGGGAAGAACGCGGAAAGTTCTTCTGGTTTGGCAGCTCGTTTCCTCTTGGGCGGCTGCCCTATAAATGATTAAGTTCTAATGATTTCCTTTTCTTTTATAGGGGGACCGGTCGTGTAGGTTATTTGTTGACATGTTGTGGAGTTGTATGTTGCGGCGTCAACATTCTCCCCCCTTCTGAAGTATCCTACTTCAGCAAATAAATTTTGAAATGAAGCTATTTCTTTTTTGTATATTTTTATTGAAAAATATAAAGTTTAATGAAATAGAGTGGTTTGCGTTAAATTGTCGATTAATTGCTCAGGCCAGAAAGTGAGTCTGGTGAGTTATTGAGAGTGGGGAATTAGAAGGCGCCGGAATTTTGAAATTGGTTGTTTCAAAACGCTTGAGTTGTATAAACTTCCCCCAACTTTTATTGTGCCATTTTCATCAACGAATGGGTACAAAGATTTTAATTTTCTTGATGAGAATTTTACAGTAAAATCCGGAGACACCGACGTGAGACAGTTGATAGTGGGATTGGTTTTTAATTTTTTCTCTGTCATTGTGGTTTTTGCTAGATAGTGCTCCAGATTTCCGTAGCTACCCATGGCAATGCGTTTGGAGTCCCCTAAATGATAGGATGCATTAGGTTCAACGGGGAGCTCAATGCAATATCGAATTTCCGAATGTTGTACAAGATGTTTCTCACAGGATTTTTTATCGTCTATGAAAAATTGTTTGTTGATGGACGCTTCAGTCTCCCAGAATCGTTTTTGAGCGAGATTCAGTTGGTGTTGATCATGAAGTTTAGTGACCAGGAAGCTATGAGGAGTCTGCACAGGTTCGTGATTTTTGGTTTGTCCGGTCAGGATCCATCCTAGTGCCGTATGTTGGGCGAGTGGGGTATTTGAAGTTCCACGTTTGATGCCTTCTAGGAGAATTGAGCTATAAACTTCGGCCCCTAGAAGCATGTCGATTTTTCCTGGTTGATCAAAAGTGGGATCGGCCAGAGGTAATTGGAATACGTGCGTGAAGTGGTCAGATGGCAATCGATTAGAGGGGATTGAACCGGTGATCTGAGGAATTACATAGGCTGAGATCGTGCATCTGTAGTCGTTGTAAGCCGATTGAATGGTAACGTTTACTCGACTTCGACAAGTGTTAGTGGTGGTTTTCCCGATCCCTGATATTTGTGCGAATATTCTTTGCCTTGGTAGGTTTAAGCGTTGAGCGGTAGCCTCAGTAATGAAGTTGGCTTGTGAGCCTTGATCCAACAGGGTGCGTAATTTGTGTATACCATTTTTTGTTTCTGCGCGAATGATTGCCGTGGCTAGTAGTACCGTGGAATCTGAACTATTGGAGTGGAAATTGGCGATTGTAGTCTTATGTTGCTCGGAATTATTGAGTTGATTACTTGTTTCCGGAGTAATGGTAGTGTGTGAATGTCTACTAGTACTGGGTTGATCGTTGGTAGTCTGTTGTCGACTTTCGTAGTTCGATGGTGTTGGATGCTGATTGATCGGTAGGTTTTGATCAGATTCTACGTGTAACAAAGTGTGATGGCGTTTGTTACACTTTTGGCAATTCCTGTTGCTAGGACAATTGTTTACACCATGGTTTTGCGCTAAGCAATTGGTGCATAGCGCTTTGTCTTGTGCATGTTTAAGACGATCTTTGGTAGATGACCGCAAGAATTTTGGGCATGAACGTACAGGGTGTTCTCTGTTGCATAGAGTGCATATAAAGTTAGTGGTAGTGTGGAACGACTGTTTTTTGTAGTTTGAATTGAGTTGAGGCATTTTATTCTTTTGAGGATTGACCATTTCCAGAGTACGAAATCTCGATTCGAGAAACGTTTTAAGGTCTCTGTATTCGGGAAATTCGGACGACTGATTGACCTGTTGTTCCCATAATACATGAGTGTCAGCTGGCAGTTTCTGGCTGATGAGATAGATGATGATTGGATCCCAAGATTTGGTGTCCAGACCTAGGTTTTGTAGTGATTGTAAACTATCGTTTGCGGTGTCGATGAGTTTACGGATTGATTCAGCAGAATCGTTGATTGAATGAGGCAAGTTCATTAATCGTTGTAGTTGAGTATGAATGAGTACTCGTTGGTTGTTGTATCGAGACAGCAAGGTGTTCCAAGCTGTCGTGTAGTTGGCTCCAGTTATGTGGAAGTGGCGTAGAAGCTGTTCAGCTTCTCCTGAAAGATTGGTTTTTAGATAATGGAGTTTTTGGACATCTTGTAGATGCGTGTTGTCGTGAATTAGCGAGACGAACAGATCTCTAAATGATGTCCACGCGTTGTAGTCTCCAGAGAATGTTGGCAGGTTTATTCTTGGAAGACGGATGTCACTCAGGTTTGAGTGGACAGTTGAATGCAAAGTTGAATTTGCTGTAGGAGGGGGTAATGGAGTCCCGCTGGGTGTTTCCCAGGCATTTTCCAGTTCTGCTGTAAATTCGCTATACAGTTCTCGCATTTCCCCGTAAAGATTGTTGGCAAAATAGTCGGTGGACTCGAAATCAGAGTGATATTTGCTCATGATGGATTTGTGGTTCGACTGGAACTCTTCCCATAGCTTTTCCGTGCCGGTCATACGAATCCGATAGTATGCAGCTACTTTTCGTTTTCTGTCAGCATCCTTGTGATAGTTCTCAAGATCGTTTTTTAGTTGTTTCACGATGAAATTTTGTTGAGCGAACAGCAAGGTGACAGAGTTTGGTATGGAGCCTTCAGGGGGAGCCATGGTATATACTGAATGTTGTAGCGATAGATTGAAATTGGTTGATTTATCCGGCTCGAAGGACCAAATGTTCGGGCCAGAGCTCGAGCATAAAAAAGAGGTGCCGAATCAAATAATACCAATTATTCAATCTTACAATATTTTATTCTAATCAAACAATTCAGTATATTTTACTTATAATTCAAATTTAATAATTTAATGGCTCTTGATGTTTCTGATGTGGTACTCTAGTTGCTCCGTCCTTTGGTCGTTAGTAGAATCGCTCGCACACGGGATGAGGTTTCTTCTGAGCTATGTATTCTGGTTCCTACTGGTTTTGCTGCTATAAATATTCCGAGATCCGTCTATTGCCGAATGCAGAGTATCTTCTGCCTAATGCAGCGTAGCTTCTGCTGAATGCAACGAATCTGTTGCCGAATGCAGAGTATCTTCTGCCTGATGCAGCGTAGCTTCTGCCGAATGCAACGAATCTGTTGCCGAATGCAGAGTATCTTCTGCCGGATGCAGCGTAGCTTCTGCCGAATGCAACGAGTCTGTTGCCGAATGCAGAGTATCTTCTGCCTTATGCAGCGTAGCTTCTGCCGAATGCAACGAGTCTGTTGCCGAATGCAGAGTATCTTCTGCCTTATGCAGCGTAGCTTCTGCCGAATGCAACGAGTCTGTTGCCGAATGCAGAGTATCTTCTGCCTTATGCAGCGTAGCTTCTGCCGAATGCAACGAGTCTGTTGCCGAATGCAGAGTATCTTCTGCCTGATGCAGCGTAGCTTCTGCCGAATGCAACGAGTCTGTTGCCGAATGCAGAGTATCTTCTGCCTGATGCAGCGTAGCTTCTGCCGAATGCAACGAGTTTGTTGCCGAATGCAGAGTATCTTCTGCCTGATGCAGCGTAGCTTCTGCCGAATGCAACGAGTTTGTTGCCGAATGCAGAGTATCTTCTGCCTGATGCAGCGTAGCTTCTGCCGAATGCAACGAGTCTGTTGCCGAATGCAGAGTATCTTCTGCCTGATGCAGCGTAGCTTCTGCCTATTGACTTCTAAGTTTCTTCCTAAATAGGATAGGAATTAGGATTTGTTAGTTAGTTAAATGATGTGGTTGGATCGAGAGATGAAACCGAAGTGATTTCTGCTTGGTACAGCAGGGCTATTTATATGGGCCGAAATAGCGGTAATCCTCACTTCAATTTACATTAATTTGTGTAATAATGTATTTTGTTCGTGTTTATTAACCATACTTTCAAAGTATTGCCAGAAAAGAATGGTGTAAACAAACACTCTGTAAAAGCGAACGATCTAAATGTAGCCTTGTGATCGAACTACATTGGTGATGTATTCGAAGTGTAGTGATTGCCAGCTGGAAACGTCAGTGACAGTAGGAATGATTTGTTTATTCTTATTTCTAATTTAATTTGAGTTTTAATTGTAGTTGGTTTTGTGAGAGGACGGGGACGCAGTGTTTCAGTGGAAGGCCCGAGCAGTGGGAAGAACGCGGAAAGTTCTTCTGGTTTGGCAGCTCGTTTCCTCTTGGGCGGCTGCCCTATAAATGATTAAGTTCTAATGATTTCCTTTTCTTTTATAGGGGGACCGGTCGTGTAGGTTATTTGTTGACATGTTGTGGAGTTGTATGTTGCGGCGTCAACAGGTCAATCAGTCGTCCGAATGTCCCGAATACAGAGACCTTAAAACTTTCCTCGAATCGAGATTTCGTACTCTCGAGATGATCAGTTCTCAAAAAAATAGAACGCCTCAGCCCAACGCTAACTACAGGAAACAGTCGTTCCACACTACCACCAATTTTCTATGCACTCTATGCAAGAGAGAACACCCTGTACGTTCATGCCCAAAATTCATGCAGTCATCTACCAAAGATCGTCTTAAACATGCACAAGACAAAGCGCTATGCACCAATTGCTTAGCGCAAAACCATGGTGTAAACAATTGCCCTAGCAACAGGAATTGCCAAAAGTGTAACAAACGCCATCACACCTTGTTACATATAGAATCTGATCAAAACCTACCGATCAATCATCATCAAACACCATCGAACTACGAAAGTCGACAACAGACTACCAAATATCAACCCAGCACTAGTGGACATTCAAACACTACCATTAGTCCTGAAACAAATAATCAACTCAATAATTCCGATCAGCATAATACCACAATCGCCAATTTCCACTCCAACAGTTCAGATTCCACGGTATTACTAGCTACGGCAATCATTCGTGCAGAGACGAAAAGTGGTACACATAAATTACGTGCCCTGGTGGATCAAGGATCACAAACCAACTTTATTACCGAAGCTGCTGCTCAACGCTTAAACCTACCAAGGCAAAGAATATTCGCACAAGTGTCAGGGATCGGGAAAACAACCAATAACACTTGTCGAAATCGAGTAAACGTTACCATTCAATCGGCTTACAACGACTACAGATGCACGATCTCAGCCTATGTAATTCCTCAGATCACCGGTTCAATCCCTTCTAAACGAGTGCCATCTGACCACTTCACGCACGTATTCCAATTACCTCTGGCCGATCCCACTTTTGATCAACCAGGAAAAATCGACATGCTTCTGGGAGCCGAAGTTTATAGCTCAATTCTCCTAGAAGGCATCAAACGTGGAACTTCAAATGCCCCACTCGCGCAACATACGGCACTAGGATGGATCCTGACGGGACAAACCAAAAATCACGAACCTGTGCAGACTCCTCATAGCTTCCTGGTCACTAAGGTTCATGATCAACATCAACTGAATCTCGCTCAAAACCGATTCTGGGAGACTGAAGCGCCCATCAACAAACAATTTTTCATAGACGATAAAAAATCCTGTGAGAAACATCTTGTACAACATTCGGATATTCGATATTGCGTTGAGCTCCCCGTTGAACCTAATGCATCCTATCATTTAGGGAACTCCAAACGAATCGCCATAAATAATTCCGAAAATCTGGAACACCGTCTAGAAAAAACCCCAATGACAGAGAAAAAATTAAAAACCAATCCAACTATCAACTGTCTCACGTCGGTGTCTCCGGATTTTACTGTAAAATTCTCATCAAGAAAATTAAAATCTTTGTACCCGTTCGTTGATGAAAATGGCACAGTCAGAGTTGGGGGAAGTTTACACAACTCTAGAATTTTGAAACGACCAATTTCAAACTTTCGCCGCCTTCTAATTCCCCACTCTCAATAACTCACCATACTCACTTTCTGGCCTGAGCAATTAATCAACAATTTAATGCAAACCACTCTATTACATTAAAGTTTATATTTTTCCATAAAAATATACAACAAAAAGAAATAGCTTCAATTCAATATTTATTTGCTGAAGTAGGATACTTCAGAAGGGGGGAGAATGTTGACGCCGCAACATACAACTCCACAACATGTCAACAAATAACCTACACGACCGGTCCCCCTATAAAAGAAAAGGAAATCATTAGAACTTAATCATTTATAGGGCAGCCGCCCAAGAGGAAACGAGCTGCCAAACCAGAAGAACTTTCCGCGTTCTTCCCACTGCTCGGGCCTTCCACTGAAACACTGCGTCCCCGTCCTCTCACAAAACCAACTACAATTAAAACTCAAATTAAATTAGAAATAAGAATAAACAAATCATTCCTACTGTCACTGACGTTTCCAGCTGGCAATCACTACACTTCGAATACATCACCAATGTAGTTCGATCACAAGGCTACATTTAGATCGTTCGCTTTTACAGAGTGTTTGTTTACACCATTCTTTTCTGGCAATACTTTGAAAGTATGGTTAATAAACACGAACAAAATACATTATTACACAAATTAATGTAAATTGAAGTGAGGATTACCGCTATTTCGGCCCATATAAATAGCCCTGCTGTACCAAGCAGAAATCACTTCGGTTTCATCTCTCGATCCAACCACATCATTTAACTAACTAACAAATCCTAATTCCTATCCTATTTAGGAAGAAACTCAGAAGTCAATAGGCAGAAGCTACGCTGCATCAGGCAGAAGATACTCTGCATTCGGCAACAGACTCGTTGCATTCGGCAGAAGCTACGCTGCATCAGGCAGAAGATACTCTGCATTCGGCAACAAACTCGTTGCATTCGGCAGAAGCTACGCTGCATCAGGCAGAAGATACTCTGCATTCGGCAACAAACTCGTTGCATTCGGCAGAAGCTACGCTGCATCAGGCAGAAGATATTCTGCATTCGGCAACAGACTCGTTGCATTCGGCAGAAGCTACGCTGCATCAGGCAGAAGATACTCTGCATTCGGCAACAGACTCGTTGCATTCGGCAGAAGCTACGCTGCATCAGGCAGAAGATACTCTGCATTCGGCAACAGACTCGTTGCATTCGGCAGAAGCTACGCTGCATCAGGCAGAAGATACTCTGCATTCGGCAACAGACTCGTTGCATTCGGCAGAAGCTACGCTGCATCAGGCAGAAGATACTCTGCATTCGGCAACAGACTCGTTGCATTCGGCAGAAGCTACGCTGCATCAGGCAGAAGATACTCTGCATTCGGCAACAGACTCGTTGCATTCGGCAGAAGCTACGCTGCATCAGGCAGAAGATACTCTGCAATCGGCAATAGACGGATCTCGGAATATTTATAGCAGCAAAACCAGTAGGAACCCGAATACATAGCTCAGAAGAAACCTCATCCCGTGTGCGAGCGATTCTACTAACGACCAAAGGACGGAGCTACTAGAGTACCACATCAAGAGCCATTAAATTATTAAATTTAAATTATAAGTAAATATACTGAATTGTTTGATTAGAATAAATTATTGTAAGATTGAATAATTGGTATTATTTGATTCGGCACCTCTTTTTTATGCTCGAGCTCTGGCCCGAACATTTGGTCTCTAAACAACATAAATACAAGTATTTTACTCTATAATTCTTTAGTAAGAAGCATATTAGAATATTGCTCGGTTGTATGGAATCCTCATAATGAAAATCACAAATTAACTATTGAATCTGTTCAGAGGAAATTCACGAAAAGTGTCCTATTAAGAATAAATAAAAAAGATTAGAGCATCTCCACATGCAGTCTCTTGAAAAACGCCGAATTTGTCTTGACGAACGAGCAATATATATTATAATTCTCCAATTATTAGATTGCAACGAAACCATGATTTATTCCAATTTGGATCTTTTGACTGCAATTATTTAAATTTTAAAACATCTGGCAAAAACAAAGTTTTTAGAATTTAGAGCTATAGTGTAAATGGATTTTTTTTTCTGTACTGTAGTTATATCGTAAATAAATAAGACCGATATTCACCTGTCAGATTTCCATTTCTAACAAAGTCAAGAGGGCGCGGTGTAAGGTAAAAATATAAACAAACGTGAATTTTCGTTGTTTTTTTTAAATTGCGGGTGAAACTATTTAATGAAAGTAGCATGTTTCGTTTCATCCAAGTTTTCCGTTGCGGGTAAAAAAAGTGTTCCGTGTATATTGTTTGATCCCTGCCATTTAAAAAATAAAATTTTACTTTTCCATTGCCGCTGGAACCCTGAAAAACTATTTCGTTTGTCGGCAGAACATTCCGCAACAAGGCATTTAAAATGTTCCTTGCCAGGCATTTTTTCTATTTAAGCAACGGACCAAGTGAAATAAAAGTGTATTTTTTGCTGAAAAATCCTATCGCCATTGACAGTTGAAGAAATTGTGAAAAGGCCGCTGTCGGCCCTTGTGTATGTGTTGGTCCAATATTGTCTGATTTGTGTACAGGGTAAGGAAAAGATAGTGTGTTTAGTCAGTGTTTCGATGCTATCGACTACGGAATGATGCTGTCGACTACTTCTTTCTACAGGCGGCGAACGGAAAACCGCGATTGTGTCTTATCTATAGTAAGTCTCTAATCCATGATATCTCAAGCGATGTAGAATCTAGCAGGGGAGGGGGTATGAAAGCATAGCGCCACGGGAGGGAAATTTGCAGCGGGGCCCAACCAGGAACTTTCTCTTTGGGCCGACCAAAATGACCGACCCAATAAAAAGTTAGGCGTGAACATACAATTAAAAAACATTTAGGTGGAATTGAGAACCTTTTCCTTTTTGGAAGTCGGTTAAAAATGGCAAAATATGCACTTAAATATGAACTTTAAAAACATTTAAAATCCGAAATATATTCCACCCAAATAAAAAAATTTAAATAATATTGAATACTAGCAGACCCTACGTTGGCAGCTAAAAGTTTTTTGTATAAATTTTAGAATGCCAAAAAACCATAAATAACTTAAAAAGTTTTGGGAAAAAATGTTATCTTTACAGGACCTTCCGTGTCGAATTTTGCGTGTCGAAAAAATGTTATCCTTACAGGACCTTCCGTGTCGAATTTTGCAAATCTAATACCGGATTCGTGATCAGCGACCTCAAAAACCCCCTTATGCCGATTTTTCCGGGGAAAAACGGGAAAAAGGATATTTGCGTTACCTTACAGGACCTTCTGTTCCGAATTTTGAAATTCCAACACCAGATTCGTAATTAGTGACCCTAAACACCCTATAATGCCAATTTTCCGGGGAAAAATGAGAAAAAGGACATTTGCGTTATCCTTACAGGACTTTACGGTTAGAATTTTGAAATTCCAACAGCCAGCTCGTGATCAGCGACCACGGAAACACCCTACAGCCAGTTTTTCGGAGACAAAATTAGAAAACGGATATTTGCGTTTTCCTTACAGGACCTTCCGTTTCGAATTTTGAAATTCCAACACCGGATTCGTGATCAGCGACCCCAAAAACCCCATAATGGCAATTTTTCCGGGGAAAAATGGGAAAAAGGACATTTGCGTTATCCTTTCAGGACCTTCCGTTTCGAATTTTGAAATTCCAACACCGGATTCGTGATCAGCGACCCCAAAAACCCCATAATGGCAATTTTTCCGGGGAAAAATGGGAAAAAGGACATTTGCGTTATCCTTTCAGGACCTTCCGTTTCGAATTTTGAAAATCTACATAGCTGCTTCTGGCAACACAGTTCATTTTGCAAAAAACCGCGTAAAAATCGGTCCAGTAGTTTTTGAGTTTTGTAATCTCAAACGGACAAACAGACAGACAAACAGACAGACAAACAGACAGACAAACAGACAGACAAACAGACAGACAAACAGACAGACAAACAGACAGACAAACAGACAGACAAACAGACAGACAAACAGACAGACAAACAGACAGACAAACAGACAGACAAACATCCATTTATATATATATATATGTAGATTAGAAAAATTGAAAAAAATAATAGTCTGTAAAAAAGATTGACATTTTGACTAACCAAAAAAAAATTTGACAGGAAAACTTGTTTCTAAATTGCAACTGTTAAATATTAAGTTATTTCGAAAAGATGTTCAACACTTCATATTGTCTATGGTATAATCGGGGTTAAAACTTGTAGAAAAATATCAGTTGTGGTCAACACAAAACTTTCTTCCACAAAATCTATGACCCTGCGCAATTTACGCTATTGCCCTATCGTTTTGTCAACTAAAGACGACCTCAAAACGTACAAAATTAAAGGATTTCCACCAAAAGTTGTTGGGATCGTTCCATTCCAGGCCTATAAAATTTCAATTCAATTCAATTCACTTCAATTTATTATTATCTATAAGGCAAGTTGCCTTGTTATACAAGTTATAAACAATTGTAACTTAACTAAAAACAATATAGGTATGAGAAAGTAACTTAAAATTATATAATGTACAAATATACAATATAAAGCTAAAAGAAATCTATACAATTCAAGAAAGTTAATTATTAATTTCATTATTTACTTGGTTAGAACCATATATGGCAAATTGCCTCTAAATTAATTCACAGAGAGTGTAATATATAATCAATAAACAAAGTTCAAAAATAAATTCAGGAACAAAATCGGTAAAACTTTAGCAGGAAAACAATTTAAAAGATCAATACCCAGCAAAAAAAATAATACAATACAAATCAATACTCATTAAAGATTATACCAAGCACAAAGCCTTAACATGAGATCAAATAATTATATGTATAAGATTATAGTAATATAGTATTTTATAATGTGAAAGATAATATAAAAAAGTCGATATAAACACAAGCCATAATAATAAAAACAGGAAAAAGAAAAAAAATTTATCAAAATAATACAGGAGCTATAATAAGCTCATAAAGATAATTAGAAAGGCTGAAAATTTCATGGCTCTAGCTCTATTAGTTTTTGAGAAATCTTGTACACAGACTAACAGATAGAGACATTTTTGTAATATGATTTCAATCGACTAAGAAGTGATCGGGAAATGTTTTTTAGGCAAAATTAAGAGGTCGAAATTTTTCATGAATACAATACTTTATTATACTTCGTAGAAGAAAGTAAAAACACACATTTATTTATTTTTAATATTTATTCTAGCAGACACCGTCAAATTAAAATTTGAATTGTACAAAAAAAATTTTGGTTTTCATGAAAGTTGTGAAATATGCAACTAAATATGCATTACAGTGTGACCTCGATAAACGCAACCCTCGTAGTACGGAACTCCTCGGCTAACGCAACACCTAAAATTTGTACTCAACTTTCAAAAATGATTGACTCGATTAACGCAACTTTTTCATTTCGAACGAAAAAAAGAAAGAAACAGTACAGGCTGTTCCTTGCGTTAAATGGGCAGAGCAAAATGCCATTGCAACGGAACTTGTTCTAGCTATCCAAAACATTAAAGAAGTGGATATCACAAAACAAGTCTGTGGCAACAAAAACAAACAAAAATATCGGGATGTTTAATCAAAAACTATTTTTAAAAAAATCGTAGTTATGTTTTGTTTATAAAAATTTTGATGAAATAAAACTTTTGTTCAGTCATAGAATGTCGTTTAATGGCTTTTGTTTCCTTTTTTGAAACATATCGGTACTGACTCGGTTATCGCAACTGACTCGGTTAACGCAACATGCTCTGGCCACTATAGTTGCGATTATCGAGGTCACACTGTATATGCAATATGCATAAACGTGTCAAATATGCATTTATATGCAATAACAAATGGCCTTCATTCGGTTCTAAACTTATTGATTCGGATGAATAAAAAACTGCCCGGAGCCGAAATCATAACGAGAAGAAATATGCAAATGCATGTTTTTGGCAGCCCTACTCATCATCACCACCAGCAGAAGTTGTCGACATCGATTGCAGATAATACGGTAAGGGAAGTAATAACAAAAACACCCGATACAGATAAAGGAACCACAACAATTGCGCCATCGTCGAATGTGTTAAGTGCAGTTAGTAGTTCTATTGATGACGATATGAAAAGATCGGCAAACGATAATTCGGCGAGAATTGTTGAGTGTGATAGCAGGCAATTATTAGCCAACGATAAGAAAATCACCAGTAGCCAAAATATAACTATGCCCATCCAAGAAAACGACATTAATCGGAGCAATAGGCAGATGGATACAGTAGACATCTCAGAACGTGATGGCAATTATTTTTTGCATGTGCTTAAAACCGAACGCGATCGTTTGATTGATTTGGCTGTTCATGTGGAAGAAGAAATGGATTTGCTATCGGTGAGTGATATGAAACAAAACGAGACCATTTTTAAAACCTTTGATTAAATTGTTTACGTTTTTTTTAAATTTGTTTATTCAGGCTAATGACGTATCGGAGGAAATTTTTGGTTACCTGAGGTCAGCATCTGGTAAGGCCCGTCTGTTGGCAACTCAGAAAATGCAACAATTTGAAGGTAAAGGTCACAGCCCTTCTATATAGTCTGGTTGTTGTTAATATTGCCATCTCTTTTGGCTTAGGTCTGTGTTTGAATAACTTGAAGCAGTCTCCCGATGAGAAATTTCCGACAACCAATGGAGATTTGCAAGGCTTTTGGGATATGGTTATGCTTCAGGTTGATCATATCGACTCGTTATTCCGGGAAATTGATAGTCTGAAGGCAAATGGCTGGAAACAACCGGTTCCGGAGAAGCCGTCAGCTCCCCAGGGCGCAAAATTGACAAAAAGATCAAACCCTAATAAGACAGCAGTAAATAATAATATATCAATTGGTAATAGTTCCAAAAAATCGGCAGCCGCGGCGTTGGCAGCACAAAAACGAGAGGCGCAACGAAAACAATTGATTGAATTGAAACGTAAAAACAAAATGGCAATTTCAGCGGAACAGGAACAGCAACAACAGGAATCGTCGGCACAGCTTCCAAATTTACAGGAGAATTCTTCTCAAGGTCCTAATAGTGTGGAAATTTTCGTCAACGAGTCGTGCAGTTGATTGCCTGGTTGGATTCCTTCCTTAGGCGGTTGAGATTTTTGTGATCATGATTATTAAAATAAATTTCTAGAAATTATGTTATCTTTAAATTGATAATAACAATATTTATAATTGATAAACAAATGATCGAAACAAGAAAATATATGATGGCCTTTTGAGTGAAATTGTCTCGTAAATGAAGTGTGGAGTTAAAAATGAAAAATAAAGCTTTTTTTTTAAATGTTGTTAAAAAATTAAAAAAAATTGTTTTTGTTAAAATTATTAATCTTGATATTTAAAATACTCTAAACAAAATGTAATTGTAATATTGTTTATGTTTTTTTTATACACAAGTGTTCTTTATTATGTATCTTTCTTTTACAATTTTGTACACAAATTTTTTTTCCGAGAAAAATATTTAAAAACTAAATTAAATTTAAATGTATATAAATTCGTATTCAACATTAATAAATATTTCGATAAAAGACAGAATCATGAATTTATCGTATTACATTTTACAAATTTTTTTCTATTATTTTAATGATTAATATTATTTACGTCTCATTTTCTGTGAGCGAATTCTAAAAAAAGGAACATTTGACTCCTGATAATAAATTAACGGACGAACTGGTTTTACTTTTGTGGGTAGAAGGCAAAGCGTAGGAGATCGAATGCAAAGCAATTGTCTTCGATTTGCAATTAGCGTGATGCAAAAGTCTGTGATATTTTTTATTTCGTTATTTTTTTTTTTAATTTTGTGGCCGCAACACATCCTGAGCTGTCCTTCGGCATTAAAGGGTCTTCCCCTAAGCTCTGGCTGGAACTATAAAAAAAACTTAACAAAAGCTATAATTGCCAATCTGACATTTATTGAAAACCCCTATGGTGATATTCGTATCAAAATTCCACTTTGAAGTCAGACTTTTCAATAAGATTTTTTTTTAATTTATTCCAATGGGATTTTGATGTATGGGAGTTTTATGTAGAATCATATCCTAAACAACTTTTGTTCTTGAACTTTTTCGATAAGATGCACCGTTTTTGAGATATTCGCAAAAAACATTTTCGTTCGTATTGGGAGTACCCCCCCTAATGGTCCATTTTTGCCCATTAACGAACTTAGCCTTGCATTTTACGAAAAACCAATCTGCGCAAAATTTCAAGTCTGTATCTCAATCCGTGCGCCCGCAATCCGCGCCACAGGCGGACGGACGGACGGACGGACGGACAGACAGACGGACAGACGGACGGACAGACATGCAAAAATTAATTATTTTTATCATTCTAAACACACTGGTATAATTCATTTTTGTGTGTGATGACGGGATCTTGGCGTTACAAACGGTAAAGCAAAGTTAATATACTCTTTGGTTTCACCATACGGGAATAAAAAATAAATAAAAAAAAAAAAATTGGCTTGGAACGCTTGACGCTTAATAAAATTTCCACTATTTTTCCTTATCGTAACTACTGAATGTCGCAGGACATAACATACTACCAAAGGACTTATCTAATTCTTTCCTGCGTTCTGCTCAAAAATTTGGTTGCGTGTCACCGCTCTAACGTATGATTTAGAAATAAAACAACGTTCTTTTCATCTTCTGCTTATTTATTAAATATTATTTTCATTTTATAACATAGATACAATCTTGAACTATACAATTTTCATTTATTCGATCGCACCTACACACATTCATAATAAAGGGTCTTTCAACAAGGACATAACAATTTTGTATTTTAATAAAAACGCACCCAAAAACTTTTTTTATGATCTGGCAATGCTAAAACGTCAGTCAAGATTTACATTTTTATCATGGTGAAGTTCACGAACGAGCAATGCCACACAGCTGGTCAAACAATTGATCTCTTGAAGGAGAAGTTCGGTAATCGTGTAATCTCGAGAAACGGTCCGGTCGAATGGCCACATTTAACGCCGTTGGATTTCTTTTTATGGGGTTATGTTAAGTCGTTGGTTTATGCCAACAAGCCAACAACGTTAGAGGAGCTCTGGAACAATATCGAACGCGAAATTGCCAACGATCCGGCCGATATGTGTGGAAGAGTGATGGAAAATTGGCTCCAAAGAATCAATCAGCAAACGTGCTCGCGGTGGCCATATGAACGACATCGAATTTCATACTTAAGTGTAACATGTCCACTACACCTGGAATAAATTTCAGCCCGATATCTCAATTATTCTGTGTTTTATTTAAATACAAAATTCTGATGTCCTTATTGAAAGACCCGATACATAATAGAAACGTATCCAATTAACAAACTAATATGTATAAGCGGAAAAAAGCTTTATTGCTACTATAAAATTCTTATAATTAAGTACAAATTATCGCAAAAATTAAATCACATGGGTTTACAATTATTTCGAATTTTTAATATAGTTTTTATAAATTTTAAAATAAGAGAAATCAAAATATCATTAAAAAATCGTACACCAAAATAATTTGTAGTCGTGCCAATTTTTAGTTTTCACAAAATCACACTTGAAGCTAATGTCAAGGGAAAATTGTGATTTATAAATGTATTTTTCCCGAACACCGGATTATACTGGACACCAGCGTTGAGGGCAGCGTCAAGGGGGCGTGCTTCGGGTGGAAGCTTAATTGGGGTAAAAGAAGGTGAAGCTACGCAGAACATTAAGATCGTAAGTAGGTCAAACTTTAAGATAATCAAGATGGTATTAGCGAACGATCCTTTGTATTTGGCACCAGTTTATCTTAACTGCAATGGGTGGGACCGATTTTTTGAAGAGCTAAAGTATGTAGTTGAAGATGATTTAACAGAAAGTATTTCATTAATGGAGGATTTTAATATACAAATCGGGGAAAGTCAAGTAATAAGTAGTGAAATAGCGAGTTTAAATCCAATTATTTCGGAGTTTAGAAAGTCGCAGGGTAAAACTATAAATACCAGAGGCAGGAAAATGCTGGATTTAATTAATAATATGGGCGCAGTAGTTTTAAATGGGAGGACACCTGGTGACTGTGAAGGTAAGCTTACGTTTATAGGTAGTATGGGTTCCTCGGTTAATGACTTAGTGATAGCCAACTTAGACTTATTACCATATATAGAGGACTTTAAAGTACACGATAAAATATACTCAGATCACATGCCCCTTGAAATGGTAGTAAAAGGTATTGCGAGAAAAACAAAAAAAGCTAATCTCCTGCCAAAAATAAAGTGGAGAGTGTTAGAAGTAGGGCAGTATGCGCTAAAATTAGATTCCAAATTGGAAAGATTGGAGGAAGAAAAAGGGCCTAATAATATTTTGGCAAGGGATGTGGTAAATTCAATAGTCGGCATAGCACAAATAAAGCGCGATAAACCTCTGAATCCAAAACAGAAATGGTATAACTGGGAATGCGAAAGGGCGAGGAAGTTAGCTTTCAAATGGGTAAATATATATAGAAGAGCAACAGCGAGAAACTTAGACGGAAAACTGGCTAAGGAAAATTACAATAGAGCTAACGCGTCATATAGGCAAATATGTAGTATAGCTAGAAGTAATTATTACAGGGGTATAGGGGAGTCGCTTAGAAACATTCGTGACGCAAAGGGGTGGTGGCAATTGGCAAATGAGCTAAGGAATAAAACGTACAGCACGACCGTAGCGATACAGATGGAGGTCCTTAGAGATCACTTTTACGATATGTTGAATGCACGTGTAACGCTAAGTCTAGAAATACCTCGAGGCAGTGCTGTGGATAGCCAGGATGAGATCTTAGATGCGGTGATTGAAATGATTGAGTTGAAGAAGGCTTGGTGAACTTAAGATGCAATAAAGCGGCGGGCGAAGATAGGGTCCCTACAGAGTTCTTCAAATATGGCACAGTAAAGTTAAATTCATTACTTCTTTGCATATTCAATAAAATGATGGCGGGGGAGGAGATAGAGGATATTTTCACGAGGGCAAATATCTTTCCTATTCACAAAAAAGGTAGTATATTTATTTATTTACTAATTCATCAATACACTGACTACTACAAGTTAAATTAAATGCTAATAAATGTATATACAAATTATAGAGAAAAAAAAAATATTATAATAAAAAAAAATAATTAAATATATGTTTACAATACTAAATAATAATTTAAAAATAAATACAAAACAAAAAAAAAAAAATTTAATGAAGCAAATTCTTCAGTTGCGCTAGACTGATATTAAAATCAATACATTCAAATGAATTATTAAAAGTTCGAGCCATTGATGAAAGAGGCTCATTATAACCATAATTTGTCGAGTGTGATGGAACTTTTAAAAATCTATAAGTTCTTCTGGTTCTATTATTTGCGTTTATATTTAGTTGACTTAATAGTGGAACCGAGTCAATTATTCCGTTCAACATTTTAAAAGTGAATTTAATTTTGGCATTCGTACGGCGAACTTTTAGAGAATGCAAATTTATAAGTTTTAAGCGATCCTCATAAGGGGGGAGAATAAGAGAATTTTCCCACGGTAAATGTTTCAGAGCAAATCGAACAAATTTTCGTTGGACACTTTCAATACGCACAGAGTGAATATCGTAGTAAGGGTCCCACACTACTGAAGCATACTCTAAAATAGGACGAACGAATGCACAATATAAAGTTTTCGTGATAAAAGGATCACAAAATTCTTTAGACCATCTTTTAACAAAACCCAAGGTAGAGTTAGCTCTAGATGAAATCATATCAATATGGTCATTAAATGTAAGAGAAACATCAAAAATGACACCAAGATCTTTTACTTTAGTTGATCTTGGTATAACGTTATCATTGAGCATATAATTATGTGAAATATATTCCTTCTTTCTAGTATAACTTACTACAGAACATTTATCAACGTTTAACAATAAAAAATTATTTGAACACCAAGTTTGAAAATTAAGCAAATCAGAAACTAAAAAGTTGCAGTCAGAAAGATTATTAACAATTCGATAAATTTTTACGTCGTCAGCATATATCAAAACACAACTATTTTTAATTACTAAATTTATGTCATTAATAAATAATATAAACAATAAAGGCCCGAGATGGCTACCTTGAGGTACTCCAGAAGGATTATCCACTATATTAGAGATACTTCCACGAAAATAAACGAACTGTTTACGATGAACTAAATAAGATTCTATCCATTTGACAAAATTGTGAGGAAAACCAAGAATATTTAACTTAAGTAATAGTAATTTATGAGAAAGTCTGTCGAAAGCTTTAGTAAAATCAGTATAAATGCAATCAATCTGATTGCCATTTTCGATCTTACATTTGCAAAAAGATGTAAATTCTACTAAATTCGTTTCAGTAGAACGACCTTTCATAAAGCCATGTTGGTGAATATTTATTAATGACTTAGTGTGGAACTGCACAGAGGAACACACTATGGCCTCAAAAAGTTTTGCGATGCAAGAAAGTCTAGCAATCGGCCTGTAATTAGCAATTTCGTTACGGTTTCCTTTTTTGTGTAATGGAATGATAAAAGAAAGTTTCCAAACATTAGGGAAAGTACCCGAACATAAAGACAGATTAAATAAATGAACTAATGGTTCAATTAACGTAACATTACATTTTTTCAGGACTACAGAAGGTACGCCATCAGGACCACACGAGAAATTACACTCAAGATTGTTAATATAATTTAAAATAGTACGTTGATCAATGTTCAGATCATTCATTGTCAGGCTAGTTGTAGTCAAGTTTTTTAAACTATTTAAATAGTTATAGTCAATATCACAATTGGAATTATCACAAAAAGCACTTTGGAAAAAATTTGCAAAAAGATTGCAAATAGTCTCAGGGTCAGAACTAGTAAAATTATTGAAAGTAAGAGATGATGGATAGCCATCAACTTTTCTTTTGTTATTTACAAATTTCCAAAAGGCCTTAGGATCACATTTTATATTATCACAGATTGAAGAAATATATTTCTCATAAGCCTGTGATGCTGAAAGAAGAAGTTCTTCTTTTAACGCAAGATAGGACTGTAAATCAGACACACGAGAGGAGAGAGAAAATCGTTTCCAAGACTTAGTCTTTTTATTTCTTAAATGAATAAGATCGTCATTAAACCACACAGGACAAGAATTGATGTTTCTTTTACATTCAATAGGAACAGAACAAGTAAAAATATTAAAAATTATTTTATAAAAATTAAGTGTAGCCAAGTCAACATTAGATTCATTTAAAACGTTATGCCACGATTGCATACCAAAAAGTCTAAACATCTCTGAAAAATCAGCTTTTTTAAAATTAAATTGTACATTGTCAATACTTGAAAAATGTCTAAAATTATCGTCAGTGTTAAAAGTATAAATAATAGCTGGATGATGATGATTCGCTGGTAAAACAGGTGTGTCACAAACATTGACAAAACTGGATGCTGGATCAGATGAAAATATTAAATCCAAAATACGACCATTTGTATTAGCAATATTATTCACTTGGCAAAGATTATTCGCAGTCATTGAATCCAAAAACGCAGTAGACGTAAAATTAGACGTAACTGGGATGAGGAAATCATTTAACGAGGAATAAGACCAGGAAACTTCTGGCATATTAAAATCTACCATAATTATAATATCATCCAAAGGGTCCATGAAGTTGACAATATACTCGATTGAAGAGATAAATATGTCGTAAATTGTCGATGAAGATGAAGGCGGCGTGTAAAATGTTACAAAATATATGTTTTTAGTTGAAAGGGTAACACATACACATATGAATTCCAGATCTTTAGCTACAGGAACATCCATTAATTTACACGATAATGAAGATCGAACAGCACAAAGTACTCCACCGTATAAGCGAGGTGGGGAATTATAGAGGAATTTCCTTTCTTAATAGCGTATATAAAATTTTCGCAGGCATTTTAAATAATCGGCTAAGTAAATGGGTTGATAAATACGGAAAACTTAATGAAACGCAGGCAGGCTTCCGCAAAGGGTACTCAACCACAGATAACATATTCAATTTTGTAAATATCGTTAAACTCAAGTGGAAGCGGGGCCAAAAGAATTTGTTCGTTTTGACGTGGATACGTCTTGGATTTTGGTTATGGGGGTACAAATTAGAAAATCGGCTTGCTGCCATGATAACAAATTGGTAATCGATGATACTCGATAGTTTGTGGTGACATCCGAACAGAAACTGTTCGGATAAGATCCGGCCTACCTTAAAGCATTGTTTAGGGTATTTTGTTATGTTAAACTATGTTCAATTACTTTTTTAAAGATCAAAATGAAAATTTTCACTGCCGCTGTTATGCTGGGTTTGCTGCTTGTAGTACAGATTTCACATTTATACTCTTTTTATCAGTGACGTTTCTTCTAAGGTGCGAGGGTGTTCACTGCACACCCTACTGAAATCCAATATGTATCGGAAATCTATTGCTAATTAATTTCTTTTTTTTTGTGCCAATTCTTTCGACAATTTACCAATGGCAATGGTTGCCTAAAGCACCCGCACCCTACATTACCAACTTGTTTCTTTATCTTTCGATCTTTCGACCAACCAAGTGTTCTCCACTTTACAGCGAACCAAAGTAAAAATTGCTTGTGGCCTTCTTTCCTACTCGCCCCTTAGCGAAACACACTCGAAACACAATACCGACTCTTTCGGTCGTTCGACCGACTCGAGTGTTCTCCAATTTACAGCGCACCAAAGCAAAGTAATTTCGTTTTTTTAAGGAAAAGGCAAATGTGAGTAATATTTAGACAATTAAGGGACGCATTCAACATTTTATTTCGTTTTTGCCAACATGACAACAATTAAACAACATTCTTAAGTGGACGAATCTCAAACATTAGTGTTTATCGACTGGTACGAGAGCAGTCGTTATGAAAATTCGTATTGGAAGGCTCAGCATTGCCAGAGTCGTAGTCGAGGGTAATTTTATTGGAAAGTTGACAGCGAGAAACAAATACAACGCCATTTTATATCACTACCACAAACATAAAATCTCTTATTCGTATTTATGGATAACGACATCGTTATGGATAAGTGCCAAGAATCCTACTGCTGATATCTGTTTTGTCTGTGCTCCAACGTTAACGACGTTGTCTTATGAACCTTCTAAACCGCGATTGAATACCGATCAAATCGAATTAAAATTTTGTTTATTTTTTTTAATTCCAAACAAATTTTTACAAATTATTTTTAAAAATTTGTTGTTTTTAATGATCTATCATTAACCCAAATTTCGCCACATCAACTTACAACTGTTGTTGGCGATAAATCTATTTCCAAATATCTTTCTGAATTTATTCAGCGCATAAGTCGCCACATAGTCATCGAAGCCGTGTTCGAATCCCGATCGAGAAAGGTTAATTTTTTTATGAATTTTATTTTTAAACATCTGTCCGAATCTTTTACGACATTAATCAACGAAGAATTCAATGTTTTGGTCGAAGAATTTTCGGATAAAATTCACTAATCAGCGTTTCTAATTTCAGCCATTTCAAATAGCATTACTTGCACCGAAAACGACGCTAACCGGTGGTTCGATCAACCCAAATTCATCTTGAAATCATTTTTTTAATTTTTCATTTTAATTATCATCAATTCATTGTTTCTTAATCAAATTTCTTTTTGTTATAAGTTAATTTATAAGTATTAGTCTTAAGCGTGTATTTAAGAATATTGAATACACATTTATGAATAAAAGAAAACTAGGGGCTGCGCCCCGAACCGCTTCGCGGTTCATCCCCCTTCCTAAGGTCGGCCTTCGGCCTCCCTGCCCCCGTCGGCCTACGGCCTCGCCCCTCACGCTTGAATTGTTGGAATTTCATGTATGGAGATGTTACGTAAAATTATTTAAATATATTTCAGCTCTCGCCTTCCTCTTTACTCGGCCTTCGGCCTCGAGTCAAATGCATATAGTTAACCCAAAAAAGGAAAAATTTTTTAGAGACATTTTTCTTTGTGACCCAACGGTGTATTACAAAATCATACTGTTTACGATATATTCAATAACGGTAAAAGGTGGTTATCCACACGGGGAAAGACAATATTGTGGGAAATGTTATTCTTTTTAATTCATGTCATACATTTGTAGCGTGAAGGCGGGAGATCTTTCTAGGTTGATAAGAAGGTAGGCGGATAGGCACGCTGGTTTTTTCCCTTCCGGCTTAGCTCAGTGGTGGGGAGGGATCTTGCCTACTTCTCTCAACGGCCATCTACTACAAAAAAAAATCGTGCCTGGAACTGACTGACATCGGCTTCATCTTCTCAGATCAAAGGAGGAGGGAAAGGGGAAAACTATACCTTGTGAACGCTGTGCCTCATACCCTTAAAACTCACCTTATTCTTGCATCTGCCCAAACTTGAGACTTAATATGCCATTACTAATTAAAATTCCAAAAATTTATAGAAATCAAAAATCATTTATTAAATAAAAAATCAAAAAAAAAATTCTAAAAATCCTTTATAAACTTTGTAAGGCATTTATAGCAAAACAAAAAAAAACATTTAATCAAAAATTAGCTTAAACATTAGTAAAATATTTAATCTTAAGTTAATACAAAAAGCTATGAAAGACATGACCAATATTGTTGCAATCCTTTTCTAAAAAAAATATTAAATTTAAACAATCGAAAAAAAATCACTGTTGAGGAAAAAAAGTATTGATTTAATCAAACCATTAAGACCACCTATGAAAAAAAATCATAAAATCTTGGATATTCGTCGAAAAAAAACGGATAACTGGTAAAATTTCTTTGAGCTCAGAGAAAATTCGCACTAGAAATCAAAAGAGGTATTAAAAGTTAAAATATACCGCAAACTCGGTGGTAATAATTTACAAAAAAAAATTATTGCTGGCAAAAAAAGATGGAATAAAAAAAAACGTTAACTTAAAACAATCGTATTAATAGTAAACAGGATGCGAATTGAAGCTTTCAACGTTGAAACGGTTGCGATGAATCATTGAAGTCGATGTGAACTGGGGAGTTTCTGATGTTCTTTGTCCACTCGAATATGACGAATCAGCGGCCAACCGAATTGAATTAAAAGGGTAACGGCTTGCAGTTATTTCAGCGAAGAAAATAGCTGTTCGTTTATTAAAAATTATGCGACGACTTTTCCTCTTTTCACTCTTTCAAAATTTTCCTTTTTCTTGCAGGATAAGTGGGCCAGAGACGCTCATGCGTAATCCAACTAGCTTTTATTGTACTTTTTAGTTCGACGGATTTAGGAAAATTTTAAGTTGATAACGTTTTTATGTTTTATTTCAAATATCGGGGAAAGACCGAATGGGGACTCTTTTTAAGTTATTAAATAACTTTTCGCTGTTTATTAAAATTGACTATACTATACTTGTTTTTGTTTTAACCCTTTCGTCCCTTGTGGCTAAGCTCGCTTCTTCCTGGCCAAGAAAAGGTCGTCCAAGCCCACGTAATCCGGCTATTAAACATTTATTTTAAATTAATTCTTCACTGCACTAATACCATTACAAAAAAAACCTACTCTTTCCCTCTTGAGATCACTACACTACGTATTATAAAATTTTAATTTTTCCTCGAGCTTGTCGAGCTTAATTCCCAACAGCAACTACTCCAACCGTGATTAATCAAATTTTGAAAAACTCCCCAAAATCTTTTAATCGCCGTAAGTGACATCTGGTGAGAATTGTTAAAGGTAAGTCAACCAAAATTTGATCCATTTAGGATAATATCCCCCCATTGATAAATATTTTATTCTATTAGATTTGCTAATATTCCTTATTTTATTTCAGGATACCACACAAGGAACTCCTTGAACACCGCGGGAATGTCTCATATGTGCGGGATCGCCGAGATACACCAGAGAACAGATATTTATGGACCTAGCTAACAGGTAAAGCATTTGTTTTGATTAGCAAATCAAAACAAATTTAGCATAATTCGTTTCTAATGCTTTGCGGTGTGAGATTTTAGGTGTCCTGTTACCTTCGGAAGAGCTGAGCGAGCCTCGCACATCGATTCAGACTGCATAACGGACATTACATAAAAGGCCTTTTCTTATATAAAAGGCAAAACGAAGAAGATACGAAAAAAGGACATACAAAGGACATACACAAGAACACACGAAAAAAGCCTACAAGACGCCTGCAAACCGCCCCCTCGCCCTTCCGCATTCTGCCTCCGCCAAAACGATTACTACAAAAAAAAAAGAAATTAAAAAAATCACAAGAAAACTGTAAAAAGCTAACTATAAGACGAAAATGCATGAATTTGCACCATGAGAA
This sequence comes from Chrysopilus asiliformis, assembly GCA_964034945.1. NCBI lineage: Eukaryota > Metazoa > Arthropoda > Insecta > Diptera > Rhagionidae > Chrysopilus > Chrysopilus asiliformis. The sequence goes on from OZ035964.1 coordinate 10,743,220, forward strand.
GTGAATCAATGTCAAAAACAAAATAAAATAAAAATGATTTAAAAAAAAAAAAAAAAAAAAAAAAAAAAAACAAGATCCCGCGAGAGACCGGAATTACTACGGACGGACCCGCGAGTGACATCTGTAGGAGCCACTTGAGCTAAGTATTCCCATTTTCATTTTTTTCCGTTTACTTAATACTTTGCTGTTGTGTTTCAGGCGGATGCTACACATTGAAGCACCAAATTCCTTTAGAATTGCAGAAGATAGCAGGTGAGGGCTATACATAACGATGGTATCTATACTGTTTTTCTCAGTATTATATTGTTTTTCAGACTCCAATACTGCATTACTGCTTTTTTCCCCAAAATACTGCATTTAACCCTAATCCGCATTCGCGGTGTCTTTGAGACACCGATGCAGTTTTGAGAGTGATTGTTACGAATGTTAAAAAAGTTGTTGCATTCATGCTCCTTGACTTTGTTTTTTTAAGCCAATACTATTTAAAAACGAAAAAAAAAATTAATTTTTTTTACTACAACAATAATATTTCGCTTTTATGAAATTTACCCTTAATCCACGCAGGCGGTGTCTCAAAGACACCGTAACGGTTTTACCAGCAAAGAAAGGTTATTTTGGTATCACTTTGCTTCTATTTCATAAAATATCGGACTGTAGTAGGCGATAATAACTGTAGCACTTCCCAAAAGAGAAAACGTTGCTTCCTGTGTCCCCATTTCTAAGGTCGCGCTTTGAAGCAGATAAGTGCAAATCCAAGAAAAATGTTTGTAACGAAAATTCTTAAAAATCAATTTTATGCTACAATTATAAAAAGTACGAATAATGTATATACAAATAAATAAATATTATTAACTGAATTAAAAAATGCAAACTCAAAAAAAAAAATTTTTATTAAATTATTCTATTTTTCCGGCATGGTGCCTTTCAGACACCGCCTGCGTGGATTAAGGACAAAATTAGCCTGAGCTTTAATTCTTTAACGTTTCGAAATTCAAATTTATTAATAGCAATACAAAACGTCAGTGGCAACACAAAACAGTGGCAACACATGGCAAGTGTAAATACATTCAAACGACGAACAGCGAAGTATTGATGGCAACATGTCATATAGATTCGCTTCTTCCTTTCCCCATCGATTACTGTCTTGTCATTATTCATCCTTCTTCAGAACGAGTTACTTTGGTTTTGCTTTCCATTGTTAATTTAAAAGAATAAAAATGTCGAAATTAAGAGCAAAGACACAAATTTTCATTGAATAAAATTTATACTGCGAAAAATACTGTTTTTTCAAATCGATTTACTGCTTTTGTAAATTTTTAGGTGAAATATACTGTTTTTCGTCCGAAAAAAGATACCATCGTTAGCTATACATAAAAAAGAGGGGTAGATATTAGTGAGCAAAAATTTTTCCTGCGGGCTGACCTCTCTCATGGTGAAAACCGGATCCGAAACCTTAAGCGCATAAAGAGGTTTCAAGAGAGGGAAAAGGGTTGCTATTAAACTGGATCCGACACCCTTGAGTAAGAGATATCAGAAGAAACGGGGATTGACATCAAAAAGAATCATATCCTTTATTCTGTCAATAACTGTACCTGCACGCAGAAAATTTTGGCATGCTATTAAGTTAAGCATCCGCTCTTTAATTCTAGTTTGCCGAAAAGTGCTCAAATCAAGATTGACTCGATATTAATTCAAGCATTAGTGCTCATATCAAGCACGGGTGCTTAAATTAAGCTTGTGGAAAGCTTGACTTAACACCGATTAGCTCATACTCGTTCCAAGCATCTGGCATGTTATTTACAGCATGACCGAAGTCTGTCTTAAATTAAGAATGGCAAGTTAAAATAGAACTTGTCGCTGTTATAACTGAGCACAATTGATGGAACCGCCATACTCAAAGCAAACGAAGATCAAATTTAGCTAATAAGTTGAAATGTGCGTGCTTACTCTAAGTAGTGCAGAAATCGAGTCCCTGCTGAGTAAAATGATATTGGCATACTTAAACTAAGCATGAATTGCATGGACGTAGTTCATCACAGTGAAATTAATAATAACATCGACGTGCTAAACTGAGCAAGTATTTATGCAATATACACTACATCGGCATGCTAGAACTAAGCATGAGATGTATGGACGTAGTTCAAATTGATATCGGCATACTTAAACCAAGCATGTGTTCATTCTCGGCGTGCTTATAACTAAGCATGTGTTCCTGTGTTCATGACCGGCGTGTTAGAACTAAGCATGGCTCCAGGTCGTTTTCATGAGTGATCATGAGATTCAAGTCATTTGGTACGTGATTGTCGACGAGGAAAGTTGTTTTTACTGTAAATTTTTCATATTGTAAATTTTTGAAAAGTGAAAAAACCACTAGTTGTGGATCATATCTAGGAGAAGAAATTGTTTTCGGGCTGCGATATTTTCCAAACAAAATTTATAAAGCTCCTCAATGAAGATTTTCCGAAAAATTCCGAGCATTCTGATTTGATACAGTATTTAAACGAAAATCCAAACAAAGGTGAGTAAATATGCAACATGTGTTTTACATTTTCAAATTGATATTGACTTTCAATTCCAAAATACTAAAATAATTTTGTTTGTAATTTTAGAATCCAGCATTTTCATTGCTGTGAAACTTCTCCACTGGGTATTCAAACCGTCTTCCAGAGTTATTCTTCACAAAGATACTCCTAATCCATCAGAATTTTCATAAGAAGCCTACTCATCAAAAACATATTGAAACCTAGCAGTGGAAAATTTCTTCACAGGGCAGCCAGGAACGTCAAATTACCCACATTTTATCCATTAATGATTTAAGTAACGTTGTCTTAATTATCTTGTCTTAATCTTTGCCTTAATTTTGTCTTGTGATAGTTTTTTGTAGGCTCGCTTAAGCCCGTGTTTATATTATTTTTTAATAAGTTAACAAATGTGAAATTTATAAATTTAATAAAAGATGTAAAATATCTAAAAAAATAATTTTTAATTTTTTAAAAATTGGAGAAAGATGGAGTGAAAAGTGGATTAATGGATGGTGAGTATAGGGGAGAAGAGAAAAGGAAACGGCGAAAGTGATGAAAAGAGATGAGATGAAGGAGAAGAAAACGTGAGAGGAAAGAGAGCGGAGGGAGGACAATTTAGAAAGGAAGCATGAGAAGTGCTTAATCTAAAGGTAAGCTAATACGAAAATGCTTGATTTAAAGCGACCAAAATGGTATAAGTAAGCATTAAAACCTTAAAATAAGTATGCCTACAGTATAAAATTGTCTAATCAAGCATGACTAACATTCTTGAAACAATCTTGAATGCTTAGATGAAGCATGTCAATCATTTTTAACTGCTTGTATTAATCCTTTAATGCTTAAACTAAGCACGCCGATTTCATATGTTGCTGGGCAATTTTTAACCTGGCATTCTTAAAATTATTATGTACATGCTCAATTTAAGACTTGTAGTTAATAATGTAATGCTTGTAGTAAGAATCCCATGCTTAGTATAAAAATGCGTTTTCTGAGAACTCACGTGCTACTTTGAAGTTTTCCAGTATTAATTTAAGCACGTCCTGATTTTTACCATTTCAAACTTGGCGAGTTCACTTTAAGTTTCCCTCAGGTTTGGTGCAATAATATGCATGCCACGGTTTAAGTTAACACCCGATTATACTGAATAATAGCATGGATTTTTCTGCGTGTGTGTGCAAAGTTTGATCAAAATCGGCCGCGCCGCTTTTGCGTGATGCCGGAACAAACATTCAGTCAAACAGACAGAAATACCGACCGACATACAGACAGACGGACAAACATAAATTTTAGGCATAACAAAACCTATAATTGCCAGTCTGGCAATTATTAGAAACTCGTATAGTGATATTCCTATCAAAATTCGAACAGTTGTATCAAAATTCCAATTTGAAGTCAAACTTTCCAATAAGATTTTTTAAAATTTATTTCAATCGGATTTTGATGTATGGGAGTTTTATGCAGAATCATATCCTAAATAACTTTTGTTCTTTCACTTTTTTGGTAAGATGCATCGTTTTTGAGATATTCGGAAAAAACGTTTTCGTTCGTATGGGTGGTACCGGTCCATTTTTGGCCATTAACGAACTTAGTCTTGCATTTTGAAAAACGGATCTGCACAAAATTTCAAGTCAATCAATCCGTGCGCCCGCAATCCGCGCCACAGAGGGACATGCAAAAATCAATTTTGTTTATCATTCTAAACACACTGGTGTAATTCATTTTTGTGTGTGATGACGGGGTCTTGGCGTTACAAACGGTAAGGCAAAGTTAATATACCTTTTGGTTTCACCATACGGGTATAAAAATGTCATTTTTTGCATCAGTATTATACGACCAAATAGATCAATGTATGTCAATATTTTCGAGAAAATCCAAAATTACAAAAATTTTCCCCCTTACAGTTTTTATTATATAGATGGGAAAAAAGTAAAGTGGACACATCTACAGATAGAGCTTTCATTTAAAAAAAGAATAATCAAAATCGATTTTAGGCTGGAGCTGTGTCGAAAGAAATCCATACAAAATCGCTTTGCCTTTTAAATATATAGATTGTTGTCAATTATCTATCCCGGCACCCCTTTTAATAGGTTAACCATTGGTTCAGCGTGCGACTCATAAGAGACTCCAGGTCAGTGTTGCCGGAGACCTCAAGCCCAAAATCGCTGAAATGAGGAAAAAAAATCTCAAAAGTCTCCGAAATTATAGACAAAAATCGCTAGTTTTGAGACTTTTTTTTAATGCATATTTAAACATATATCTTGTTTTCAAATCGCTTTTATTCTTTGTTTTTAACAATAATAAAATATAATAATAAAAAAAAAAACAACTTTGTCTTCTTAAAAAACAGAAAAATAAAACATAACAAAAGCTATAATTGTTAATCTGGCAATCATTGGAGACCCGTATGGTGATATTCATATCAAAATTCGAACAGTTGTACCAAAATTCCACTTTGAAGTCAAACTTTCCAAACATATTTTTTTAAAATTTATTCCAATCAGATTTTGATGTATGGGAGTTTTATGTAAAATCATATCCTAAACAACTTTTGTTCTTGCACTTTTTTGATAAGATGCACCGTTTTTGAGATATTCGCAAAAAATATTTTCGTTCGTATGGAGGGTACCCCCCCTAATAGACCATTTTTGCCCATTAACGAACTAAGCCTCGCATTTTACGAAAAACGGACCTGTGCGAAATTTCAAGTCTGTAGCTCAATCTGTGCGCCCGCAATCCGCTCCACAGACAGACAGACAGAAGGACGGACGGACGAACAGACGGACGGACATGCTAAATTCAACTTTTTATACCCGTATGGTGAAACCAAAGGGTATATTAACTTTGCTTTACCGTTTGTAACGCCAAGATCCCGTCATCACACACAAAAATGAATTACACCAGTGTGTTTAGAATGATAAAAAAAATTGAATTTGCAGAAATATGAACAGTATTCTAATTTTTAGTCAACTCATATTTATTATGCGATTGAGTTGTTCCGAGGCTTCTGTTGACTGAAACGTTGAGCAGTTACAATAAAAACAATAACACAAAAAAGGATTCTGTTATTTACAACCTTTTAAAGCCAAATTTGGGCCGATTAGCCTGTTGAACACATCTTATTTTTTTTTTGTGTTTACCACCGAGTTTTTTTTAATTTTTGTGCAAAAGGATTGCTTTTAAGTTAAAATAAGTTGAACGAAAATCAATTTTTATAATAATACCCAAGAGAATGTGATTTTTTTTACTTTATTATAAATTTCATTAATAAAAAAAAAGTAAAAAAAACCGACTTAAAAATGCACTAAAAAGGAAAAAATAATTTTTTTTTGGAAGTTGGTGCCAAAATAGAAACAAACAATTTGCTCTCTTTTATTGTACAATATATAAAATTAAAAAATTTCTAATAAATAAAATTATTATTTATTGAATTGTACCAAAAGTTTTTGTTTTCTAATAAGTCACAGAGATGAGATTCAAACCATTATTTTTTTACAGCCTACCTACATAATATAAACATAACAAAAGCTATATTTGCCAATCTGGCAATTATTGAAAACCCGTATGGTGATTTAAGTGAACAGTTGTACCAAAATTACACTTTGAAGTCAAAGTTTCCAATGAGATTTTTTAAAATTTGTTCCAATCGGATTTTGATGTATGGAAGTTTTATGTAGAATCATATCCTAAATAACTTTTGTTCTTGCACTTTTTTGATAAGATGCACCGTTTTTGAGGTATTCGCAAAAAACGATTTCGTTCGTATGGGGGGTACCCCCCCCTAATGGACCGTTTTCGCCCATTAACGAACTTAGCCTCGCATTTTACGAAAAACGGATCTGCGCAAAATTTCAAGGCTCTAGCTCAATCCGTGCGTCCGCAATCGAGTTCACAGACAGACGGACAGACGGACGGACGGACATGCGGAAATCAAAATCTTTTGTCATTCCTAACACACTGGTGTAATTCATTTTTGTGTGTGATGACGGGATCTTGGCGTTACAAACGGTAAGGCAAAGTTAATATACCCTTTGGTATTCCATACCATACGGGTATAAAAATTTCAGCGGTATTGTTCCTTACTTGGCACGTTGCCCTTAACCCACGTCAACATTAACAAATCTTCTTTTGTTTTTGGGTAAGCTCCGTTAAAATTAAAAAAATATTCTTTTGTCAGATGTCGTCACGAAAGATAAAATATTTTCATTTGGATAGCAGTAATAGAATTGGTGATAGCTGTAAAAGTAACACTCAAGAAATATGAATAGAAGTCCTCTTTAAGTTTCTATTTTGGCCATAACTTCCAAAAAAATTATTTTTTCCTTTTTAGTGCATTTTTAAGTCGGTTTTTTTTACTTTTTTTTAAAAAGTTTTTTATTTTATAATTTTTAGTGACTTTTGGTATATACATATTATATAGATATATTTAATGTTAGGAAATGGGTAGAGCTGCGCCCCACGTGCGAAAACGGCGTTACGAATCGATAGCCTTCAACCCCCTTAGTGACACTGGAAAGTTTCATTAAGATCGGACCAGCCAATTCGAAGATACCAGGCGAGGGGTATCGAAGGGGAATTTTCTCAGAGGGGATACCTATCTAGATCGTATTTTTGTCCCCGAAACCTTTCGTTAACCTTACAGACTTCTAAACATTAGAATTGGATTAGGCGACCCTAAAAACCACCATATGTGTTTGTTTTTTATCTGGAAAATTTGTGGGTTGAAGGATTCGCTGCCCCCCAAAATATACGCATAAAAATTTTCAGACCGATCGGACCATCCGATTGGGAGTTGACAGGGGAGGGGTTAAGAAGCGAAAGGGGTAGGGGAAAATAGATAAGGGGAAAACACTAGCCGTCCCCCAAAATGTGAGCATACAAATTTTCAGATCGATCGGACCATCCGATTGGGAGTTGACAGGGGAGGGGTTAAGAAGCGAAAGGGGTAGGGGAAAATAGATAAGGGGAAAACACTAGCCGTCCCCCAAAAAGGTACGCATACAAATTTTCAGACCGATCGGACCATCCGATTGGGAGTTGACAGGGGAGGGGTTAAGAAGCGAAAGGGGTAGGGGAAAATAGATAAGGGAAAAACACTAGCCGTCCCCCAAAATGTACGCATACAAATCGATCGGACCATCCGATTGGGAGTTGGCAGGGGAGGGGTTAAGAAGCGAAAGGGGTAGGGGAAAATAGATAAGGGGAAAACACTAGCCGTCCCCCAAAAAGGTACGCATACAAATTTTCAGACCGATCGGACCATCCGATTGGGAGTTGACAGGGGAGGGGTTAAGAAGCGAAAGGGGTAGGGGAAAATAGATAAGGGGAAAACACTAGCCGTCCCCCAAAATGTACGCATACAAATTTTCAGATCGATCGGACCATCCGATTGGGAGTTGACAGGGGAGGGGAAGGCCGGGAAACGTCGGAGAGAGGGGAAATTAAAATGGGACCAACTAGGGAGTGAACTCTGTCATCCACCAACGTTTCAACAAAATCCATGCAACGGCACCCAAGTACTGCGTGAACATACAGATATAAAATAAATAAATAAATAAATAAATAAAGTTGGACCAAAACGAATTGATAACCTCCTCCTTTTTTGGAAGTCGGTTAAAAATATGAAAAAAGATGATTTTTTTTAATAGTTGATCCAAATAACCATGCAGGATTCGACGTTTTTATGCCCCGGGTTAACTTTTGAACCAGTTGGGGTTTCACTTTCGTTGTACCTGCGCCGGAAAGTTAATTTTCTCTACCTTCATGGACACGAGCTCTTTTTTGGCGGAGAACTGTAGGGTATGGTCAGCTGCCATCTTAGACGAAATAATTTTTCGTATTTTTCAATTGAAACTAGAGCAAATTGCCTTTCAAACGCAGGTACAACGAATGTGCAACCCAAATTAGTCACGCGGCACTTTCGTGCATCGTTCTTTAAGAAATACTTCTGGCCACTCTATCGCGTATACCAGTGCTCCGCAACCAGTGTGCCGCGGCACACTGGTGTGCCGGGAAATGACATTAGGTGTGCCGCGGTAAACAATTCAAAAAGCTATTTAATAATTCTTTCAGGTTTTTTTTTTTTAATTTTAAACATATTTTTTTTATAGAGAAGTAAACTTTCAAATTTATGGATTCGTTTTTTTTGTTATTTTTTTCCAAATTGAATACAACCCGTTAAAAAAAAGTTCTGAGGCCGTATCGCCGATCACGATACGATTGGTTCGAGTCGTAAACTCCATGTTGTTGTTCGTGTAAAACACTAACAACAACATTGAATTTACGATTCGAACCAATCGTATCGTGTTCGGCGATAGGGCCTCTGGTCTAGTTAACATTGCTTTGTGGTGACTTTAGGTTTGTAAATAAACAAAATTATATTGCAAGCAAAACAGTTATTGCAGCTAGACGTTTGTTTATAATTTTTTGTGTTTTTTGCGATAAATAAAATATATTATTTTGTGTTAATTGTGTTATTTCTTAGATTTTTTTATAGCATTTTAAATATGGACAAGTTTTTGCGGAGAGAACGTTCGACATCATCAAAAAACGATGATGAAGTCAGTACTATTATTAAAAAACAGAAAATTTTGAAGAGGCAGTACAATGAAGAGTACATACAAAATGGATTTACGTGGTGTGGTGAAGAAACAGCTCCGAAACCAGAATTTGTCATTTGCAGAGAACAGTTTTCAAACGAGGCAATGGTACCAAGTAAAATGATTCGCCATCTAAATTCGAAACATTCCAGTTGTGCCAAAAAGGACAAGCAATATTTTCAGCGACTTTTAAATCAAAATGTAAAACAGAAGCAATTCATGAAATCGTCTGTAACAGTTTCTGACAAAGCATTAGAAGCTAGTTACCATGTTGCAAGGTTAATTGCACGTCAGAAAAAACCACATATTATCGGCGAATCTTATATTAAACCAGCATGCATGGAAATGGTTCGAATTATGCTTGGACCTGAATTCAGGTTTAACAGAAATCTTGTAATTTCCTATGATCCATCCAATAAACAATTTCTGTAATAGAGAGCAGGAGGAGTTGACACTACTCTGTCTGACGAGGGCTTCTTCACTCCCCTGAGCCCGAGACAAACATGAACCTTCACGGTGATAACACAGTGCCACAGTTGCACTGGGCCTAATTCAGGTTTAACAGAAAAAACTTTCACGACTGATAAAGGCAAAGCTAATAAATAAAACATAACAAAAGCTATAATTGCCAATCTGGCAATCATTGGAGACCCGTATGGTGATATTCGTATCAAAATTCGAACAGTTATACCAAAATTCCACTTTGAAGTCAAACTTTCCAATAAGATTTTTTAAAATTTATTCCAATCGGATTTTGATGTATGGGAGTTTTATGTAGAATCATATCCTAAATAACTTTTGTTCTTGCACTTTTTTGATAAGATGCACCGTTTTTGAGGTATTCGCAAAAAACGATTTCGTTCGTATGGGGGGTACCCCCCCCTAATGGACCGTTTTCGCCCATTAACGAACTTAGCCTCGCATTTTACGAAAAACGGATCTGCGCAAAATTTCAAGGCTCTAGCTCAATCCGTGCGTCCGCAATCGAGTTCACAGACAGACGGACAGACGGACGGACGGACATGCGGAAATCAAAATCTTTTGTCATTCCTAACACACTGGTGTAATTCATTTTTGTGTGTGATGACGGGATCTTGGCGTTACAAACGGTAAGGCAAAGTTAATATACCCTTTGGTATTCCATACCATACGGGTATAAAAATTTCAGCGGTATTGTTCCTTACTTGGCACGTTGCCCTTAACCCACGTCAACATTAACAAATCTTCTTTTGTTTTTGGGTAAGCTCCGTTAAAATTAAAAAAATATTCTTTTGTCAGATGTCGTCACGAAAGATAAAATATTTTCATTTGGATAGCAGTAATAGAATTGGTGATAGCTGTAAAAGTAACACTCAAGAAATATGAATAGAAGTCCTCTTTAAGTTTCTATTTTGGCCATAACTTCCAAAAAAATTATTTTTTCCTTTTTAGTGCATTTTTAAGTCGGTTTTTTTTACTTTTTTTTAAAAAGTTTTTTATTTTATAATTTTTAGTGACTTTTGGTATATACATATTATATAGATATATTTAATGTTAGGAAATGGGTAGAGCTGCGCCCCACGTGCGAAAACGGCGTTACGAATCGATAGCCTTCAACCCCCTTAGTGACACTGGAAAGTTTCATTAAGATCGGACCAGCCAATTCGAAGATACCAGGCGAGGGGTATCGAAGGGGAATTTTCTCAGAGGGGATACCTATCTAGATCGTATTTTTGTCCCCGAAACCTTTCGTTAACCTTACAGACTTCTAAACATTAGAATTGGATTAGGCGACCCTAAAAACCACCATATGTGTTTGTTTTTTATCTGGAAAATTTGTGGGTTGAAGGATTCGCTGCCCCCCAAAATATACGCATAAAAATTTTCAGACCGATCGGACCATCCGATTGGGAGTTGACAGGGGAGGGGTTAAGAAGCGAAAGGGGTAGGGGAAAATAGATAAGGGGAAAACACTAGCCGTCCCCCAAAATGTGAGCATACAAATTTTCAGATCGATCGGACCATCCGATTGGGAGTTGACAGGGGAGGGGTTAAGAAGCGAAAGGGGTAGGGGAAAATAGATAAGGGGAAAACACTAGCCGTCCCCCAAAAAGGTACGCATACAAATTTTCAGACCGATCGGACCATCCGATTGGGAGTTGACAGGGGAGGGGTTAAGAAGCGAAAGGGGTAGGGGAAAATAGATAAGGGAAAAACACTAGCCGTCCCCCAAAATGTACGCATACAAATCGATCGGACCATCCGATTGGGAGTTGGCAGGGGAGGGGTTAAGAAGCGAAAGGGGTAGGGGAAAATAGATAAGGGGAAAACACTAGCCGTCCCCCAAAAAGGTACGCATACAAATTTTCAGACCGATCGGACCATCCGATTGGGAGTTGACAGGGGAGGGGTTAAGAAGCGAAAGGGGTAGGGGAAAATAGATAAGGGGAAAACACTAGCCGTCCCCCAAAATGTACGCATACAAATTTTCAGATCGATCGGACCATCCGATTGGGAGTTGACAGGGGAGGGGAAGGCCGGGAAACGTCGGAGAGAGGGGAAATTAAAATGGGACCAACTAGGGAGTGAACTCTGTCATCCACCAACGTTTCAACAAAATCCATGCAACGGCACCCAAGTACTGCGTGAACATACAGATATAAAATAAATAAATAAATAAATAAATAAAGTTGGACCAAAACGAATTGATAACCTCCTCCTTTTTTGGAAGTCGGTTAAAAATATGAAAAAAGATGATTTTTTTTAATAGTTGATCCAAATAACCATGCAGGATTCGACGTTTTTATGCCCCGGGTTAACTTTTGAACCAGTTGGGGTTTCACTTTCGTTGTACCTGCGCCGGAAAGTTAATTTTCTCTACCTTCATGGACACGAGCTCTTTTTTGGCGGAGAACTGTAGGGTATGGTCAGCTGCCATCTTAGACGAAATAATTTTTCGTATTTTTCAATTGAAACTAGAGCAAATTGCCTTTCAAACGCAGGTACAACGAATGTGCAACCCAAATTAGTCACGCGGCACTTTCGTGCATCGTTCTTTAAGAAATACTTCTGGCCACTCTATCGCGTATACCAGTGCTCCGCAACCAGTGTGCCGCGGCACACTGGTGTGCCGGGAAATGACATTAGGTGTGCCGCGGTAAACAATTCAAAAAGCTATTTAATAATTCTTTCAGGTTTTTTTTTTTTAATTTTAAACATATTTTTTTTATAGAGAAGTAAACTTTCAAATTTATGGATTCGTTTTTTTTGTTATTTTTTTCCAAATTGAATACAACCCGTTAAAAAAAAGTTCTGAGGCCGTATCGCCGATCACGATACGATTGGTTCGAGTCGTAAACTCCATGTTGTTGTTCGTGTAAAACACTAACAACAACATTGAATTTACGATTCGAACCAATCGTATCGTGTTCGGCGATAGGGCCTCTGGTCTAGTTAACATTGCTTTGTGGTGACTTTAGGTTTGTAAATAAACAAAATTATATTGCAAGCAAAACAGTTATTGCAGCTAGACGTTTGTTTATAATTTTTTGTGTTTTTTGCGATAAATAAAATATATTATTTTGTGTTAATTGTGTTATTTCTTAGATTTTTTTATAGCATTTTAAATATGGACAAGTTTTTGCGGAGAGAACGTTCGACATCATCAAAAAACGATGATGAAGTCAGTACTATTATTAAAAAACAGAAAATTTTGAAGAGGCAGTACAATGAAGAGTACATACAAAATGGATTTACGTGGTGTGGTGAAGAAACAGCTCCGAAACCAGAATTTGTCATTTGCAGAGAACAGTTTTCAAACGAGGCAATGGTACCAAGTAAAATGATTCGCCATCTAAATTCGAAACATTCCAGTTGTGCCAAAAAGGACAAGCAATATTTTCAGCGACTTTTAAATCAAAATGTAAAACAGAAGCAATTCATGAAATCGTCTGTAACAGTTTCTGACAAAGCATTAGAAGCTAGTTACCATGTTGCAAGGTTAATTGCACGTCAGAAAAAACCACATATTATCGGCGAATCTTATATTAAACCAGCATGCATGGAAATGGTTCGAATTATGCTTGGACCTGAATTCAGGTTTAACAGAAATCTTGTAATTTCCTATGATCCATCCAATAAACAATTTCTGTAATAGAGAGCAGGAGGAGTTGACACTACTCTGTCTGACGAGGGCTTCTTCACTCCCCTGAGCCCGAGACAAACATGAACCTTCACGGTGATAACACAGTGCCACAGTTGCACTGGGCCTAATTCAGGTTTAACAGAAAAAACTTTCACGACTGATAAAGGCAAAGCTAATAAATAAAACATAACAAAAGCTATAATTGCCAATCTGGCAATCATTGGAGACCCGTATGGTGATATTCGTATCAAAATTCGAACAGTTATACCAAAATTCCACTTTGAAGTCAAACTTTCCAATAAGATTTTTTAAAATTTATTCCAATCGGATTTTGATGTATGGGAGTTTTATGTAGAATCATATCCTAAATAACTTTTGTTCTTGGACTTTTTTGATAAGATGCTCCGTTTTTGAGATATTCGCAAAAAACGTTTTCATTCGTATGGGGGGTACCCCCCCTAATAGTCCATTTTTGCCCATTAACGAACTTAGCCTCGCATTTTACGAAAAACGGATCCACGCAAAATTTCAAGTCTCTAGCTCAATCCGTGCGTCCGCAATCCGCGCCACAGACAGACGGACAGACGGACAGACAGACGGACAGACAGACGGACAGACGGACAGACGGACGGACATGCAAAATTCAATTTTTTTTATCATTCTAAACACACTGGTGTAATTCATTTTTTTGTGCGATGACGGGATCTTGGCGTTACAAACGGTAAGGCAAAGTTAATATACCCTTTGGTTTCACCATACGGGTATAAAAAGTTGGACCAAAACGAATTGATAACCTCCTCCGGAAGTCGGTTAAAAAACAAAACAAATGTTCATTTAATTTGAATCACAATGGAAAAATCCACAAAGTGAGTAGAGTTTCGTTATCGGCTGATACTGTTAAAAAACGTATTGACGATATGTCGTGCGACATTCTGGAAACGCTGATTGCAAAATTGAAAAAAAACCGGGACATTTTCTCTTCAAATCGACGAATCAACAGATATTAAAAACCGAGCACAATTGATAATTATTGTACGTTTTGTTGATGAAGACTCCATACAAGAGCACTATTTTTTTTGCAAAGAGATTCCAAAAAGAAGTACCGGCGAAGAGATGTTCCGAGCAACTGATGATTTTTTCCAAACTTATGGTATTCAATTGTGTAATTGTACTAGTGTTTGCACAGATGGCGCTGCAGCTATGATGGGCAATAAAAAGGGTTTTGTCTCGTGTGTAAAGCGACAAAATCCGGCAATAGAAATCACACACTGCTGCATACATAGAGAAGCATTAATGGCCCGAAATCTACCAGAGGAACTATTACAAACGATCAACGAATGCGTCAAAATCGTCAATATCATCAAATCCAGGGCCCTAAATTAGCGAATTTTTGAAATACTCTGCACAGAAATGGGATCAGAATATCAATCCTTGTTATATTACACCGAAGTACGCTGGCTGTCACGAGGAAAAGTTCTGGCGAGATTATTTGAACTACGGTGCGAGGTTAGTCAGTTTCTATTAAATCAAAAAATGCCCGAACTACACCAGCTCCTTGAAAATAATCATTGGATGGTCAAACTTGCGTATATGGCAGATATTTTCGAGCATCTGAACGAACTCAATAAAAAAATGCAAGGTAGGAATGAAAATTTATTGACGTGCTCAGATAAATTAACCCATTTCTTGCCACAATTTGTATTCCATAATAGCAACTTTGACTCCAATGTGGTAACAAAAAGGCTCAAAGTTACTGGTGAAAAAATGCACCATTGGCAAGAAATGGGTTAAACGGGTTCAAAAAAAACTCGAACTTTGGCAGACGGTGTTAAAGCGAGGATCACTAGAAATGTTTCAAAGGACCAACCAGATCAAGATGGAGAAGAAGCAAGTAATTTTGGATTTGGCTCAAGAACATTTAATATTACTCCAACAAAAATTTGAGCACTACTTTCATACAATAAATACGGATCAATATAATTGGATTCGAAATCATTTTGCAAGTGATGCCGAAATTCTGTTGAAGCACTTCCTCTACAAATTCGAGAGGAATTTGTGGAATTGAGAACTGACGGAACTCTGAAACTGAAGTTCAACGAAGTTCCATTGGATGTTTTCTGGATTACAGTTAAGGAGGAATATCCTAAGATTTCTGACCAGGCTATTGCAGTTCTGCTTCCATTTTCTACAACATACCTATGTGAACTAAGTTTTTCAACTCTAGTTTTAATAAAAAATGATAAGCGGTCATGCTTAAAGGGCCTTGACCAAGAACTTCGCGTTGCACTTTCACATATCGAGCCGAATATAAAACATTTGTGGTCACTGAAACAAGCACAGGTATCACATTAGTTATTAGTAATGGATTTGTACCCAATTAATAATAGTTATATGTAAGAAAATAAATGTATTTTTTCATTATACACAAATTTTTTTATATTTTCTTTTGTGGTGTGCCCCGGATTTCCAGAAAAGAAATTGGTGTGCCGTGGGCAAAAAAAGGTTGAGGAGCACTGGCGTATACAACTACCAGCAGCGTAGAGATTATTTCCTATGAATTAAATATTATAATTATTCTAACTAATACACGAGTATAATAAAATATTTACCTGACTGGAACAACTTCTTCCAGTATATCATTGGGTTCTCCTTCAAGACCCTCATTCAGTACCTCATTTGCCAAGCCTTGCGTCTTTAAAAAGTTATACAATATGAAGCAGGCATTAATAATTCGACAAGCTTTAGTTGGATAGTAGTGAAGAGTTCTATGTTTGAGCAAACATCTGAAGTATGACTTAAGAACACCAAAAGCCCTTTCTATACAGTTTCATGTTTTGATATGAATAGCATTGAACTTTTTTTCGTGTTCTTCGATAGGATCTGGGTATGGAACTAGAAGCCAAGGCTCCAAAGGATATCCCGAGTCTCCCAGCAACCAGCAAGATGTTTCATGGTTTTGGAGAGAAAGATGGTTTCTAAGAAGAGACATTCTCCATATCCCACTGTCGTGGCAAGAGCCAGGAAACTTACCATTTACAGATGTGAATATTAAAAATAGCATCACATACCTATAAATGAAAAATGCATTAGAAGATACAAAATGCATAATCAATAAAAGGCTTACTGCTTCCACATTTATACTGTAAAATTTTTTTCTGTTTCTATATAACCTCGGAAATCTGTATTGCTCGTTATTTGGAGGTGCAATGATTGCAATGTGTACACAATCTATACAGCCTATTGTATTTGAGATTCCATACTTCTCTTGAAAATCATTCTTGATGATAGACTTTTCGCTACCAGTCTCCGGAAATTTTATGAATTCAGACCCTAGGTGGTTTTCAATTAAACCTGCTATTTCACTTACATTTCGCGAAATAGCTGACTGACTTAAATTTAATTGGTTGCTGTGGCCAACTGATCTCTGGTATGATCCGGTAGCAAAAAAATTCAATGCTGATAAAACCCTGAGATGAAATGGAATCTGAGACATTAAATTATTGTTAAAAGGCTCCAAACATTGAATTAGTTTTAAAGCCAATTCTTGTGGCATTCGATAAGACTTGCGAAACAAATTCTCTGATACCGAGAATGGATCCATAACATCTCTCAAACGTCTGTTGGTTATCCTTTCGATTTGACTAAAAATAAATTTTAATGCATGTACTCGTATTATGACAAAACTGAACAAATTAAAATGTTACTCACTTCCTAGATCTTCTATCAATCAAATTCTCTACCTCGTTCAGAATTGCTGCAAGCAAAACACGTTCCATTTTTTCGATTAAATGAATGAAAATGAAATTGAGTAGCTATTTAAGCACCTTCAGATCACCTTATAACGTAAAAGAATTTTTAGGTTAGAAATGTCTTTTAACCTTAATTGTAGAATACCTAATGGCCTTAAAATCTTATAACAATTTTCACCACACCAGTTAAAAGATCAGCTGTTTTTGACAATCTTATAACCTTTTAAGTAGAATGCGAAATCTTTTAATTTCCTTTTAAGCTGCGTTAAAAGGTTAAAAGACTAAAATATTTAAAGTAGAATCGGGGGGATAGCTTTTGTTATGTTTTCATCATTCTAAACACACTGGTGTAATTCATTTTGGTGTGCGATGACGGGATCTTGGCGTTACAAACGGTAAGGCAAAGTTAGTATACCCTTTGGTTTCACCATACGGGTATAAAAATTGTTAAGTTCTTCTTAGAAAAATAAAAATAAAATTTTTAAAAAAAGCTTTTATTAAAAAAGAATGCACTAAAAAGAAAAAAATAATTTTCTGGACGCTGTGTATCACAAACATAAAAGCTTTTTAAAAGCGAGATAAATTTTTATTTTATTGTTTTATGCTTTATCTCGCTTTTTAAAAGCTTTTATGTTTGTGATACACAGCGTCCAGAAAATTATTTTTTTCTTTTTAGTGCATTCTTTTTTAATAAAAGCTTTTTTTAAAAATTTTAATTTTATTTTTTTTATTTTGTTCTTTTTAGTCTTCGAATATATATCCTTACATTTAAGATGTCCTTACAGGCTTTTTAACTTGAGAATCGTATTCAGCGACCCCAAAAACCCCCAGAATAGATTTTTTTCCGGAAAATTTGGAGAAAGGGATAATCACGTTATCCTTACAGGACCTTCCGTTATCCTTACTGACTTTTTAATGACAGATTCGGATTCAGCGACCCCAAAAACCCCCAGAATAGATTTTTTTCCGGAAAATTTGGAGAAAAGGATAATCACGTTATCCTTACAGGACCTTCCGTTATCCTTACTGACTTTTTAATGACAGATTCGGATTCAGCGACCCCAAAAACCCCCAGAATAGATTTTTTCCGGAAAATTTGGAGAAAGGGATAATCACGCTATCCTTACAGGACCTTCCGTTATCCTTACTGACTTTTAATGACAGATTCGGATTCAGCGACCCCAAAAACCCCCAGAATAGATTTTTTTCCGGAAAATTTGGAGAAAAGGATAATCACGTTATCCTCACAGGACCTTCCTTTATCCTTACAAGGACGAAGTAGAGAAAATATTGTATTGTCATCGGACTTATATAAGTGTGCAAAATTTCAAGTCAATCGGACAAGTGGAAGTGGGTCAAAATTTGATTGCAAGATTTGACCCCGACAAACAGACAAACAGACAAGATAGCGAGCTAAATAAAAGCTTTTAAAAATAATAACTAAATAGACTTCACGTCAAAATATCTACATAAAATTTACTCACATCTGAGATCAAAGATTTATTTATGTCTAAATCCACTGTTGTTAGGTCTTAATTCAATTTTCATTAATTTTTTGCATTTTTATCAAATGTTCTTGTGTAACATAAATGTAAAACATAACAAAAGCTATAATTGCCAACCCGTATGGTGATTTAATTGAACGGCGTATCAAAATTTCATTTGAATTCAAATTTTCCAATAAAATTTTTTTAAAACTTGTTCCAATCGGATTTTGATGTATGGAAGTTTTATGTAGAATCATATTCTAAATAATAAATAAGAGATTTTTGATTGACCAATCAGAGCTCGAGTTGACGGCGATAAAAAATCCCAGAGATAAATTTCAAGAAATCTTGCAATTGCAAAATTTCTTGGAATTTCCAAATTCAAGATGGCGGAATCTAAATTCTCCCGACAAGTAGTTGGGAAAATTACTAATTTTTACAAACAATACGATACAAAAAGCTTTGGAAGAGAATATATAACATTAAGAGGTGTTTCTTTTCGTCTGTTCTTCTGTTTCAGCCTTTTCAATTTCACGTATTGCATTAATTGCGAGAGCGGCGACTAGGTGTTTTCTTTTCATCGCCATTTTGAGTACTAAAATTTCAAGAGATTTTCGTCTCAGCTGTCAAAAAAATCTCTTTGTGGCGAGATATTTCTTGGGATGAAAAATTGTTAATCAAGACGCGGTGTTAACCACAGTTGTTTGATTTCACTTAGTAAAGAATTAAAATTATGGCTAAAAAAGAAGAAATTAAAAAAATATTTTATTTAAAATCAAAGAAAAAAAAACGATTTTTTTGGAGGGGGTGTTGAAATGAAACTCAATGAAATTGACCATTTAGTTTTGGATATATGTTAATAGGAAAAGATTCTCCTATTATCCAAAGTTTAAATGTGACTGATTTTTGTTGCGTTTAAACGAAATTTTTCGTTGAATTCAAAAACAGAAGTTAAATTGAAATTTATTCTTGGACGATAAATTCTTCTGCGACGAGTTGCTAATTGCATATTAGCTTCATTTTCGCTACTATTACTACTGTCCGTATCCATTTTTTATCCACTTGTGATTACTTTTAGAGGCGTTTGAACACTGCTAAATATTTCTAACAATTGTAGTTCAATTTCAGCAAAGAAATGTCTTTGTGGAACGGTATTGGACTACAAGTGGTATTTTTTCTCACAATTTTCCAAAAAAACCACTTGTAATTGTAAGCTTGCCGAAATGCGTTGAGGAACAGAAAATAAAGACTTGTGAAAACATTTCGGATTGTAAAATTACTCCGAATTTGTATTTGTGATTTAAAAATTGTATTTTAAGAAATGAAAATGTGCTTACAAGTCCTACAATTTGTGAAAAATAGCTACAAATACAAGACCTGTACTTTTGTGGAATAGGCCCCTGATTGTCATTCGTGAAAACGCAATATTAGTTATGACAACTTTAGTATTCAAATTTTGTCATAACTAATATTGCGTTTGTACGAATGACAATCTGGCATAAAAGAATGGACAAGTTCATTCTTTTATGAGAGATTGACATTTTCTGACAGAAAAAATTACAAAAATTATGCCATTTACACGGGAATTAACATAATGACAAGAAAAAAATGACAAATTTGTCTTTCGTGTAAATGTAGCATAACGCCAAGATCCCGTCATCGCACAAAAAAATGAATTACACCAGTGTGTTTAGAATGATAAAAAAAAGTTGAATTTAGCATGTCCGTCCGTCTGTCTGTCTGTCTGTCCGTCCGTCTGTCTGTCTGTCTGTCTGTCCGTCTGTCTGTCTGTGGCGCGGATTGCGGGCGCACGGATTGAGCTAGAGACTTGAAATTTTGCGCAGATCCGTTTTTCTTAAAATGCGAGGCTAAGTTCGTTAATGGGCGAAAATGGACCATTAGGGGGGGTACCCCCCATACGAATGAAAACGTTTTTTGCGAATATCTCAAAAACGGTGCATCTTATCAAAAAAGTCCAAGAACAAAAGTTATTTAGGATATGATTCTACATAAAACTCCCATACATCAAAATCCGATCGGAATAAATTTAAAAAAATCTTTTTGGAAAGTTTGACTTCAAAGTGGAATTTTGGTACAACTGTTCGAATTTTGATACGAATATCACCATACGGGTCTCCAATGATTGCCAGATTGGCAATTATAGCTTTTGTTATGTTTCTACATAAAACTTCCATACATCAAAATCCGATTGGAATAAATTTTAAAAAATCTTATTGGACAGTTTGACTTCAAAGTGGAATTTTGGTATAACTGTTCGAATTTTGATATGAATATCACCATACGGGTCTCCAATGATTGCCAGATTGGCAATTATAGCTTTTGTTATGTTTATCATTCTAAACACACTGGTGTAATTCATTTTTTTGTGTGATGACGGGATCTTGGCGTTACAAACGGTAAGGCAAAGTTAATATACCCTTTGGTTTCACCATACGGGTATAAAAATTGTGAAAAATGATGTTTATTAGCAAAACACAGTTTTTTTTAAAGAAATTTTTGAGAATCGCTGAAAATCTCCGAAAAGTCCCCAAAAGACCACTAAAATCTCAAATCTCAACACGTGCTTTTTAAGGCATGAAAGTCGCTAGAAATGAGACAAGTCGCTGAAAATAGCAACACTGCTCCAGGTAAGCCACCAAGAGATCTAACGTGTGTTGCAACACTCCATAGTGGTCGCAACAGACCCATCAAGTGTAGGATGGCTTGAAATCAAACAAATGCTGATATTTTGAACATAATATGCGTTGAACGTAGTAGTATTTAAAATCATTCTGTTACATTATTTTCATTTTTTGTCAGTTTTAAATATTTTGCAAAACGATTAAGTCAAATAAATATTTTATGTTCAAAATATCAGCATTTGTTTGATTTCAAGCCATCCTACACAAGATATCAAATGAAAAAGCTCTGGAAGAAACTTACAAATATCTATAACATAAATATCAAAAAACAAAATGGCGGCTATTAGACGCCATTTTGTCCAAATCACCCCAATAAAGACCCATCAAGATGGGTATCAAATGAAAGAGCTCTGGAAGAAACTTACAAATATCTATAACATAGTTATCAAAAAACAAAATGGCGGCTATTAGACGCCATTTTGTCCAAATTACCCCAATAAAGACCCATCAAGATGGGTATCAAATGAAAGAGCTCTGGAAGAAATTTACAAATATCTATAACATAAATATCAAAAAACAAAATGGCGGCTATTAGACGCCATTTTGTAAAAATTACACCAATAAAGACCCATCAAGATGGGTATCAAATGAAAGAGCTCTGGGAGAAACTTACAAATATCTATAACATAGTTATCAAAAAACAAAATGGCGGCTATTAGACGCCATTTTGTCCAAATCACCCCAATAAAGACCCATCAAGATGGGTATCAAATGAAAGAGCTCTGGAAGAAACTTACAAATATCTATAACATAGTTATCAAAAAACAAAATGGCGGCTATTAGACGCCATTTTGTCCAAATTACCCCAATAAAGACCCATCAAGATGGGTATCAAATGAAAGAGCTCTGGAAGAAATTTACAAATATCTATAACATAAATATCAAAAAACAAAATGGCGGCTATTAGACGCCATTTTGTAAAAATTACACCAATAAAGACCCATCAAGATGGGTATCAAATGAAAGAGCTCTGGGAGAAACTTACAAATATCTATAACATAGTTATCAAAAAACAAAATGGCGGCTATTAGACGCCATTTTGTCCAAATCACCCCAATAAAGACACATCAAGATGGGTATCAAATGAAAGAGCTCTGGAAGAAACTTACAAATATCTATAACATAGTTGTCAAAAAACAAAATGGCGGCTATTAGACGCCATTTTGTCCAAATCACCTCAATAAAGACCCATCAAGATGGGTATCAAATGAAAGAGCTCTGGAAGAAACTTACAAATATCTATAACATAGTTGTTAAAACACAAAATTGTGGCTATGAGACGCCATTTTGTAAAAATTACCCCAATAAAGACCCATCAAGATGGGTATCAAATGAAAGAGCTCTGGAAGAAACTTACAAATATCTACAGGGTGCGCAATCTGTTCCTCCGGTATGTAAACATTGAATAACTTCGCCATTTGTCAACCGATTTGCTTTCCTAGACACGTTTTGGAAACGTCAAACCAGTACAATTTTAACCATGAACCGCTTCACACCGAAAGAACGCGCCGAAATAGTGACGATGTACATTGAAAATAGTCGTTCAATTTTGGATGCAAGTTTTAATGACCGACGAGGCACATTTCACTCCCTCTGGCGGTGTTAATAAACAAAATTGCCGCATTTGGGCGACAGAAAATCCTCACGAGATTCATGAAATACCATTGCATGATCGAAAAGTGACTGTTTGGGCCGGCGTGTGCGCAAAAACCATCATTGGGCCATTTTTCTTCAATGAAGGTGAAACAGTTAATGGTAATCGATATCGGTGGATGTTGGCACATTTTGTGTGTCCGAAAATGCGTGAAAAAGGTCTGACTGACTTCTGGTTTCAGCAAGACGGGGCGCCATGCCACACAGCGGACCAAACAATACGGTTTTTGCAACAAAAATTCCCTAGACGTGTGATATCGAAAAGAGGCGATATTGACTGGCCACCAAGATCCCCTGATTTAACCCCCCCAGACTTCTTTTTGTGGGGTTATTTGAAGAGTAAAGTTTACGCCAGCAACCCGAAGACCATTGACGAGCTCAAGACCAATATTCGTGCCGAAATAGCTGCCATACCGACGGAGATGCTCGAAGAAGTGATGGAAAATGCCCGAAAAAGAGCACAGTTTGCGGTGGCCAATAAAGGTGGTCATTTGATCGATGTTGTTTTCAAAAAGTAGTCCACATAAATTGTAAAGGATTGAACTAAATAAAAAAACACAATTTTTTGCAATCTATTGTTTCTTTAAAAAGTTATTCAACATTCTCATACCGGAGGAACAGATGGCGCACCCTGTATAACATAGTTGTCAAAACACAAAATGGTGGCTATTAGACGCCATTTTGTCCAAATCACCCCAATAAAGACCCATCAAGATGGGTATCAAATGAAAGAGCTCTGGAAGAAATTTACAAATATCTATAACATAGTTGTCAAAAAACAAAATGGCGGCTATTAGACGCCATTTTGTCCAAATCACCTCAATAAAGACCCATCAAGATGGGTATGAAACGAAAGAGCTCTGGAAGAAACTTACAAATATCTATAACATAAATATCAAAAAACAAAATGGCGGCTATTAGACGCCATTTTGTAAAAATTACACCAATAAAGACCCATCAAGATGGGTATCAAATGAAAGAGCTCTGGGAGAAACTTACAAATATCTATAACAGTTATCAAAAAACAAAATGGCGGCTATTAGACGCCATTTTGTCCAAATCACCCCAATAAAGACACATCAAGATGGGTATCAAATGAAAGAGCTCTGGAAGAAACTTACAAATATCTATAACATAGTTGTCAAAAAACAAAATGGCGGCTATTAGACGCCATTTTGTCCAAATCACCCCAATAAAGACCCATCAAGATGGGTATCAAATGAAAGAGCTCTGGAAGAAACTTACAAATATCTATAACATAGTTATCAAAAAACAAAATGGCGGCTATTAGACGCCATTTTGTCCAAATTACCCCAATAAAGACCCATCAAGATGGGTATCAAATGAAAGAGCTCTGGAAGAAATTTACAAATATCTATAACATAAATATCAAAAAACAAAATGGCGGCTATTAGACGCCATTTTGTAAAAATTACACCAATAAAGACCCATCAAGATGGGTATCAAATGAAAGAGCTCTGGGAGAAACTTGCAAATATCTATAACATAGTTATCAAAAAACAAAATGGCGGCTATTAGACGCCATTTTGTCCAAATCACCCCAATAAAGACACATCAAGATGGGTATCAAATGAAAGAGCTCTGGAAGAAACTTACAAATATCTATAACATAGTTGTCAAAAAACAAAATGGCGGCTATTAGACGCCATTTTGTCCAAATCACCTCAATAAAGACCCATCAAGATGGGTATCAAATGAAAGAGCTCTGGAAGAAACTTACAAATATCTATAACATAGTTGTTAAAACACAAAATTGTGGCTATGAGACGCCATTTTGTAAAAATTACCCCAATAAAGACCCATCAAGATGGGTATCAAATGAAAGAGCTCTGGAAGAAACTTACAAATATCTACAGGGTGCGCAATCTGTTCCTCCGGTATGTAAACATTGAATAACTTCGCCATTTGTCAACCGATTTGCTTTCCTAGACACGTTTTGGAAACGTCAAACCAGTACAATTTTAACCATGAACCGCTTCACACCGAAAGAACGCGCCGAAATAGTGACGATGTACATTGAAAATAGTCGTTCAATTTTGGATGCAAGTTTTAATGACCGACGAGGCACATTTCACTCCCTCTGGCGGTGTTAATAAACAAAATTGCCGCATTTGGGCGACAGAAAATCCTCACGAGATTCATGAAATACCATTGCATGATCGAAAAGTGACTGTTTGGGCCGGCGTGTGCGCAAAAACCATCATTGGGCCATTTTTCTTCAATGAAGGTGAAACAGTTAATGGTAATCGATATCGGTGGATGTTGGCACATTTTGTGTGTCCGAAAATGCGTGAAAAAGGTCTGACTGACTTCTGGTTTCAGCAAGACGGGGCGCCATGCCACACAGCGGACCAAACAATACGGTTTTTGCAACAAAAATTCCCTAGACGTGTGATATCGAAAAGAGGCGATATTGACTGGCCACCAAGATCCCCTGATTTAACCCCCCCAGACTTCTTTTTGTGGGGTTATTTGAAGAGTAAAGTTTACGCCAGCAACCCGAAGACCATTGACGAGCTCAAGACCAATATTCGTGCCGAAATAGCTGCCATACCGACGGAGATGCTCGAAGAAGTGATGGAAAATGCCCGAAAAAGAGCACAGTTTGCGGTGGCCAATAAAGGTGGTCATTTGATCGATGTTGTTTTCAAAAAGTAGTCCACATAAATTGTAAAGGATTGAACTAAATAAAAAAACACAATTTTTTGCAATCTATTGTTTCTTTAAAAAGTTATTCAACATTCTCATACCGGAGGAACAGATGGCGCACCCTGTATAACATAGTTGTCAAAACACAAAATGGTGGCTATTAGACGCCATTTTGTCCAAATCACCCCAATAAAGACCCATCAAGATGGGTATCAAATGAAAGAGCTCTGGAAGAAATTTACAAATATCTATAACATAGTTGTCAAAAAACAAAATGGCGGCTATTAGACGCCATTTTGTCCAAATCACCTCAATAAAGACCCATCAAGATGGGTATGAAACGAAAGAGCTCTGGAAGAAACTTACAAATATCTATAACATAAATATCAAAAAACAAAATGGCGGCTATTAGACGCCATTTTGTAAAAATTACACCAATAAAGACCCATCAAGATGGGTATCAAATGAAAGAGCTCTGGGAGAAACTTACAAATATCTATAACAGTTATCAAAAAACAAAATGGCGGCTATTAGACGCCATTTTGTCCAAATCACCCCAATAAAGACACATCAAGATGGGTATCAAATGAAAGAGCTCTGGAAGAAACTTACAAATATCTATAACATAGTTGTCAAAAAACAAAATGGCGGCTATTAGACGCCATTTTGTCCAAATCACCCCAATAAAGACCCATCAAGATGGGTATCAAATGAAAGAGCTCTGGAAGAAACTTACAAATATCTATAACATAGTTGTTAAAACACAAAATGGTGGCTATGAGACGCCATTTTGTAAAAATTACCCCAATAAAGACCCATCAAGATGGGTATCAAATGAAAGAGCTCTGGAAGAAACTTACAAATATCTATAACATAGTTGTCAAAAAACAAAATTGCGGCTATTAGACGCCATTTTGTCCAAATCACCCCAATAAAGACCCATCAAGATGGATATCAAATGAAAGAGCTCTGGAAGAAACTTACAAATATCTATAACATAGTTGTTAAAATGAGACGCCATTTTGTAAAAATTACCCCAATAAAGACCCATCAAGATGGGTATCAAATGAAAGAGCTCTGGGAGACACTTACAAATATCTATAACATAGTTGTCAAAAAACAAAATGGCGGCTATTAGACGCCATTTTGTAAAAATTACCTCAATAAAGACCCATCAAAATGGGTATCAAATGAAAGAGCTCTGGAAGAAACTTACAAATATCTATAACATAGTTGTCAAAAAACAAAATGGCGGCTATTAGACGCCATTTTGTTCAAATCACCCCAATAAAGACCCATCAAGATGGGTATCAAATGAAAGAGCTCTGGAAGAAACTTACAAATATCTATAACATAGTTGTCAAAAAACAAAATTGCGGCTATTAGACGCCATTTTGTCCAAATCACCCCAATAAAGACCCATCAAGATGGATATCAAATGAAAGAGCTCTGGAAGAAACTTACAAATATCTATAACATAGTTGTTAAAACACAAAATGGTGGCTATGAGACGCCATTTTGTAAAAATTACCCCAATAAACATCCATCAAGATGGGTATCAAATGAAAGAGCTCTGGGAGACACTTACAAATATTTATAACATAGTTGTCAAAAAACAAAATGGCGGCTATTAGACGCCATTTTGTAAAAATTACCTCAATAAAGACCCATCAAAATGGGTATCAAATGAAAGAGCTCTGGAAGAAACTTACAAATATCTATAACATAGTTGTCAAAACACAAAATGGTGGCTATGAGACGCCATTTTGTCCAAATCACCCCAATAAAGACCCATCAAGATGGGTATCAAATGAAAGAGCTCTGGAAGAAACTTACAAATATCTATAACATAGTTGTCAAAAAACAAAATGGCGGCTATTAGACGCCATTTTGTAAAAATTACCTCAATAAAGACCCATCAAAATGGGTATCAGATGAAAGAGCTCTGGAAGAAACTTACAAATATCTATAACATAGTTGTCAAAAAACAAAATGGCGGCTATTAGACGCCATTTTGTAAAAATTACCCCAATAAAGTCCCATCAAGATGGGTATCAAATGAAAGAGCTCTGGGAGACACTTACAAATATCTATAACATAGTTGTCAAAAAACAAAATGGCGGCTATTAGACGCCATTTTGTAAAAATTACCTCAATAAAGACCCATCAAAATGGGTACCAAATGAAAGAGCTCTGGAAGAAACTTACAAATATCTATAACATAGTTGTCAAAACACAAAATGGCGGCTATTAGACGCCATTTTGTCCAAATTACCCCAATAAAGACCCATCAAGATGGGTATCAAATGAAAGAGCTCTGGAAGAAATTTACAAATATCTATAACATAGTTGTCAAAAAACAAAATGGCGGCTATTAGACGCCATTTTGTCCAAATCACCCCAATAAAGACACATCAAGATGGGTATCAAATGAAAGAGCTCTGGAAGAAACTTACAAATATCTATAACATAGTTGTCAAAAAACAAAATGGCGGCTATTAGACGCCATTTTGTCCAAATCACCCCAATAAAGACCCATCAAGATGGGTATCAAATGAAAGAGCTCTGGAAGAAACTTACAAATATCTATAACATAACTGTTAAAACACAAAATGGTGGCTATGAGACGCCATTTTGTAAAAATTACCCCAATAAAGACCCATCAAGATGGGTATCAAATGAAAGAGCTCTGGAAGAAACTTACAAATATCTATAACATAGTTGTTAAAACACAAAATGGTGGCTATGAGACGCCATTTTGTAAAAATTACCCCAATAAAGACCCATCAAGATGGGTATCAAATGAAAGAGCTCTGGAAGAAACTTACAAATATCTATAACATAGTTGTTAAAACACAAAATGGTGGCTATGAGACGCCATTTTGTAAAAATTACCCCAATAAAGACCCATCAAGATGGGTATCAAATGAAAGAGCTCTGGAAGAAACTTACAAATATCTATAACATAAATATCAAAAAACAAAATGGCGGCTATTAGACGCCATTTTGTAAAAATTACACCAATAAAGACCCATCAAGATGGGTATCAAATGAAAGAGCTCTGGAAGAAACTTACAAATATCTATAACATAGTTGTTAAAACACAAAATGGTGGCTATGAGACGCCATTTTGTAAAAATTACCCCAATAAAGACCCATCAAGATGGGTATCAAATGAAAGAGCTCTGGAAGAAACTTACAAATATCTATAACATAGTTGTTAAAACACAAAATGGTGGCTATGAGACGCCATTTTGTAAAAATTACCCCAATAAAGACCCATCAAGATGGGTATCAAATGAAAGAGCTCTGGAAGAAACTTACAAATATCTATAACATAAATATCAAAAAACAAAATGGCGGCTATTAGACGCCATTTTGTCCAAATCACCCCAATAAACATCCATCAAGATGGGTATCAAATGAAAGAGCTCTGGGAGACACTTACAAATATCTATAACATAGTTGTCAAAAAACAAAATGGCGGCTATTAGACGCCATTTTGTAAAAATTACCTCAATAAAGACCCATCAAAATGGGTATCAAATGAAAGAGCTCTGGAAGAAACTTACAAATATCTATAACATAACTGTTAAAACACAAAATGGTGGCTATGAGACGCCATTTTGTAAAAATTACCCCAATAAAGACCCATCAAGATGGGTATCAAATGAAAGAGCTCTGGAAGAAACTTACAAATATCTATAACATAGTTGTCAAAATACAAAATGGCGGCTATGAGACGCCATTTTGTCCAAATCACCCCAATAAAGACACATCAAGATGGGTATCAAATGAAAGAGCTCTGGAAGAAACTTACAAATATCTATAACATAGTTGTCAAAAAACAAAATGGCGGCTATTAGACGCCATTTTGTCCAAATCACCCCAATAAAGACCCATCAAGATGGGTATCAAATGAAAGAGGTCTGGAAGAAACTTACAAATATCTATAACATAACTGTTAAAACACAAAATGGTGGCTATGAGACGCCATTTTGTAAAAATTACCCCAATAAAGACCCATCAAGATGGGTATCAAATGAAAGAGCTCTGGAAGAAACTTACAAATATCTATAACATAGTTGTTAAAACACAAAATGGTGGCTATGAGACGCCATTTTGTAAAAATTACCCCAATAAAGACCCATCAAGATGGGTATCAAATGAAAGAGCTCTGGAAGAAACTTACAAATATCTATAACATAGTTGTTAAAACACAAAATGGCGGCTATTAGACGCCATTTTGTAAAAATTACCTCAATAAAGACCCATCAAAATGGGTATCAAATGAAAGAGCTCTGGAAGAAACTTACAAATATCTATAACATAGTTATCAAAAAACAAAATGGCGGCTATTAGACGCCATTTTGTCCAAATCACCCCAATAAAGATACATCAAGATGGGTATCAAATGAAAGAGCTCTGGGAGACACTTACAAATATCTATAACATAGTTGTCAAAAAACAAAATGGCGGCTATTAGACGCCATTTTGTCCAAATCACCCCAATAAAGACCCATCAAGATGGGTATCAAATGAAAGAGCTCTGGAAGAAACTTACAAATATCTATAACATAGTTGTTAAAACACAAAATGGTGGCTATGAGACGCCATTTTGTCCAAATCACCCCAATAAACATCCATCAAGATGGGTATCAAATGAAAGAGCTCTGGAAGAAACTTACAAATATCTATAACATAGTTGTCAAAACACAAAATGGTGGCTATGAGACGCCATTTTGTCCAAATCACCCCAATAAAGACCCATCAAGATGGGTATCAAATGAAAGAGCTCTGGAAGAAACTTACAAATATCTATAACATAGTTGTCAAAAAACAAAATGGCGGCTATTAGACGCCATTTTGTCCAA
Organism: Chrysopilus asiliformis; assembly: GCA_964034945.1. Lineage (NCBI taxonomy): Eukaryota > Metazoa > Arthropoda > Insecta > Diptera > Rhagionidae > Chrysopilus > Chrysopilus asiliformis. The sequence continues at coordinate 10,773,596 of OZ035964.1, forward strand.
ATCACCCCAATAAACATCCATCAAGATGGGTATCAAATGAAAGAGCTCTGGGAGACACTTACAAATATCTATAACATAGTTGTCAAAAAACAAAATGGCGGCTATTAGACGCCATTTTGTCCAAATTACCCCAATAAAGACCCATCAAGATGGGTATCAAATGAAAGAGCTCTGGAAGAAATTTACAAATATCTATAACATAAATATCAAAAAACAAAATGGCGGCTATTAGACGCCATTTTGTAAAAATTACACCAATAAAGACCCATCAAGATGGGTATCAAATGAAAGAGCTCTGGGAGAAACTTACAAATATCTATAACATAGTTATCAAAAAACAAAATGGCGGCTATTAGACGCCATTTTGTCCAAATCACCCCAATAAAGACACATCAAGATGGGTATCAAATGAAAGAGCTCTGGAAGAAACTTACAAATATCTATAACATAGTTGTCAAAAAACAAAATGGCGGCTATTAGACGCCATTTTGTCCAAATCACCTCAATAAAGACCCATCAAGATGGGTATCAAATGAAAGAGCTCTGGAAGAAACTTACAAATATCTATAACATAGTTGTTAAAACACAAAATTGTGGCTATGAGACGCCATTTTGTAAAAATTACCCCAATAAAGACCCATCAAGATGGGTATCAAATGAAAGAGCTCTGGAAGAAACTTACAAATATCTACAGGGTGCGCAATCTGTTCCTCCGGTATGTAAACATTGAATAACTTCGCCATTTGTCAACCGATTTGCTTTCCTAGACACGTTTTGGAAACGTCAAACCAGTACAATTTTAACCATGAACCGCTTCACACCGAAAGAACGCGCCGAAATAGTGACGATGTACATTGAAAATAGTCGTTCAATTTTGGATGCAAGTTTTAATGACCGACGAGGCACATTTCACTCCCTCTGGCGGTGTTAATAAACAAAATTGCCGCATTTGGGCGACAGAAAATCCTCACGAGATTCATGAAATACCATTGCATGATCGAAAAGTGACTGTTTGGGCCGGCGTGTGCGCAAAAACCATCATTGGGCCATTTTTCTTCAATGAAGGTGAAACAGTTAATGGTAATCGATATCGGTGGATGTTGGCACATTTTGTGTGTCCGAAAATGCGTGAAAAAGGTCTGACTGACTTCTGGTTTCAGCAAGACGGGGCGCCATGCCACACAGCGGACCAAACAATACGGTTTTTGCAACAAAAATTCCCTAGACGTGTGATATCGAAAAGAGGCGATATTGACTGGCCACCAAGATCCCCTGATTTAACCCCCCCAGACTTCTTTTTGTGGGGTTATTTGAAGAGTAAAGTTTACGCCAGCAACCCGAAGACCATTGACGAGCTCAAGACCAATATTCGTGCCGAAATAGCTGCCATACCGACGGAGATGCTCGAAGAAGTGATGGAAAATGCCCGAAAAAGAGCACAGTTTGCGGTGGCCAATAAAGGTGGTCATTTGATCGATGTTGTTTTCAAAAAGTAGTCCACATAAATTGTAAAGGATTGAACTAAATAAAAAAACACAATTTTTTGCAATCTATTGTTTCTTTAAAAAGTTATTCAACATTCTCATACCGGAGGAACAGATGGCGCACCCTGTATAACATAGTTGTCAAAACACAAAATGGTGGCTATTAGACGCCATTTTGTCCAAATCACCCCAATAAAGACCCATCAAGATGGGTATCAAATGAAAGAGCTCTGGAAGAAACTTACAAATATCTATAACATAGTTGTCAAAAAACAAAATGGCGGCTATTAGACGCCATTTTGTAAAAATTACCCCAATAAAGTCCCATCAAGATGGGTATCAAATGAAAGAGCTCTGGGAGACACTTACAAATATCTATAACATAGTTGTCAAAAAACAAAATGGCGGCTATTAGACGCCATTTTGTAAAAATTACCTCAATAAAGACCCATCAAGATGGGTATCAAATGAAAGAGCTCTGGAAGAAATTTACAAATATCTATAACATAGTTGTCAAAAAACAAAATGGCGGCTATTAGACGCCATTTTGTCCAAATCACCTCAATAAAGACCCATCAAGATGGGTATGAAACGAAAGAGCTCTGGAAGAAACTTACAAATATCTATAACATAAATATCAAAAAACAAAATGGCGGCTATTAGACGCCATTTTGTAAAAATTACACCAATAAAGACCCATCAAGATGGGTATCAAATGAAAGAGCTCTGGGAGAAACTTACAAATATCTATAACAGTTATCAAAAAACAAAATGGCGGCTATTAGACGCCATTTTGTCCAAATCACCCCAATAAAGACACATCAAGATGGGTATCAAATGAAAGAGCTCTGGAAGAAACTTACAAATATCTATAACATAGTTGTCAAAAAACAAAATGGCGGCTATTAGACGCCATTTTGTCCAAATCACCCCAATAAAGACCCATCAAGATGGGTATCAAATGAAAGAGCTCTGGAAGAAACTTACAAATATCTATAACATAGTTGTTAAAACACAAAATGGTGGCTATGAGACGCCATTTTGTAAAAATTACCCCAATAAAGACCCATCAAGATGGGTATCAAATGAAAGAGCTCTGGAAGAAACTTACAAATATCTATAACATAGTTGTCAAAAAACAAAATTGCGGCTATTAGACGCCATTTTGTCCAAATCACCCCAATAAAGACCCATCAAGATGGATATCAAATGAAAGAGCTCTGGAAGAAACTTACAAATATCTATAACATAGTTGTTAAAATGAGACGCCATTTTGTAAAAATTACCCCAATAAAGACCCATCAAGATGGGTATCAAATGAAAGAGCTCTGGGAGACACTTACAAATATCTATAACATAGTTGTCAAAAAACAAAATGGCGGCTATTAGACGCCATTTTGTAAAAATTACCTCAATAAAGACCCATCAAAATGGGTATCAAATGAAAGAGCTCTGGAAGAAACTTACAAATATCTATAACATAGTTGTCAAAAAACAAAATGGCGGCTATTAGACGCCATTTTGTTCAAATCACCCCAATAAAGACCCATCAAGATGGGTATCAAATGAAAGAGCTCTGGAAGAAACTTACAAATATCTATAACATAGTTGTCAAAAAACAAAATTGCGGCTATTAGACGCCATTTTGTCCAAATCACCCCAATAAAGACCCATCAAGATGGATATCAAATGAAAGAGCTCTGGAAGAAACTTACAAATATCTATAACATAGTTGTTAAAACACAAAATGGTGGCTATGAGACGCCATTTTGTAAAAATTACCCCAATAAACATCCATCAAGATGGGTATCAAATGAAAGAGCTCTGGGAGACACTTACAAATATTTATAACATAGTTGTCAAAAAACAAAATGGCGGCTATTAGACGCCATTTTGTAAAAATTACCTCAATAAAGACCCATCAAAATGGGTATCAAATGAAAGAGCTCTGGAAGAAACTTACAAATATCTATAACATAGTTGTCAAAACACAAAATGGTGGCTATGAGACGCCATTTTGTCCAAATCACCCCAATAAAGACCCATCAAGATGGGTATCAAATGAAAGAGCTCTGGAAGAAACTTACAAATATCTATAACATAGTTGTCAAAAAACAAAATGGCGGCTATTAGACGCCATTTTGTCCAAATCACCCCAATAAACATCCATCAAGATGGGTATCAAATGAAAGAGCTCTGGGAGACACTTACAAATATCTATAACATAGTTGTCAAAAAACAAAATGGCGGCTATTAGACGCCATTTTGTAAAAATTACCTCAATAAAGACCCATCAAAATGGGTATCAGATGAAAGAGCTCTGGAAGAAACTTACAAATATCTATAACATAGTTGTCAAAAAACAAAATGGCGGCTATTAGACGCCATTTTGTAAAAATTACCCCAATAAAGTCCCATCAAGATGGGTATCAAATGAAAGAGCTCTGGGAGACACTTACAAATATCTATAACATAGTTGTCAAAAAACAAAATGGCGGCTATTAGACGCCATTTTGTAAAAATTACCTCAATAAAGACCCATCAAAATGGGTACCAAATGAAAGAGCTCTGGAAGAAACTTACAAATATCTATAACATAGTTGTCAAAACACAAAATGGCGGCTATTAGACGCCATTTTGTCCAAATTACCCCAATAAAGACCCATCAAGATGGGTATCAAATGAAAGAGCTCTGGAAGAAATTTACAAATATCTATAACATAGTTGTCAAAAAACAAAATGGCGGCTATTAGACGCCATTTTGTCCAAATCACCCCAATAAAGACACATCAAGATGGGTATCAAATGAAAGAGCTCTGGAAGAAACTTACAAATATCTATAACATAGTTGTCAAAAAACAAAATGGCGGCTATTAGACGCCATTTTGTCCAAATCACCCCAATAAAGACCCATCAAGATGGGTATCAAATGAAAGAGCTCTGGAAGAAACTTACAAATATCTATAACATAACTGTTAAAACACAAAATGGTGGCTATGAGACGCCATTTTGTAAAAATTACCCCAATAAAGACCCATCAAGATGGGTATCAAATGAAAGAGCTCTGGAAGAAACTTACAAATATCTATAACATAGTTGTTAAAACACAAAATGGTGGCTATGAGACGCCATTTTGTAAAAATTACCCCAATAAAGACCCATCAAGATGGGTATCAAATGAAAGAGCTCTGGAAGAAACTTACAAATATCTATAACATAGTTGTTAAAACACAAAATGGTGGCTATGAGACGCCATTTTGTAAAAATTACCCCAATAAAGACCCATCAAGATGGGTATCAAATGAAAGAGCTCTGGAAGAAACTTACAAATATCTATAACATAAATATCAAAAAACAAAATGGCGGCTATTAGACGCCATTTTGTAAAAATTACACCAATAAAGACCCATCAAGATGGGTATCAAATGAAAGAGCTCTGGAAGAAACTTACAAATATCTATAACATAGTTGTTAAAACACAAAATGGTGGCTATGAGACGCCATTTTGTAAAAATTACCCCAATAAAGACCCATCAAGATGGGTATCAAATGAAAGAGCTCTGGAAGAAACTTACAAATATCTATAACATAGTTGTTAAAACACAAAATGGTGGCTATGAGACGCCATTTTGTAAAAATTACCCCAATAAAGACCCATCAAGATGGGTATCAAATGAAAGAGCTCTGGAAGAAACTTACAAATATCTATAACATAAATATCAAAAAACAAAATGGCGGCTATTAGACGCCATTTTGTCCAAATCACCCCAATAAACATCCATCAAGATGGGTATCAAATGAAAGAGCTCTGGGAGACACTTACAAATATCTATAACATAGTTGTCAAAAAACAAAATGGCGGCTATTAGACGCCATTTTGTAAAAATTACCTCAATAAAGACCCATCAAAATGGGTATCAAATGAAAGAGCTCTGGAAGAAACTTACAAATATCTATAACATAACTGTTAAAACACAAAATGGTGGCTATGAGACGCCATTTTGTAAAAATTACCCCAATAAAGACCCATCAAGATGGGTATCAAATGAAAGAGCTCTGGAAGAAACTTACAAATATCTATAACATAGTTGTCAAAAAACAAAATGGCGGCTATTAGACGCCATTTTGTCCAAATCACCCCAATAAAGACCCATCAAGATGGGTATCAAATGAAAGAGGTCTGGAAGAAACTTACAAATATCTATAACATAACTGTTAAAACACAAAATGGTGGCTATGAGACGCCATTTTGTAAAAATTACCCCAATAAAGACCCATCAAGATGGGTATCAAATGAAAGAGCTCTGGAAGAAACTTACAAATATCTATAACATAGTTGTTAAAACACAAAATGGTGGCTATGAGACGCCATTTTGTAAAAATTACCCCAATAAAGACCCATCAAGATGGGTATCAAATGAAAGAGCTCTGGAAGAAACTTACAAATATCTATAACATAGTTGTTAAAACACAAAATGGCGGCTATTAGACGCCATTTTGTAAAAATTACCTCAATAAAGACCCATCAAAATGGGTATCAAATGAAAGAGCTCTGGAAGAAACTTACAAATATCTATAACATAGTTATCAAAAAACAAAATGGCGGCTATTAGACGCCATTTTGTCCAAATCACCCCAATAAAGATACATCAAGATGGGTATCAAATGAAAGAGCTCTGGGAGACACTTACAAATATCTATAACATAGTTGTCAAAAAACAAAATGGCGGCTATTAGACGCCATTTTGTCCAAATCACCCCAATAAAGACCCATCAAGATGGGTATCAAATGAAAGAGCTCTGGAAGAAACTTACAAATATCTATAACATAGTTGTTAAAACACAAAATGGTGGCTATGAGACGCCATTTTGTCCAAATCACCCCAATAAACATCCATCAAGATGGGTATCAAATGAAAGAGCTCTGGAAGAAACTTACAAATATCTATAACATAGTTGTCAAAACACAAAATGGTGGCTATGAGACGCCATTTTGTCCAAATCACCCCAATAAAGACCCATCAAGATGGGTATCAAATGAAAGAGCTCTGGAAGAAACTTACAAATATCTATAACATAGTTGTCAAAAAACAAAATGGCGGCTATTAGACGCCATTTTGTCCAAATCACCCCAATAAACATCCATCAAGATGGGTATCAAATGAAAGAGCTCTGGGAGACACTTACAAATATCTATAACATAGTTGTCAAAAAACAAAATGGCGGCTATTAGACGCCATTTTGTCCAAATCACCTCAATAAAGACCCATCAAGATGGGTATGAAACGAAAGAGCTCTGGAAGAAACTTACAAATATCTATAACATAAATATCAAAAAACAAAATGGCGGCTATTAGACGCCATTTTGTCCAAATCACCCCAATAAAGATACATCAAGATTTATTTATTTATTATCATCCAACAGGTATAATTATAACCATCTGAATATTTAAAAGTTAATACTATATACGTAAAAAAGAAATAATGACAGAAATAAAATATATTTACAAAAATGCTTGTTTTATGGAATTTCTACTTAAATTAAAATCTACATTATAAACGTACTCGTTGTAGAGTCTACTCATGGCAGACATTGGTTTATAATGACCATAGTTTGTTCTATGACAGTCCAAATAAATAAATGTTTTGTCCCTGGTGGCACGAAGATGTGAGTGAATACTAATCAAACTCAAGAGGCTTGATGAGTTAATATTACCGCATAACAAATCATTAATAAAAAGCACACTTAGTATACACCTACGGTGATTAAGGGACGACATATGTAGCAATTTCAATCTATCCTGATATGGTGGAAGCAATAAACGATTCTCCCATGGCAAAAACTTTAAAGTAAATCTAAGAAATCGTTTCTGCACAGATTCAAGGCGAGAAATATGGATGCTATAGTATGGTTTCCAGACAACACACGCATACTCAAGAATGGGACGAACAAGAGAGCAAAACAATGCTTTTAAGACAAAAGGGTCAGAAATTTCTTTTGACCAACGCTTCACAAACCCTAACATTGAATTTGCTCGAATAATAACATTGTTGACATGAAATTGGAAGCTCAGCTTTTCGTCAAGTAATACACCAAGATCATTAATCTTATCGGTTCTAGCAATTGTAGAACTACCTAAAGAATAACTCAATAAGCTATCTTTTTCAGCTTGTCGTCCAAATGAAATAAAAGAGCATTTGGGTACGTTAAGCGTTAATCCATTTTTTAAGCACCAAAAGGAAAAGGTATTTAAGCTTCCTTGCAGAAAAAGCTGGTCTTGTCTATCATATATTACATTAAATATCTTTCATGTATCATGTATTACATTAAACATTAAATAAGATGGGTATCAAATGAAAGAGACACTTACAAATATCTATAACATAGTTGTCAAAACACAAAATGGCGGCTATTAGACGCCATTTTGTCCAAATTACCCCAATAAAGACCCATCAAGATGGGTATCAAATGAAAGAGCTCTGGAAGAAATTTACAAATATCTATAACATAGTTGTCAAAAAACAAAATGGCGGCTATTAGACGCCATTTTGTCCAAATCACCCCAATAAAGACACATCAAGATGGGTATCAAATGAAAGAGCTCTGGAAGAAACTTACAAATATCTATAACATAGTTGTCAAAAAACAAAATGGCGGCTATTAGACGCCATTTTGTAAAAATTACCCCAATAAAGACCCATCAAGATGGGTATCAAATGAAAGAGCTCTGGAAGAAACTTACAAATATCTATAACATAGTTGTTAAAACACAAAATGGTGGCTATGAGACGCCATTTTGTAAAAATTACCCCAATAAAGACCCATCAAGATGGGTATCAAATGAAAGAGCTCTGGAAGAAACTTACAAATATCTATAACATAGTTGTTAAAACACAAAATGGTGGCTATGAGACGCCATTTTGTAAAAATTACCCCAATAAAGACCCATCAAGATGGGTATCAAATGAAAGAGCTCTGGAAGAAACTTACAAATATCTATAACATAAATATCAAAAAACAAAATGGCGGCTATTAGACGCCATTTTGTAAAAATTACACCAATAAAGACCCATCAAGATGGGTATCAAATGAAAGAGCTCTGGAAGAAACTTACAAATATCTATAACATAGTTGTCAAAAAACAAAATGGCGGCTATTAGACGCCATTTTGTCCAAATCACCCCAATAAAAATCCATCAAGATGGGTATCAAATGAAAGAGCTCTGGGAGACACTTACAAATATCTATAACATAGTTGTCAAAAAACAAAATGGCGGCTATTAGACGCCATTTTGTAAAAATTACCTCAATAAAGACCCATCAAAATGGGTATCAAATGAAAGAGCTCTGGAAGAAACTTACAAATATCTATAACATAACTGTTAAAACACAAAATGGTGGCTATGAGACGCCATTTTGTAAAAATTACCCCAATAAAGACCCATCAAGATGGGTATCAAATGAAAGAGCTCTGGAAGAAACTTACAAATATCTATAACATAGTTGTCAAAATACAAAATGGCGGCTATGAGACGCCATTTTGTCCAAATCACCCCAATAAAGACACATCAAGATGGGTATCAAATGAAAGAGCTCTGGAAGAAACTTACAAATATCTATAACATAGTTGTCAAAAAACAAAATGGCGGCTATTAGACGCCATTTTGTCCAAATCACCCCAATAAAGACCCATCAAGATGGGTATCAAATGAAAGAGGTCTGGAAGAAACTTACAAATATCTATAACATAACTGTTAAAACACAAAATGGTGGCTATGAGACGCCATTTTGTAAAAATTACCCCAATAAAGACCCATCAAGATGGGTATCAAATGAAAGAGCTCTGGAAGAAACTTACAAATATCTATAACATAGTTGTCAAAAAACAAAATGGCGGCTATTAGACGCCATTTTGTAAAAATTACCTCAATAAAGACCCATCAAAATGGGTACCAAATGAAAGAGCTCTGGAAGAAACTTACAAATATCTATAACATAGTTGTCAAAACACAAAATGGCGGCTATTAGACGCCATTTTGTCCAAATTACCCCAATAAAGACCCATCAAGATGGGTATCAAATGAAAGAGCTCTGGAAGAAAGGCCATAGAGGGATAAGGGAACAAAAAGTGCCCCCAGAGATAGAAGCTTGAAATTTTTTTCGTGAGTTGCCACCATTACAACAAATAATTTCCCAAAATTTCAGTCCAAAAAAACGAGTAGTTTTGGAGAAAAAAAATAAAATATGATTTTTTTGTAAAAATTCTAGCTCCGTAACGGGTTAACCGATTTGGATGAAACTTGTCGCAATTTTTTCGTTGAAAGTCATAGTTTTCAAAAAAAATTATAGCAAAAAAATTAGGTGTGAGGAACCGTTAGGAAAAAATATTTTTTGTTTTTAAAAAATTATAACGGTAACTTAACGGTTTTGCACCACTTTTATTTTTTTCTCAAAAACTCCTTAATTCCTTACCTACAAAACAAAAAAAATTTCAGGGCAATCGGAGAGGTACTTCATATTCAAAAAAAATAAAATGTGAAGGTAATCACATTATCATATGTGAAAGATGAATCAATTTGTGAACTAAATAATCCAGGAAAATTAGGATTTAACCTCTTAAAAAATCCTAGTTAACTGGATTTTTGCACAGACCTTTATTTTGACATAACAAACAACGTCCCCAAAGTCCATTCCAAAATTGCGCCGGCGTCGTGCGTTATTCAAGGTCAAAGGTCCCGAAAATCAGTTTTTTACGTTTATCTCACTTTGTACGGGTTATACGTCTTTTTGAGGTTCAGATGAATTAATCACAATAAAATTCTCTACAAAAAAGGTTAAATACAATTTTCTTGTAGGACAAACAGTTTTCGAGATACAAGTCGTCAAACTATGCGTCGCACAGATAAATTGCTGTTATTCAAGGCCAAAAGTCAAAAAAATCGTAAATATCTCGCTTTGTATAGCCTGTACGCATTTTTTGTGTTCAGATGAATTACTCCTCTGAAAATTCTCTACAAAAAAGGTTAAATAAAATTTTTTTGTAGGGCGAATAGTTTTCGAGATAGAAGTTGAGAAACTGTGAACTGTATATTCGTTTTCCCACCGCCATTAAGGTAGAATGCAAGGCGCGTTTTTTTAGATGATTTCCCCATTAGGCCTAATCCATATTTTCCCACCTTCATTCATTTATTCTCAAAAATGTCCATCCCATTTAACAACAATGTCTTGCAGCCAGTTAAAACATTACTTCCACCAGCACCGAAAGAACTCCTGAATTCCGTTTTTTGCAACTGCACAAAAGGTGGTTCCAATTGTGGATGCAGAAAAATTGGATTACCGTGCTGCATCATTTGTGGCTTTTGTTGGGGTCAATCAGGTTTAAATCTTGCTTCTTGTTATGATATCACTGAATCCTTTGACAATTTAAACGATGTCGATGATGAACTCGATCTAATTGGTGCCTTAAAATTAAATGTAAGTGAAGGTGATACCTATATCGAAGATGAAGGGCAACAAGAACAAGAAGAAGCAGGAGAAGAAGAATAAATGAATGAAGGTGGAAAAATATTTATTAGGCCTAATGGGGAAATCATCTAAAAAAACGCGTTTTGCATTCTGGTGGGGAAACGAATATACAGTTCACAGTTTCTCAACTTCTATCTCGAAAACTATTCGCCCTACAAAAAAATTTTATTTAACCTTTTTTGTAGAGAATTTTCAGAGGAGTAATTCATCTGAACACAAAAAATGCGTACAGGCTATACAAAGCGAGATATTTACGATTTTTTTGACTTTTGGCCTTGAATAACAGCAATTTATCTGTGCGACGCATAGTTTGACGACTTGTATCTCGAAAACTGTTTGTCCTACAAGAAAATTGTATTTAACCTTTTTTGTAGAGAATTTTATTGTGATTAATTCATCTGAACCTCAAAAAGACGTATAACCCGTACAAAGTGAGATAAACGTAAAAAACTGATTTTCGGGACCTTTGACCTTGAATAACGCACGACGCCGGCGCAATTTTGGAATGGACTTTGGGGACGTTGTTTGTTATGTCAAAATAAAGGTCTGTGCAAAAATCCAGTTAACTAGGATTTTTTAAGAGGTTAAATCCTAATTTTCCTGGATTATTTAGTTCACAAATTGATTCATCTTTCACATATGATAATGTGATTACCTTCACATTTTATTTTTACTTTCTTCTACGGAGTATAATAAAGTATTGTATTCATGAAAAATTTCGACCTCTTAATTTTGCCTAAAAAACATTTCCCGATCACTCTTGAGTCGATTGGAGTCATATTTAAAAAATGTCTTTCTGTCTGTCAGTCTGTCTGTCAGTCTGTCTGTCAGTCTGTCTGTCAGTCTGTCAGTCTGTGTACAAGATTTCTCAAAAACTAATAGAGCCAGCGCCATGAAATTTTATAGGCATGTTGGGTCCTGAAATGGGACGATCCTATCAACTTTTGGTGGAAATCCGTTAACCGGAAGTATCCAAAATGGCGGTTTTTCAAAAATCGCAATTTCGTTTTTCTCGATTTACTCCCAAACTACGCGTTTTTTAGTGGCCTTAAGTATGACAAAACTTGGAGAAAATAAAATTTCCCACACTTTTGTGTTTAGCTATAACTCGATATCTCCAACTGTTATCGAGATAAACCGTTATTTCCAAAAAAACAGTTTTTTGCGATTATCTCGAAAACTAACGGCTTTTTGCTGACTTAATGTATGAAGTGAATTAATGAGAATGGCATTCTGCACAATTTTGTTTCTTACCGTTATCCGTTATATTTTACCGTTATTGAGATATTTTCATTAATACGTACAAAATCATATGTTTGCGAATAATTTGCAAACTAACGGTTTTTCGACAAATCAGTTAAAAGAATAATTAAAGATGTTAACATTTTCTACATTTTTGCCATTTACCGTAAATTGATATCTTTTACAGTTCTCAAGTTATTTCAAATTTTGTACGTTTTTGATATTTTTGAATAAACCAAGAATTTATTGGGAGGTCGTCTTAGGTTGACAACGCGACAGGGCTCTAGCGTAAATTGCGCAGGGTCGTAGATTTTGTAGAAGAAAGTTTTGTGTTGACCACAACTGATATTTTTTGAATATGAAGTACCTCTCCGATTGCCCTGAAATTTTTTTTGTTTTGTAGGTAAGGGATTAAGGAGTTTTTGAGAAAAAAATAAAAGTGGTGCAAAACCGTTAAGTTACCGTTATAATTTTTTAAAAACAAAAAATATTTTTTCCTAACGGTTCCTCACACCTAATTTTTTTGCTATATTTTTTTTTGAAAACTATGACTTTCAACGAAAAAATTGCGACAAGTTTCATCCAAATCGGTTAACCCGTTACGGAGCTAGAATTTTTACAAAAAAATCATATTTTATTTTTTTTCTCCAAAACTACTCGTTTTTTTGGACTGAAATTTTGGGAAATTATTTGTTGTAATGGTGGCAACTCACGAAAAAAATTTCAAGCTTCTATCTCTGGGGGCACTTTTTGTTCCCTTATCTCTCTATGGCCTTTACAAATATCTATAACATAGTTGTCAAAAAACAAAATGGCGGCTATTAGACGCCATTTTGTCCAAATCACCCCAATAAAGACCCATCAAGATGGGTATCAAATGAAAGAGCTCTGGAAGAAACTTACAAATATCTATAACATAGTTGTTAAAACACAAAATGGTGGCTATGAGACGCCATTTTGTAAAAATTACCCCAATAAAGACCCATCAAGATGGGTATCAAATGAAAGAGCTCTGGAAGAAACTTACAAATATCTATAACATAGTTGTTAAAACATAAAATGGTGGCTATGAGACGCCATTTTGTAAAAATTACCCCAATAAAGACCCATCAAGATGGGTATCAAATGAAAGAGCTCTGGAAGAAACTTACAAATATCTATAACATAAATATCAAAAAACAAAATGGCGGCTATTAGACGCCATTTTGTAAAAATTACACCAATAAAGACCCATCAAGATGGGTATCAAATGAAAGAGCTCTGGAAGAAACTTACAAATATCTATAACATAGTTGTCAAAAAACAAAATGGCGGCTATTAGACGCCATTTTGTCCAAATCACGCCAATAAACATCCATCAAGATGGGTATCAAATGAAAGAGCTCTGGGAGACACTTACAAATATCTATAACATAGTTGTCAAAAGACAAAATGGCGGCTATTAGACGCCATTTTGTAAAAATTACCTCAATAAAGACCCATCAAAATGGGTATCAAATGAAAGAGCTCTGGAAGAAACTTACAAATATCTATAACATAGTTGTTAAAACACAAAATGGTGGCTATGAGACGCCATTTTGTCCAAATCACCCCAATAAACATCCATCAAGATGGGTATCAAATGAAAGAGCTCTGGAAGAAACTTACAAATATCTATAACATAGTTGTCAAAAAACAAAATGGCGGCTATTAGACGCCATTTTGTAAAAATTACCCCAATAAAGTCCCATCAAGATGGGTATCAAATGAAAGAGCTCTGGAAGAAACTTACAAATATCTATAACATAGTTGTCAAAATACAAAATGGCGGCTATGAGACGCCATTTTGTAAAAATTACCCCAATAAAGACCCATCAAGATGGGTATCAAATGAAAGAGCTCTGGAAGAAACTTACAAATATCTATAACATAAATATCAAAAAACAAAATGGCGGCTATTAGACGCCATTTTGTAAAAATTACACCAATAAAGACCCATCAAGATGGGTATCAAATGAAAGAGCTCTGGAAGAAACTTACAAATATCTATAACATAGTTGTCAAAAAACAAAATGGCGGCTATTAGACGCCATTTTGTCCAAATCACGCCAATAAACATCCATCAAGATGGGTATCAAATGAAAGAGCTCTGGGAGACACTTACAAATATCTATAACATAGTTGTCAAAAGACAAAATGGCGGCTATTAGACGCCATTTTGTAAAAATTACCTCAATAAAGACCCATCAAAATGGGTATCAAATGAAAGAGCTCTGGAAGAAACTTACAAATATCTATAACATAGTTGTTAAAACACAAAATGGTGGCTATGAGACGCCATTTTGTCCAAATCACCCCAATAAACATCCATCAAGATGGGTATCAAATGAAAGAGCTCTGGAAGAAACTTACAAATATCTATAACATAGTTGTCAAAAAACAAAATGGCGGCTATTAGACGCCATTTTGTAAAAATTACCCCAATAAAGTCCCATCAAGATGGGTATCAAATGAAAGAGCTCTGGAAGAAACTTACAAATATCTATAACATAGTTGTCAAAATACAAAATGGCGGCTATGAGACGCCATTTTGTCCAAATCACCCCAATAAAGACACATCAAGATGGGTATCAAATGAAAGAGCTCTGGAAGAAACTTACAAATATCTATAACATAGTTGTCAAAAAACAAAATGGCGGCTATTAGACGCCATTTTGTCCAAATCACCCCAATAAAGACCCATCAAGATGGGTATCAAATGAAAGAGGTCTGGAAGAAACTTACAAATATCTATAACATAACTGTTAAAACACAAAATGGTGGCTATGAGACGCCATTTTGTAAAAATTACCCCAATAAAGACCCATCAAGATGGGTATCAAATGAAAGAGCTCTGGAAGAAACTTACAAATATCTATAACATAGTTGTTAAAACACAAAATGGTGGCTATGAGACGCCATTTTGTAAAAATTACCCCAATAAAGACCCATCAAGATGGGTATCAAATGAAAGAGCTCTGGAAGAAACTTACAAATATCTATAACATAGTTGTTAAAACACAAAATGGCGGCCATTAGACGCCATTTTGTAAAAATTACCTCAATAAAGACCCATCAAAATGGGTATCAAATGAAAGAGCTCTGGAAGAAACTTACAAATATCTATAACATAGTTATCAAAAAACAAAATGGCGGCTATTAGACGCCATTTTGTCCAAATCACCCCAATAAAGATACATCAAGATGGGTATCAAATGAAAGAGCTCTGGGAGACACTTACAAATATCTATAACATAGTTGTCAAAAAACAAAATGGCGGCTATTAGACGCCATTTTGTCCAAATCACCCCAATAAAGACCCATCAAGATGGGTATCAAATGAAAGAGCTCTGGAAGAAACTTACAAATATCTATAACATAGTTGTTAAAACACAAAATGGTGGCTATGAGACGCCATTTTGTCCAAATCATCCCAATAAACATCCATCAAGATGGGTATCAAATGAAAGAGCTCTGGAAGAAACTTACAAATATCTATAACATAGTTGTCAAAACACAAAATGGTGGCTATGAGACGCCATTTTGTAAAAATTACCCCAATAAAGACCCATCAAGATGGGTATCAAATGAAAGAGCTCTGGAAGAAATTTACAAATATCTATAACATAGTTGTCAAAAAACAAAATGGCGGCTATTAGACGCCATTTTGTCCAAATCACCTCAATAAAGACCCATCAAGATGGGTATGAAACGAAAGAGCTCTGGAAGAAACTTACAAATATCTATAACATAAATATCAAAAAACAAAATGGCGGCTATTAGACGCCATTTTGTCCAAATCACCCCAATAAAGATACATCAAGATGGGTATCAAATGAAAGAGACACTTACAAATATCTATAACATAGTTGTCAAAAAACAAAATGGCGGCTATTAGACGCCATTTTGTCCAAATCACCCCAATAAAGACCCATCAAGATGGGTATCAAATGAAAGAGCTCTGGAAGAAACTTACAAATATCTATAACATAGTTGTTAAAACACAAAATGGTGGCTATGAGACGCCATTTTGTCCAAATCACCCCAATAAACATCCATCAAGATGGGTATCAAATGAAAGAGCTCTGGAAGAAACTTACAAATATCTATAACATAGTTGTCAAAAAACAAAATGGCGGCTATTAGACGCCATTTTGTCCAAATCACCCCAATAAAGACCCATCAAGATGGGTATCAAATGAAAGAGCTCTGGGAGACACTTACAAATATCTATAACATAGTTGTCAAAAAACAAAATGGCGGCTATTAGACGCCATTTTGTTCAAATCACCCCAATAAAGACCCATCAAGATGGGTATCAAATGAAAGAGCTCTGGAAGAAACTTACAAATATCTATAACATAGTTGTCAAAAAACAAAATGGCGGCTATTAGACGCCATTTTGTCCAAATCACCCCAATAAAGACCCATCAATATGGGTATCAAATGAAAGAGCTCTGGAAGAAACTTACAAATATCTATAACATAGTTGTCAAAAAACAAAATGGCGGCTATTAGACGCCATTTTGTCCAAATCACCCCAATAAAGACCCATCAAGATGGGTATCAAATGAAAGAGCTCTGGAAGAAACTTACAAATATCTATAACATAGTTGTTAAAACACAAAATGGTGGCTATGAGACGCCATTTTGTAAAAATTACCCCAATAAAGACCCATCAAGATGGGTATCAAATGAAAGAGCTCTGGAAGAAACTTACAAATATCTATAACATAGTTGTCAAAACACAAAATGGTGGCTATGAGACGCCATTTTGTCCAAATCACCCCAATAAAGACCCATCAATATGGGTATCAAATGAAAGAGCTCTGGGAGACACTTACAAATATCTATAACATAGTTGTCAAAAAACAAAATGGCGGCTATTAGACGCCATTTTGTCCAAATCACCCCAATAAAGACCCATCAAGATGGGTATCAAATGAAAGAGCTCTGGGAGACACTTACAAATATCTATAACATAGTTGTCAAAAAACAAAATGGCGGCTATTAGACGCCATTTTGTTCAAATCACCCCAATAAAGACCCATCAAGATGGGTATCAAATGAAAGAGCTCTGGAAGAAACTTACAAATATCTATAACATAGTTGTCAAAAAACAAAATGGCGGCTATTAGACGCCATTTTGTCCAAATCACCCCAATAAAGACCCATCAATATGGGTATCAAATGAAAGAGCTCTGGAAGAAACTTACAAATATCTATAACATAGTTGTCAAAAAACAAAATGGCGGCTATTAGACGCCATTTTGTCCAAATCACCCCAATAAAGACCCATCAAGATGGGTATCAAATGAAAGAGCTCTGGAAGAAACTTACAAATATCTATAACATAGTTGTTAAAACACAAAATGGTGGCTATGAGACGCCATTTTGTAAAAATTACCCCAATAAAGACCCATCAAGATGGGTATCAAATGAAAGAGCTCTGGAAGAAACTTACAAATATCTATAACATAGTTGTCAAAACACAAAATGGTGGCTATGAGACGCCATTTTGTCCAAATCACCCCAATAAAGACCCATCAAGATGGGTATCAAATGAAAGAGCTCTGGAAGAAACTTACAAATATCTATAACATAGTTGTCAAAAAACAAAATGGCGGCTATTAGACGCCATTTTGTCCAAATCACCCCAATAAACATCCATCAAGATGGGTATCAAATGAAAGAGCTCTGGGAGACACTTACAAATATCTATAACATAGTTGTCAAAAAACAAAATGGCGGCTATTAGACGCCATTTTGTAAAAATTACCTCAATAAAGACCCATCAAAATGGGTATCAAATGAAAGAGCTCTGGAAGAAACTTACAAATATCTATAACATAGTTGTCAAAAAACAAAATGGCGGCTATTAGACGCCATTTTGTTCAAATCACCCCAATAAAGACCCATCAAGATGGGTATCAAATGAAAGAGCTCTGGAAGAAACTTACAAATATCTATAACATAGTTGTTAAAACACAAAATGGTGGCTATGAGACGCCATTTTGTAAAAATTACCCCAATAAAGACCCATCAAGATGGGTATCAAATGAAAGAGCTCTGGAAGAAATTTACAAATATCTATAACATAGTTGTCAAAACACAAAATGGTGGCTATGAGACGCCATTTTGTCCAAATCACCCCAATAAAGACCCATCAAGATGGGTATCAAATGAAAGAGCTCTGGAAGAAACTTACAAATATCTATAAGATAGTTGTCAAAAAACAAAATGGCGGCTATTAGACGCCATTTTGTCCAAATCACCCCAATAAAGACCCATCAAGATGGGTATCAAATGAAAGAGCTCTGGAAGAAACTTACAAATATCTATAACATAGTTGTTAAAACACAAAATGGTGGCTATGAGACGCCATTTTGTAAAAATTACCCCAATAAAGACCCATCAAGATGGGTATCAAATGAAAGAGCTCTGGAAGAAACTTACAAATATCTATAACATAGTTGTCAAAAAACAAAATGGCGGCTATTAGACGCCATTTTGTCCAAATCACCCCAATAAAGACCCATCAAGATGGGTATCAAATGAAAGAGCTCTGGAAGAAACTTACAAATATCTATAACATAGTTGTCAAAAAACAAAATGGTGGCTATGAGACGCCATTTTGTAAAAATTACCCCAATAAAGACCCATCAAGATGGGTATCAAATGAAAGAGCTCTGGAAGAAACTTACAAATATCTATAACATAGTTGTCAAAACACAAAATGGCGGCTATTAGACGCCATTTTGTCCAAATTACCCCAATAAAGACCCATCAAGATGGGTATCAAATGAAAGAGCTCTGGAAGAAATTTACAAATATCTATAACATAGTTGTCAAAAAACAAAATGGCGGCTATTAGACGCCATTTTGTCCAAATCACCCCAATAAAGACACATCAAGATGGGTATCAAATGAAAAAGCTCTGGAAGAAACTTACAAATATCTATAACATAGTTATCAAAAAACAAAATGGCGGCTATTAGACGCCATTTTGTAAAAATTACCTCACTAAAGACCCATCAAAATGGGTATCAAATGAAAGAGCTCTGGAAGAAACTTACAAATATCTATAACATAGTTGTCAAAACACAAAATGGCGGCTATGAGACGCCATTTTGTCCAAATCACCCCAATAAAGACCCATCAAGATGGGTATCAAATGAAAGAGCTCTGGAAGAAACTTACAAATATCTATAACATAGTTGTCAAAAAACAAAATGGCGGCTATTAGACGCCATTTTGTCCAAATCACCTCAATAAAGACCCATCAAGATGGGTATGAAACGAAAGAACTCTGGAAGACACTTACAAATATCTATAACATAGTTGTCAAAAAACAAAATGGCGGCTATTAGACGCCATTTTGTAAAAATTACCTCACTAAAGACCCATCAAAATGGGTATCAAATTAAAGAGCTCTGGAAGAAACTTACAAATATCTATAACATAGTTGTCAAAAAACAAAATGGCGGCTATTAGACGCCATTTTGTAAAAATTACCTCAATAAAGACCCATCAAAATGGGTATCAAATGAAAGAGCTCTGGAAGAAACTTACAAATATCTATAACATAGTTATTAAAAACAAAATGGCGGCTATTAGACGCCATTTTGTCCAAATCACCCCAATAAACATCCATCAAGATGGGTATCAAATGAAAGAGCTCTGGGAGACACTTACAAATATTTATAACATAGTTGTCAAAAAACAAAATGGCGGCTATTAGACGCCATTTTGTCCAAATCACCCCAATAAAGACACATCAAGATGGGTATCAAATGAAAGAGCTCTGGGAGACACTTACAAATATCTATAACATAGTTTTCAAAAAACAAAATGGCGGCTGTCAGACGCCATTTTGTCCAAATTACCCCAATAAAGACCCAAATTTTTTTGATTTTTCTTGCTGCCGGCTGCTAGCCTGGTAGAGTTTTTTCGGATTTCAAATCAAATGAAAACTTCCAAATTGGAATTTTTCGAAATTTTTTTGATTTTTCTTGCTGCCGGCTGCTAGCCTGGTAGAGTTTTTTCGGATTTCAAATCAAATGAAAACTTCCAAATTGGAATTTTTCGAAATTTTTTTGATTTTTCTTGCTGCCGGCCGCTAGCCTGGTAGAGTTTTTTCGGATTTCAAATCAAATGAAAACTTCCAAATTGGAATTTTTCGAAATTTTTTTGATTTTTCTTGCTGCCGGCCGCTAGCCTGGTAGAGTTTTTTCGGATTTCAAATCAAATGAGAACTTCTAAATTGGAATTTTTCGAAATTTTTTTGATTTTTCTTGCTGCCGGCTGCTAGCCTGGTAGAGTTTTTTCGGATTTCAAATCAAATGAAAACTTCCAAATTGGAATTTTTCGAAATTTTTTTGATTTTTCTTGCTGCCGGCCGCTAGCCTGGTAGAGTTTTTTCGGATTTCAAATCAAATGAGAACTTCCAAATTGGAATTTTTCGAAATTTTTTTGATTTTTCTTGCTGCCGGCTGCTAGCCTGGTAGAGTTTTTTCGGATTTCAAATCAAATGAAAACTTCCAAATTGGAATTTTTCGAAATTTTTTTGATTTTTCTTGCTGCCGGCTGCTAGCCTGGTAGAGTTTTTTCGGATTTCAAATCAAATGAAAACTTCCAAATTGGAATTTTTCGAAATTTTTTTGATTTTTCTTGCTGCCGGCCGCTAGCCTGGTAGAGTTTTTTCGGATTTCAAATCAAATGAAAACTTCCAAATTGGAATTTTTCGAAATTTTTTTGATTTTTCTTGCTGCCGGCTGCTAGCCTGGTAGAGTTTTTTCGGATTTCAAATCAAATGAAAACTTCCAAATTGGAATTTTTCGAAATTTTTTTGATTTTTCTTGCTGCCGGCTGCTAGCCTGGTAGAGTTTTTTCGGATTTCAAATCAAATGAAAACTTCCAAATTGGAATTTTTCGAAATTTTTTTGATTTTTCTTGCTGCCGGCCGCTAGCCTGGTAGAGTTTTTTCGGATTTCGAATCAAATGAGAACTTCCAAATTGGAATTTTTCGAAATTTTTTTGATTTTTCTTGCTGCCGGCTGCTAGCCTGGTAGAGTTTTTTCGGATTTCAAATCAAATGAAAACTTCCAAATTGGAATTTTTCGAAATTTTTTTGATTTTTCTTGCTGCCGGCTGCTAGCCTGGTAGAGTTTTTTCGGATTTCAAATCAAATGAAAACTTCCAAATTGGAATTTTTCGAAATTTTTTTGATTTTTGTTGCTGCCGGCCGCTAGCCTGGTAGAGTTTTTTCGGATTTCGAATCAAATGAGAACTTCCAAATTGGAATTTTTCGAAATTTTTTTGATTTTTCTTGCTGCCGGCTGCTAGCCTGGTAGAGTTTTTTCGGATTTCAAATCAAATGAAAACTTCCAAATTGGAATTTTTCGAAATTTTTTTGATTTTTCTTGCTGCCGGCCGCTAGCCTGGTAGAGTTTTTTCGGATTTCAAATCAAATGAGAACTTCTAAATTGGAATTTTTCGAAATTTTTTTGATTTTTCTTGCTGCCGGCTGCTAGCCTGGTAGAGTTTTTTCGGATTTCGAATCAAATGAAAACTTCCAAATTGGAATTTTTCGAAATTTTTTTGATTTTTCTTGCTGCCGGCTGCTAGCCTGGTAGAGTTTTTTCGGATTTCAAATCAAATGAAAACTTCCAAATTGGAATTTTTCGAAATTTTTTTGATTTTTCTTGCTGCCGGCCGCTAGCCTGGTAGAGTTTTTTCGAATTTCAAATCAAATGAGAACTTCCAAACTGGAATTTTTCGAAATTTTTTTGATTTTTCTTGCTGCCGGCCGCTAGCCTGGTAGAGTTTTTTCGGATTTCAAATCAAATGAGAACTTCCAAATTGGAATTTTTCGAAATTTTTTTGATTTTTCTTGCTGCCGGCTGCTAGCCTGGTAGAGTTTTTTCGGATTTCAAATCAAATGAAAACTTCCAAATTGGAATTTTTCGAAATTTTTTTGATTTTTCTTGCTGCCGGCCGCTAGCCTGGTAGAGTTTTTTCGGATTTCAAATCAAATGAAAACTTCCAAATTGGAATTTTTCGAAATTTTTTTGATTTTTCTTGCTGCCGGCCGCTAGCCTGGTAGAGTTTTTTCGGATTTCAAATCAAATGAAAACTTCCAAATTGGAATTTTTCGAAATTTTTTTGATTTTTCTTGCTGCCGGCCGCTAGCCTGGTAGAGTTTTTTCGGATTTCAAATCAAATGAAAACTTCCAAATTGGAATTTTTCGAAATTTTTTTGATTTTTCTTGCTGCCGGCCGCTAGCCTGGTAGAGTTTTTTCGGATTTCAAATCAAATGAAAACTTCCAAATTGGAATTTTTCGAATTTTTTTTGATTTTTCTTGCTGCCGGCTGCTAGCCTGGTAGAGTTTTTTCGGATTTCAAATCAAATAAAAACTTCCAAATTGGAATTTTTCGAAATTTTTTTGATTTTTCTGGCTGCCGGCTGCTAGCCTGGTAGAGTTTTTTCGGATTTCAAATCAAATGAAAACTTCCAAATTGGAATTTTTCGAAATTTTTTTGATTTTTCTTGCTGCCGGCCGCTAGCCTGGTAGAGCTTTTTCGGATTTCAAATCAAATGAAAACTTCCAAATTGGAATTTTTCGAAATTTTTTTGATTTTTCTTGCTGCCGGCTGCTAGCCTGGTAGAGTTTTTTCGGATTTCAAATCAAATGAAAACTTCCAAATTGGAATTTTTCGAAATTTTTTTGATTTTTCTTGCTGCCGGCTGCTAGCCTGGTAGAGTTTTTTCGGATTTCAAATCAAATGAAAACTTCCAAATTGGAATTTTTCGAAATTTTTTTGATTTTTGTTGCTGCCGGCCGCTAGCCTGGTAGAGTTTTTTCGGATTTCGAATCAAATGAGAACTTCCAAATTGGAATTTTTCGAAATTTTTTTGATTTTTCTTGCTGCCGGCTGCTAGCCTGGTAGAGTTTTTTCGGATTTCAAATCAAATGAAAACTTCCAAATTGGAATTTTTCGAAATTTTTTTGATTTTTCTTGCTGCCGGCTGCTAGCCTGGTAGAGTTTTTTCGGATTTCAAATCAAATGAAAACTTCCAAATTGGAATTTTTCGAAATTTTTTTGATTTTTCTTGCTGCCGGCCGCTAGCCTGGTAGAGTTTTTTCGGATTTCGAATCAAATGAGAACTTCCAAATTGGAATTTTTCGAAATTTTTTTGATTTTTCTTGCTGCCGGCTGCTAGCCTGGTAGAGTTTTTTCGGATTTCAAATCAAATGAAAACTTCCAAATTGGAATTTTTCGAAATTTTTTTGATTTTTCTTGCTGCCGGCTGCTAGCCTGGTAGAGTTTTTTCGGATTTCAAATCAAATGAAAACTTCCAAATTGGAATTTTTCGAATTTTTTTTGATTTTTCTTGCTGCCGGCCGCTAGCCTGGTAGAGTTTTTTCGGATTTCAAATCAAATGAGAACTTCTAAATTGGAATTTTTCGAAATTTTTTTGATTTTTCTTGCTGCCGGCTGCTAGCCTGGTAGAGTTTTTTCGGATTTCAAATCAAATGAAAACTTCCAAATTGGAATTTTTCGAAATTTTTTTGATTTTTCTTGCTGCCGGCCGCTAGCCTGGTAGAGTTTTTTCGGATTTCAAATCAAATGAGAACTTCCAAATTGGAATTTTTCGAAATTTTTTTGATTTTTCTTGCTGCCGGCTGCTAGCCTGGTAGAGTTTTTTCGGATTTCAAATCAAATGAAAACTTCCAAATTGGAATTTTTCGAAATTTTTTTGATTTTTCTTGCTGCCGGCTGCTAGCCTGGTAGAGTTTTTTCGGATTTCAAATCAAATGAAAACTTCCAAATTGGAATTTTTCGAAATTTTTTTGATTTTTCTTGCTGCCGGCCGCTAGCCTGGTAGAGTTTTTTCGGATTTCAAATCAAATGAAAACTTCCAAATTGGAATTTTTCGAAATTTTTTTGATTTTTCTTGCTGCCGGCTGCTAGCCTGGTAGAGTTTTTTCGGATTTCAAATCAAATGAGAACTTCCAAATTGGAATTTTTCGAAATTTTTTTGATTTTTCTTGCTGCCGGCCGCTAGCCTGGTAGAGCTTTTTCGGATTTCAAATCAAAAGAAATTTTTTTGATTTTTCTTGCTGCCGGCTGCTAGCCTGGTAGAGTTTTTTCGGATTTCAAATCAAATGAAAACTTCCAAATTGGAATTTTTCGAAATTTTTTTGATTTTTCTTGCTGCCGGCCGCTAGCCTGGTAGAGTTTTTTCGGATTTCAAATCAAATGAGAACTTCCAAATTGGAATTTTTCGAAATTTTTTTGATTTTTCTTGCTGCCGGCTGCTAGCCTGGTAGAGTTTTTTCGGATTTCAAATCAAATGAGAACTTCCAAACTGGAATTTTTCGAAATTTTTTTGATTTTTCTTGCTGCCGGCCGCTAGCCTGGTAGAGTTTTTTCGGATTTCAAATCAAATGAGAACTTCCAAATTGGAATTTTTCGAAATTTTTTTGATTTTTCTTGCTGCCGGCTGCTAGCCTGGTAGAGTTTTTTCGGATTTCAAATCAAATGAAAACTTCCAAATTGGAATTTTTCGAAATTTTTTTGATTTTTCTTGCTGCCGGCTGCTAGCCTGGTAGAGTTTTTTCGGATTTCAAATCAAATGAAAACTTCCAAATTGGAATTTTTCGAAATTTTTTTGATTTTTCTTGCTGCCGGCCGCTAGCCTGGTAGAGTTTTTTCGAATTTCAAATCAAATGAGAACTTCCAAACTGGAATTTTTCGAAATTTTTTTGATTTTTCTTGCTGCCGGCCGCTAGCCTGGTAGAGTTTTTTCGGATTTCAAATCAAATGAGAACTTCCAAATTGGAATTTTTCGAAATTTTTTTGATTTTTCTTGCTGCCGGCTGCTAGCCTGGTAGAGTTTTTTCGGATTTCAAATCAAATGAGAACTTCCAAATTGGAATTTTTCGAAATTTTTTTGATTTTTCTTGCTGCCGGCCGCTAGCCTGGTAGAGCTTTTTCGGATTTCAAATCAAAAGAAATTTTTTTGATTTTTCTTGCTGCCGGCCGCTAGCCTGGTAGAGTTTTTTCGGATTTCAAATCAAATGCAAACTTCCAAATTGGAATTTTTCGAAATTTTTTTGATTTTTCTTGCTGCCGGCCGCTAGCCTGGTAGAGTTTTTTCGGATTTCAAATCAAATGAGAACTTCCAAATTGGAATTTTTCGAAATTTTTTTGATTTTTCTTGCTGCCGGCTGCTAGCCTGGTAGAGTTTTTTCGGATTTCAAATCAAATGAGAACTTCCAAACTGGAATTTTTCGAAATTTTTTTGATTTTTCTTGCTGCCGGCCGCTAGCCTGGTAGAGTTTTTTCGGATTTCAAATCAAATGAGAACTTCCAAATTGGAATTTTTCGAAATTTTTTTGATTTTTCTTGCTGCCGGCCGCTAGCCTGGTAGAGCTTTTTCGGATTTCAAATCAAAAGAAATTTTTTTGATTTTTCTTGCTGCCGGCCGCTAGCCTGGTAGAGTTTTTTCGGATTTCAAATCAAATGAAAACTTCCAAATTGGAATTTTTCGAAATTTTTTTGATTTTTCTTGCTGCCGGCCGCTAGCCTGGTAGAGTTTTTTCGGATTTCAAATCAAATGAGAACTTCCAAACTGGAATTTTTCGAAATTTTTTTGATTTTTCTTGCTGCCGGCCGCTAGCCTGGTAGAGCTTTTTCGGATTTCAAATCAAAAGAAATTTTTTTGATTTTTCTTGCTGCCGGCTGCTAGCCTGGTAGAGTTTTTTCGGATTTCAAATCAAATGAAAACTTCCAAATTGGAATTTTTCGAAATTTTTTTGATTTTTCTTGCTGCCGGCTGCTAGCCTGGTAGAGTTTTTTCGGATTTCAAATCAAATGAAAACTTCCAAATTGGAATTTTTCGAAATTTTTTTGATTTTTCTTGCTGCCGGCTGCTAGCCTGGTAGAGTTTTTTCGGATTTCAAATCAAATGAAAACTTCCAAATTGGAATTTTTCGAAATTTTTTTGATTTTTCTTGCTGCCGGCCGCTAGCCTGGTAGAGTTTTTTCGGATTTCAAATCAAATGAGAACTTCCAAACTGGAATTTTTCGAAATTTTTTTGATTTTTCTTGCTGCCGGCCGCTAGCCTGGTAGAGTTTTTTCGGATTTCAAATCAAATGAGAACTTCCAAATTGGAATTTTTCGAAATTTTTTTGATTTTTCTTGCTGCCGGCCGCTAGCCTGGTAGAGTTTTTTCGGATTTCAAATCAAATGAGAACTTCCAAACTGGAATTTTTCGAAATTTTTTTGATTTTTCTTGCTGCCGGCCGCTAGCCTGGTAGAGTTTTTTCGGATTTCAAATCAAATGAGAACTTCCAAATTGGAATTTTTCGAAATTTTTTTGATTTTTCTTGCTGCCGGCCGCTAGCCTGGTAGAGTTTTTTCGGATTTCAAATCAAATGAGAACTTCCAAATTGGAATTTTTCGAAATTTTTTTGATTTTTCTTGCTGCCGGCTGCTAGCCTGGTAGAGTTTTTTCGGATTTCAAATCAAATGAGAACTTCCAAATTGGAATTTTTCGAAATTTTTTTGATTTTTCTTGCTGCCGGCCGCTAGCCTGGTAGAGCTTTTTCGGATTTCAAATCAAAAGAAATTTTTTTGATTTTTCTTGCTGCCGGCTGCTAGCCTGGTAGAGTTTTTTCGGATTTCAAATCAAATGAAAACTTCCAAATTGGAATTTTTCGAAATTTTTTTGATTTTTCTTGCTGCCGGCCGCTAGCCTGGTAGAGTTTTTTCGGATTTCAAATCAAATGAGAACTTCCAAATTGGAATTTTTCGAAATTTTTTTGATTTTTCTTGCTGCCGGCTGCTAGCCTGGTAGAGTTTTTTCGGATTTCAAATCAAATGAGAACTTCCAAACTGGAATTTTTCGAAATTTTTTTGATTTTTCTTGCTGCCGGCCGCTAGCCTGGTAGAGTTTTTTCGGATTTCAAATCAAATGAGAACTTCCAAATTGGAATTTTTCGAAATTTTTTTGATTTTTCTTGCTGCCGGCCGCTAGCCTGGTAGAGCTTTTTCGGATTTCAAATCAAAAGAAATTTTTTTGATTTTTCTTGCTGCCGGCTGCTAGCCTGGTAGAGTTTTTTCGGATTTCAAATCAAATGAAAACTTCCAAATTGGAATTTTTCGAAATTTTTTTGATTTTTCTTGCTGCCGGCCGCTAGCCTGGTAGAGTTTTTTCGGATTTCAAATCAAATGAAAACTTCCAAATTGGAATTTTTCGAAATTTTTTTGATTTTTCTTGCTGCCGGCCGCTAGCCTGGTAGAGTTTTTTCGGATTTCAAATCAAATGAGAACTTCCAAACTGGAATTTTTCGAAATTTTTTTGATTTTTCTTGCTGCCGGCCGCTAGCCTGGTAGAGCTTTTTCGGATTTCAAATCAAAAGAAATTTTTTTGATTTTTCTTGCTGCCGGCTGCTAGCCTGGTAGAGTTTTTTCGGATTTCAAATCAAATGAAAACTTCCAAATTGGAATTTTTCGAAATTTTTTTGATTTTTCTTGCTGCCGGCTGCTAGCCTGGTAGAGTTTTTTCGGATTTCAAATCAAATGAAAACTTCCAAATTGGAATTTTTCGAAATTTTTTTGATTTTTCTTGCTGCCGGCTGCTAGCCTGGTAGAGTTTTTTCGGATTTCAAATCAAATGAAAACTTCCAAATTGGAATTTTTCGAAATTTTTTTGAGTTTTCTTGCTGCCGGCCGCTAGCCTGGTAGAGTTTTTTCGGATTTCAAATCAAATGAGAACTTCCAAACTGGAATTTTTCGAAATTTTTTTGATTTTTCTTGCTGCCGGCCGCTAGCCTGGTAGAGTTTTTTCGGATTTCAAATCAAATGAGAACTTCCAAATTGGAATTTTTCGAAATTTTTTTGATTTTTCTTGCTGCCGGCCGCTAGCCTGGTAGAGTTTTTTCGGATTTCAAATCAAATGAGAACTTCCAAACTGGAATTTTTCGAAATTTTTTTGATTTTTCTTGCTGCCGGCCGCTAGCCTGGTAGAGTTTTTTCGGATTTCAAATCAAATGAGAACTTCCAAATTGGAATTTTTCGAAATTTTTTTGATTTTTCTTGCTGCCGGCCGCTAGCCTGGTAGAGTTTTTTCGGATTTCAAATCAAATGAGAACTTCCAAATTGGAATTTTTCGAAATTTTTTTGATTTTTCTTGCTGCCGGCCGCTAGCCTGGTAGAGTTTTTTCGGATTTCAAATCAAATGAGAACTTCCAAACTGGAATTTTTCGAAATTTTTTTGATTTTTCTTGCTGCCGGCCGCTAGCCTGGTAGAGTTTTTTCGGATTTCAAATCAAATGAAAACTTCCAAATTGGAATTTTTCGAAATTTTTTTGATTTTTCTTGCTGCCGGCCGCTAGCCTGGTAGAGTTTTTTCGGATTTCAAATCAAATGAGAACTTCCAAACTGGAATTTTTCGAAATTTTTTTGATTTTTCTTGCTGCCGGCCGCTAGCCTGGTAGAGTTTTTTCGGATTTCAAATCAAATGAAAACTTCCAAATTGGAATTTTTCGAAATTTTTTTGATTTTTCTTGCTGCCGGCTGCTAGCCTGGTAGAGTTTTTTCGGATTTCAAATCAAATGAAAACTTCCAAATTGGAATTTTTCGAAATTTTTTTGATTTTTCTTGCTGCCGGCTGCTAGCCTGGTAGAGTTTTTTCGGATTTCAAATCAAATGAAAACTTCCAAATTGGAATTTTTCGAAATTTTTTTGATTTTTCTTGCTGCCGGCCGCTAGCCTGGTAGAGTTTTTTCGGATTTCAAATCAAATGAGAACTTCCAAACTGGAATTTTTCGAAATTTTTTTGATTTTTCTTGCTGCCGGCCGCTAGCCTGGTAGAGTTTTTTCGGATTTCAAATCAAATGAGAACTTCCAAATTGGAATTTTTCGAAATTTTTTTGATTTTTCTTGCTGCCGGCCGCTAGCCTGGTAGAGTTTTTTCGGATTTCAAATCAAATGAGAACTTCCAAACTGGAATTTTTCGAAATTTTTTTGATTTTTCTTGCTGCCGGCTGCTAGCCTGGTAGAGTTTTTTCGGATTTCAAATCAAATGAAAACTTCCAAATTGGAATTTTTCGAAATTTTTTTGATTTTTCTTGCTGCCGGCCGCTAGCCTGGTAGAGTTTTTTCGGATTTCAAATCAAATGAGAACTTCCAAATTGGAATTTTTCGAAATTTTTTTGATTTTTCTTGCTGCCGGCTGCTAGCCTGGTAGAGTTTTTTCGGATTTCAAATCAAATGAAAACTTCCAAATTGGAATTTTTCGAAATTTTTTTGATTTTTCTTGCTGCCGGCTGCTAGCCTGGTAGAGTTTTTTCGGATTTCAAATCAAATGAAAACTTCCAAATTGGAATTTTTCGAAATTTTTGGAATCAAATGAAAACTTCCAAATTGGAATTTTTCGAAATTTTTTTTGATTTTTCTTGCTGCTGGCTGCTAGCCTGGTAGAGTTTTTTCGGATTTCAAATCAAATAAAAACTTCCAAATTGGAATTTTTCGAAATTTTTTTGATTTTTCTTGCTGCCGGCCGCTAGCCTGGTAGAGTTTTTTCGGATTTCAAATCAAATGAGAACTTCCAAATTGGAATTTTTCGAAATTTTTTTGATTTTTCTTGCTGCCGGCTGCTAGCCTGGTAGAGTTTTTTCGGATTTCAAATCAAATGAGAACTTCCAAATTGGAATTTTTCGAAATTTTTTTGATTTTTCTTGCTGCCGGCCGCTAGCCTGGTAGAGCTTTTTCGGATTTCAAATCAAAAGAAATTTTTTTGATTTTTCTTGCTGCCGGCTGCTAGCCTGGTAGAGTTTTTTCGGATTTCAAATCAAATGAAAACTTCCAAATTGGAATTTTTCGAAATTTTTTTGATTTTTCTTGCTGCCGGCTGCTAGCCTGGTAGAGTTTTTTCGGATTTCAAATCAAATGAAAACTTCCAAATTGGAATTTTTCGAAATTTTTTTGATTTTTCTTGCTGCCGGCTGCTAGCCTGGTAGAGTTTTTTCGGATTTCAAATCAAATGAAAACTTCCAAATTGGAATTTTTCGAAATTTTTTTGATTTTTCTTGCTGCCGGCTGCTAGCCTGGTAGAGTTTTTTCGGATTTCAAATCAAATGAAAACTTCCAAATTGGAATTTTTCGAAATTTTTTTGATTTTTCTTGCTGCCGGCCGCTAGCCTGGTAGAGTTTTTTCGGATTTCAAATCAAATGAGAACTTCCAAACTGGAATTTTTCGAAATTTTTTTGATTTTTCTTGCTGCCGGCCGCTAGCCTGGTAGAGCTTTTTCGGATTTCAAATCAAAAGAAATTTTTTTGATTTTTCTTGCTGCCGGCCGCTAGCCTGGTAGAGTTTTTTCGGATTTCAAATCAAATGAAAACTTCCAAATTGGAATTTTTCGAAATTTTTTTGATTTTTCTTGCTGCCGGCCGCTAGCCTGGTAGAGCTTTTTCGGATTTCAAATCAAAAGAAATTTTTTTGATTTTTCTTGCTGCCGGCTGCTAGCCTGGTAGAGTTTTTTCGGATTTCAAATCAAATGAAAACTTCCAAATTGGAATTTTTCGAAATTTTTTTGATTTTTCTTGCTGCCGGCTGCTAGCCTGGTAGAGTTTTTTCGGATTTCAAATCAAATGAAAACTTCCAAATTGGAATTTTTCGAAATTTTTTTGATTTTTCTTGCTGCCGGCCGCTAGCCTGGTAGAGTTTTTTCGGATTTCAAATCAAATGAGAACTTCCAAACTGGAATTTTTCGAAATTTTTTTGATTTTTCTTGCTGCCGGCCGCTAGCCTGGTAGAGTTTTTTCGGATTTCAAATCAAATGAGAACTTCCAAATTGGAATTTTTCGAAATTTTTTTGATTTTTCTTGCTGCCGGCCGCTAGCCTGGTAGAGCTTTTTCGGATTTCAAATCAAAAGAAATTTTTTTGATTTTTCTTGCTGCCGGCTGCTAGCCTGGTAGAGTTTTTTCGGATTTCAAATCAAATGAAAACTTCCAAATTGGAATTTTTCGAAATTTTTTTGATTTTTCTTGCTGCCGGCTGCTAGCCTGGTAGAGTTTTTTCGGATTTCAAATCAAATGAAAACTTCCAAATTGGAATTTTTCGAAATTTTTTTGATTTTTCTTGCTGCCGGCCGCTAGCCTGGTAGAGTTTTTTCGAATTTCAAATCAAATGAAAACTTCCAAATTGGAATTTTTCGAAATTTTTTTGATTTTTCTTGCTGCCGGCCGCTAGCCTGGTAGAGTTTTTTCGGATTTCAAATCAAATGAAAACTTCCAAATTGGAATTTTTCGAAATTTTTTTGATTTTTCTTGCTGCCGGCCGCTAGCCTGGTAGAGTTTTTTCGGATTTCAAATCAAATGAGAACTTCCAAATTGGAATTTTTCGAAATTTTTTTGATTTTTCTTGCTGCCGGCCGCTAGCCTGGTAGAGCTTTTTCGGATTTCAAATCAAAAGAAATTTTTTTGATTTTTCTTGCTGCCGGCTGCTAGCCTGGTAGAGTTTTTTCGGATTTCAAATCAAATGAAAACTTCCAAATTGGAATTTTTCGAAATTTTTTTGATTTTTCTTGCTGCCGGCTGCTAGCCTGGTAGAGTTTTTTCGGATTTCAAATCAAATGAAAACTTCCAAATTGGAATTTTTCGAAATTTTTTTGATTTTTCTTGCTGCCGGCCGCTAGCCTGGTAGAGTTTTTTCGGATTTCAAATCAAATGAAAACTTCCAAATTGGAATTTTTCGAAATTTTTTTGATTTTTCTTGCTGCCGGCCGCTAGCCTGGTAGAGTTTTTTCGGATTTCGAATCAAATGAGAACTTCCAAATTGGAATTTTTCGAAATTTTTTTGATTTTTCTTGCTGCCGGCTGCTAGCCTGGTAGAGTTTTTTCGGATTTCAAATCAAATGAAAACTTCCAAATTGGAATTTTTCGAAATTTTTTTGATTTTTCTTGCTGCCGGCTGCTAGCCTGGTAGAGTTTTTTCGGATTTCAAATCAAATGAAAACTTCCAAATTGGAATTTTTCGAAATTTTTGGAATCAAATGAAAACTTCCAAATTGGAATTTTTCGAAATTTTTTTGATTTTTCTTGCTGCCGGCTGCTAGCCTGGTAGAGTTTTTTCGGATTTCAAATCAAATAAAAACTTCCAAATTGGAATTTTTCGAAATTTTTTTGATTTTTCTTGCTGCCGGCTGCTAGCCTGGTAGAGTTTTTTCGGATTTCAAATCAAATGAAAACTTCCAAATTGGAATTTTTCGAAATTTTTTTGATTTTTCTTGCTGCCGGCCGCTAGCCTGGTAGAGTTTTTTCGGATTTCAAATCAAATGAGAACTTCCAAATTGGAATTTTTCGAAATTTTTTTGATTTTTCTTGCTGCCGGCTGCTAGCCTGGTAGAGTTTTTTCGGATTTCAAATCAAATGAAAACTTCCAAATTGGAATTTTTCGAAATTTTTTTGATTTTTCTTGCTGCCGGCCGCTAGCCTGGTAGAGTTTTTTCGGATTTCAAATCAAATGAGAACTTCCAAACTGGAATTTTTCGAAATTTTTTTGATTTTTCTTGCTGCCGGCCGCTAGCCTGGTAGAGCTTTTTCGGATTTCAAATCAAAAGAAATTTTTTTGATTTTTCTTGCTGCCGGCTGCTAGCCTGGTAGAGTTTTTTCGGATTTCAAATCAAATGAAAACTTCCAAATTGGAATTTTTCGAAATTTTTTTGATTTTTCTTGCTGCCGGCTGCTAGCCTGGTAGAGTTTTTTCGGATTTCAAATCAAATGAAAACTTCCAAATTGGAATTTTTCGAAATTTTTTTGATTTTTCTTGCTGCCGGCCGCTAGCCTGGTAGAGTTTTTTCGAATTTCAAATCAAATGAAAACTTCCAAATTGGAATTTTTCGAAATTTTTTTGATTTTTCTTGCTGCCGGCCGCTAGCCTGGTAGAGTTTTTTCGGATTTCAAATCAAATGAAAACTTCCAAATTGGAATTTTTCGAAATTTTTTTGATTTTTCTTGCTGCCGGCTGCTAGCCTGGTAGAGTTTTTTCGGATTTCAAATCAAATGAAAACTTCCAAATTGGAATTTTTCGAAATTTTTTTGATTTTTCTTGCTGCCGGCCGCTAGCCTGGTAGAGTTTTTTCGGATTTCAAATCAAATGAGAACTTCCAAACTGGAATTTTTCGAAATTTTTTTGATTTTTCTTGCTGCCGGCCGCTAGCCTGGTAGAGTTTTTTCGGATTTCAAATCAAATGAGAACTTCCAAATTGGAATTTTTCGAAATTTTTTTGATTTTTCTTGCTGCCGGCCGCTAGCCTGGTAGAGCTTTTTCGGATTTCAAATCAAAAGAAATTTTTTTGATTTTTCTTGCTGCCGGCTGCTAGCCTGGTAGAGTTTTTTCGGATTTCAAATCAAATAAAAACTTCCAAATTGGAATTTTTCGAAATTTTTTTGATTTTTCTTGCTGCCGGCTGCTAGCCTGGTAGAGTTTTTTCGGATTTCAAATCAAATGAAAACTTCCAAATTGGAATTTTTCGAAATTTTTTTGATTTTTCTTGCTGCCGGCCGCTAGCCTGGTAGAGTTTTTTCGGATTTCAAATCAAATGAGAACTTCCAAATTGGAATTTTTCGAAATTTTTTTGATTTTTCTTGCTGCCGGCTGCTAGCCTGGTAGAGTTTTTTCGGATTTCAAATCAAATGAGAACTTCCAAACTGGAATTTTTCGAAATTTTTTTGATTTTTCTTGCTGCCGGCCGCTAGCCTGGTAGAGTTTTTTCGGATTTCAAATCAAATGAGAACTTCCAAATTGGAATTTTTCGAAATTTTTTTGATTTTTCTTGCTGCCGGCCGCTAGCCTGGTAGAGCTTTTTCGGATTTCAAATCAAAAGAAATTTTTTTGATTTTTCTTGCTGCCGGCTGCTAGCCTGGTAGAGTTTTTTCGGATTTCAAATCAAATGAAAACTTCCAAATTGGAATTTTTCGAAATTTTTTTGATTTTTCTTGCTGCCGGCCGCTAGCCTGGTAGAGTTTTTTCGGATTTCAAATCAAATGAGAACTTCCAAACTGGAATTTTTCGAAATTTTTTTGATTTTTCTTGCTGCCGGCCGCTAGCCTGGTAGAGTTTTTTCGGATTTCAAATCAAATGAGAACTTCCAAATTGGAATTTTTCGAAATTTTTTTGATTTTTCTTGCTGCCGGCCGCTAGCCTGGTAGAGCTTTTTCGGATTTCAAATCAAAAGAAATTTTTTTGATTTTTCTTGCTGCCGGCTGCTAGCCTGGTAGAGTTTTTTCGGATTTCAAATCAAATGAAAACTTCCAAATTGGAATTTTTCGAAATTTTTTTGATTTTTCTTGCTGCCGGCTGCTAGCCTGGTAGAGTTTTTTCGGATTTCAAATCAAATGAAAACTTCCAAATTGGAATTTTTCGAAATTTTTTTGATTTTTCTTGCTGCCGGCCGCTAGCCTGGTAGAGTTTTTTCGAATTTCAAATCAAATGAAAACTTCCAAATTGGAATTTTTCGAAATTTTTTTGTTTTTCTTGCCCAAATTGGAATAATTCGAAATTTTTTTGATTTTTCTTGCTGCCGGCCGCTAGCCTGGTAGAGTTTTTTCGGATTTCAAATCAAATGAAAACTTCCAAATTGGAATTTTTCGAAATTTTTTTGATTTTTCTTGCTGCCGGCCGCTAGCCTGGTAGAGTTTTTTCGGATTTCAAATCAAATGAAAACTTCCAAATTGGAATAATTCGAAATTTTTTTGATTTTTCTTGCTGCCGGCCGCTAGCCTGGTAGAGTTTTTTCGGATTTCAAATCAAATGAAAACTTCCAAATTGGAATTTTTCGAAATTTTTTTGATTTTTCTTGCTGCCGGCCGCTAGCCTGGTAGAGTTTTTTCGGATTTCAAATCAAATGAAAACTTCCAAATTGGAATAATTCGAAATTTTTTTGATTTTTCTTGCTGCCGGCCGCTAGCCTGGTAGAGTTTTTTCGGATTTCAAATCAAATGAAAACTTCCAAATTGGAATAATTCGAAATTTTTTTGATTTTTCTTGCTGCCGGCCGCTAGCCTGGTAGAGTTTTTTCGGATTTCAAATCAAATGAAAACTTCCAAATTGGAATTTTTCGAAATTTTTTTGATTTTTCTTGCTGCCGGCTGCTAGCCTGGTAGAGTTTTTTCGGATTTCAAATCAAATGAAAACTTCCAAATTGGAATTTTTCGAAATTTTTTTGATTTTTCTTGCTGCCGGCTGCTAGCCTGGTAGAGTTTTTTCGGATTTCAAATCAAATGAAAACTTCCAAATTGGAATTTTTCGAAATTTTTTTGATTTTTCTTGCTGCCGGCCGCTAGCCTGGTAGAGTTTTTTCGGATTTCAAATCAAATGAAAACTTCCAAATTGGAATAATTCGAAATTTTTTTGATTTTTCTTGCTGCCGGCCGCTAGCCTGGTAGAGTTTTTTCGGATTTCAAATCAAATGAAAACTTCCAAATTGGAATAATTCGAAATTTTTTTGATTTTTCTTGCTGCCGGCCGCTAGCCTGGTAGAGTTTTTTCGGATTTCAAATCAAATGAAAACTTCCAAATTGGAATTTTTCAATTTTTTTTGATTTTTCTTGCTGCCGGCCGCTAGCCTGGTAGAGTTTTTTTCAGATTTCAAATCAAATGAAAACTTCCAAATTGGAATTCTTCGAAATTTTTTTGATTTTTCTTGCTGCCGGCCGCTAGCCTGGTAGAGTTTTTTCGGATTTCAAATCAAATGAAAACTTCCAAATTGGAATTCTTCGAAATTTTTTTGATTTTTCTTGCTGCCGGCTGCTAGCCTGGTAGAGTTTTTTCGGATTTCAAATCAAATGAAAACTTCCAAATCGGAATTCTTCGAAATTTTTTTGATTTTTCTTGCTGCCGGCCGCTAGCCTGGTAGAGTTTTTTCGGATTTCAAATCAAATGAAAACTTCCAAATTGGAATTTTTCGAAATTTTTTTGATTTTTCTTGCTGCCGGCCGCTAGCCTGGTAGAGTTTTTTCGGATTTCAAATCAAATGAAAACTTCCAAATTGGAATTTTTCGAATTTTTTTTGATTTTTCTTGCTGCCGGCCGCTAGCCTGGTAGAGTTTTTTCGGATTTCAAATCGAATGAAAACTTCCAAATTGGAATTTTTCGAAATTTTTTTGATTTTTCTTGCTGCCGGCCGCTAGCCTGGTAGAGTTTTTTCGGATTTCAAATCAAATGAAAACTTCCAAATTGGAATTCTTCGAAATTTTTTTGATTTTTCTTGCTGCCGGCTGCTAGCCTGGTAGAGTTTTTTCGGATTTCAAATCAAATGAAAACTTCCAAATTGGAATTCTTCGAAATTTTTTTGATTTTTCTTGCTGCCGGCTGCTAGCCTGGTAGAGTTTTTTCGGATTTCAAATCAAATGAAAACTTCCAAATTGGAATTTTTCGAAATTTTTTTGATTTTTCTTGCTGCCGGCCGCTAGCCTGGTAGAGTTTTTTCGGATTTCAAATCAAATGAAAACTTCCAAATTGGAATTCTTCGAAATTTTTTTGATTTTTCTTGCTGCCGGCTGCTAGCCTGGTAGAGTTTTTTCGGATTTCAAATCAAATGAAAACTTCCAAATTGGAATTCTTCGAAATTTTTTTGATTTTTCTTGCTGCCGGCTGCTAGCCTGGTAGAGTTTTTTCGGATTTCAAATCAAATGAAAACTTCCAAATTGGAATTTTTCGAAATTTTTTTGATTTTTCTTGCTGCCGGCCGCTAGCCTGGTAGAGTTTTTTCGGATTTCAAATCAAATGAAAACTTCCAAATTGGAATTTTTCGAAATTTTTTTGATTTTTCTTGCTGCCGGCCGCTAGCCTGGTAGAGTTTTTTCGGATTTCAAATCGAATGAAAACTTCCAAATTGGAATTTTTCGAAATTTTTTTGATTTTTCTTGCTGCCGGCCGCTAGCCTGGTAGAGTTTTTTCGGATTTCAAATCAAATGAAAACTTCCAAATTGGAATTTTTCGAAATTTTTTTGATTTTTCTTGCTGCCGGCCGCTAGCCTGGTAGAGTTTTTTCGGATTTCAAATCAAATAAAAACTTCCAAATTGGAATAATTCGAAATTTTTTTGATTTTTCTTGCTGCCGGCTGCTAGCCTGGTAGAGTTTTTTCGGATTTCAAATCAAATGAAAACTTCCAAATTGGAATTCTTCGAAATTTTTTTGATTTTTCTTGCTGCCGGCTGCTAGCCTGGTAGAGTTTTTTCGGATTTCAAATCAAATGAAAACTTCCAAATTGGAATAATTCGAAATTTTTTTGATTTTTCTTGCTGCCGGCCGCTAGCCTGGTAGAGTTTTTTCGGATTTCAAATCAAATGAAAACTTCCAAATTGGAATAATTCGAAATTTTTTTGATTTTTCTTGCTGCCGGCCGCTAGCCTGGTAGAGTTTTTTCGGATTTCAAATCAAATGAAAACTTCCAAATTGGAATTCTTCGAATTTTTTTTGATTTTTCTTGCTGCCGGCTGCTAGCCTGGTAGAGTTTTTTCGGATTTCAAATCAAATGAAAACTTCCAAATTGGAATTTTTCGAAATTTTTTTGATTTCTCTTGCTGCCGGCCGCTAGCCTGGTAGAGTTTTTTCGGATTTCAAATCAAATGAAAACTTCCAAATTGGAATAATTCGAAATTTTTTTGATTTTTCTTGCTGCCGGCCGCTAGCCTGGTAGAGTTTTTTCGGATTTCAAATCAAATGAAAACTTCCAAATTGGAATTCTTCGAAATTTTTTTGATTTTTCTTGCTGCCGGCTGCTAGCCTGGTAGAGTTTTTTCGGATTTCAAATCAAATGAAAACTTCCAAATTGGAATTCTTCGAAATTTTTTTGATTTTTCTTGCTGCCGGCTGCTAGCCTGGTAGAGTTTTTTCGGATTTCAAATCAAATGAAAACTTCCAAATTGGAATTCTTCGAAATTTTTTTGATTTTTCTTGCTGCCGGCTGCTAGCCTGGTAGAGTTTTTTCGGATTTCAAATCAAATGAAAACTTCCAAATTGGAATTTTTCGAAATTTTTTTGATTTTTCTTGCTGCCGGCCGCTAGCCTGGTAGAGTTTTTTCGGATTTCAAATCAAATGAAAACTTCCAAATTGGAATTTTTCGAAATTTTTTTGATTTTTCTTGCTGCCGGCCGCTAGCCTGGTAGAGTTTTTTCGGATTTCAAATCAGATGAAAACTTCCAAATTGGAATTTTTCGAATTTTTTTTGATTTTTCTTGCTGCCGGCCGCTAGCCTGGTAGAGTTTTTTCGGATTTCAAATCAAATGAAAACTTCCAAATTGGAATAATTCGAAATTTTTTTGATTTTTCTTGCTGCCGGCCGCTAGCCTGGTAGAGTTTTTTCGGATTTCAAATCAAATGAAAACTTCCAAATTGGAATTTTTCGATTTTTTTTTGATTTTTCTTGCTGCCGGCCGCTAGCCTGGTAGAGTTTTTTCGGATTTCAAATCAAATGAAAACTTCCAAATTGGAATTTTTCGAAATTTTTTTGATTTTTCTTGCTGCCGGCTGCTAGCCTGGTAGAGTTTTTTCGGATTTCAAATCAAATGAAAACTTCCAAATTGGAATTTTTCGAAATTTTTTTGATTTTTCTTGCTGCCGGCCGCTAGCCTGGTAGAGTTTTTTCGGATTTCAAATCAAATGAAAACTTCCAAATTGGAATTTTTCGAAATTTTTTTGATTTTTCTTGCTGCCGGCCGCTAGCCTGGTAGAGTTTTTTCGGATTTCAAATCAAATGAAAACTTCCAAATTGGAATTTTTCGAAATTTTTTTGATTTTTCTTGCTGCCGGCCGCTAGCCTGGTAGAGTTTTTTCGGATTTCAAATCAAATGAAAACTTCCAAATTGGAATTTTTCGAAATTTTTTTGATTTTTCTTGCTGCCGGCCGCTAGCCTGGTAGAGTTTTTTCGGATTTCAAATCAAATGAAAACTTCCAAATTGGAATTCTTCGAAATTTTTTTGATTTTTCTTGCTGCCGGCCGCTAGCCTGGTAGAGTTTTTTCGGATTTCAAATCAAATGAAAACTTCCAAATTGGAATTCTTCGAAATTTTTTTGATTTTTCTTGCTGCCGGCCGCTAGCCTGGTAGAGTTTTTTCGGATTTCAAATCAAATGAAAACTTCCAAATTGGAATTCTTCGAAATTTTTTTGATTTTTCTTGCTGCCGGCTGCTAGCCTGGTAGAGTTTTTTCGGATTTCAAATCGAATGAAAACTTCCAAATTGGAATTTTTCGAAATTTTTTTGATTTTTCTTGCTGCCGGCCGCTAGCCTGGTAGAGTTTTTTCGGATTTCAAATCAAATGAAAACTTCCAAATTGGAATTCTTCGAAATTTTTTTGATTTTTCTTGCTGCCGGCCGCTAGCCTGGTAGAGTTTTTTCGGATTTCAAATCAAATGAAAACTTCCAAATTGGAATTCTTCGAAATTTTTTTGATTTTTCTTGCTGCCGGCTGCTAGCCTGGTAGAGTTTTTTCGGATTTCAAATCAAATGAAAACTTCCAAATTGGAATTTTTCGAAATTTTTTTGATTTTTCTTGCTGCCGGCCGCTAGCCTGGTAGAGTTTTTTCGGATTTCAAATCAAATGAAAACTTCCAAATTGGAATTTTTCGAAATTTTTTTGATTTTTCTTGCTGCCGGCCGCTAGCCTGGTAGAGTTTTTTCGGATTTCAAATCAAATGAAAACTTCCAAATTGGAATTTTTCGAAATTTTTTTGATTTTTCTTGCTGCCGGCCGCTAGCCTGGTAGAGTTTTTTCGGATTTCAAATCAAATGAAAACTTCCAAATTGGAATTCTTCGAAATTTTTTTGATTTTTCTTGCTGCCGGCCGCTAGCCTGGTAGAGTTTTTTCGGATTTCAAATCAAATGAAAACTTCCAAATTGGAATTCTTCGAAATTTTTTTGATTTTTCTTGCTGCCGGCCGCTAGCCTGGTAGAGTTTTTTCGGATTTCAAATCAAATGAAAACTTCCAAATTGGAATTCTTCGAAATTTTTTTGATTTTTCTTGCTGCCGGCCGCTAGCCTGGTAGAGTTTTTTCGGATTTCAAATCAAATGAAAACTTCCAAATTGGAATTCTTCGAAATTTTTTTGATTTTTCTTGCTGCCGGCTGCTAGCCTGGTAGAGTTTTTTCGGATTTCAAATCGAATGAAAACTTCCAAATTGGAATTCTTCGAAATTTTTTTGATTTTTCTTGCTGCCGGCCGCTAGCCTGGTAGAGTTTTTTCGGATTTCAAATCAAATGAAAACTTCCAAATTGGAATTCTTCGAAATTTTTTTGATTTTTCTTGCTGCCGGCCGCTAGCCTGGTAGAGTTTTTTCGGATTTCAAATCGAATGAAAACTTCCAAATTGGAATTTTTCGAAATTTTTTTGATTTTTCTTGCTGCCGGCCGCTAGCCTGGTAGAGTTTTTTCGGATTTCAAATCAAATGAAAACTTCCAAATTGGAATTCTTCGAAATTTTTTTGATTTTTCTTGCTGCCGGCTGCTAGCCTGGTAGAGTTTTTTCGGATTTCAAATCAAATGAAAACTTCCAAATTGGAATTCTTCGAAATTTTTTTGATTTTTCTTGCTGCCGGCTGCTAGCCTGGTAGAGTTTTTTCGGATTTCAAATCAAATGAAAACTTCCAAATTGGAATTTTTCGAAATTTTTTTGATTTTTCTTGCTGCCGGCCGCTAGCCTGGTAGAGTTTTTTCGGATTTCAAATCAAATGAAAACTTCCAAATTGGAATTTTTCGAAATTTTTTTGATTTTTCTTCCTGCCGGCCGCTAGCCTGGTAGAGTTTTTTCGGATTTCAAATCAAATGAAAACTTCCAAATTGGAATTTTTCGAAATTTTTTTGATTTTTCTTGCTGCCGGCCGCTAGCCTGGTAGAGTTTTTTCGGATTTCAAATCAAATGAAAACTTCCAAATTGGAATTCTTCGAAATTTTTTTGATTTTTCTTGCTGCCGGCCGCTAGCCTGGTAGAGTTTTTTCGGATTTCAAATCAAATGAAAACTTCCAAATTGGAATTTTTCGAAATTTTTTTGATTTTTCTTGCTGCCGGCCGCTAGCCTGGTAGAGTTTTTTCGGATTTCAAATCAAATGAAAACTTCCAAATTGGAATTCTTCGAAATTTTTTTGATTTTTCTTGCTGCCGGCTGCTAGCCTGGTAGAGTTTTTTCGGATTTCAAATCAAATGAAAACTTCCAAATTGGAATTTTTCGAAATTTTTTTGATTTTTCTTGCTGCCGGCCGCTAGCCTGGTAGAGTTTTTTCGGATTTCAAATCAAATGAAAACTTCCAAATTGGAATTTTTCGAAATTTTTTTGATTTTTCTTGCTGCCGGCCGCTAGCCTGGTAGAGTTTTTTCGGATTTCAAATCGAATGAAAACTTCCAAATTGGAATTTTTCGAAATTTTTTTGATTTTTCTTGCTGCCGGCCGCTAGCCTGGTAGAGTTTTTTCGGATTTCAAATCAAATGAAAACTTCCAAATTGGAATTCTTCGAAATTTTTTTGATTTTTCTTGCTGCCGGCTGCTAGCCTGGTAGAGTTTTTTCGGATTTCAAATCAAATGAAAACTTCCAAATTGGAATTCTTCGAAATTTTTTTGATTTTTCTTGCTGCCGGCTGCTAGCCTGGTAGAGTTTTTTCGGATTTCAAATCAAATGAAAACTTCCAAATTGGAATTTTTCGAAATTTTTTTGATTTTTCTTGCTGCCGGCCGCTAGCCTGGTAGAGTTTTTTCGGATTTCAAATCAAATGAAAACTTCCAAATTGGAATTCTTCGAAATTTTTTTGATTTTTCTTGCTGCCGGCCGCTAGCCTGGTAGAGTTTTTTCGGATTTCAAATCAAATGAAAACTTCCAAATTGGAATTCTTCGAAATTTTTTTGATTTTTCTTGCTGCCGGCCGCTAGCCTGGTAGAGTTTTTTCGGATTTCAAATCAAATGAAAACTTCCAAATTGGAATTTTTCGAAATTTTTTTGATTTTTCTTGCTGCCGGCCGCTAGCCTGGTAGAGTTTTTTCGGATTTCAAATCAAATGAAAACTTCCAAATTGGAATTCTTCGAAATTTTTTTGATTTTTCTTGCTGCCGGCCGCTAGCCTGGTAGAGTTTTTTCGGATTTCAAATCAAATGAAAACTTCCAAATTGGAATTTTTCGAAATTTTTTTGATTTTTCTTGCTGCCGGCCGCTAGCTTGGTAGAGTTTTTTCGGATTTCAAATCAAATGAAAACTTCCAAATTGGAATTTTTCGAAATTTTTTTGATTTTTCTTGCTGCCGGCCGCTAGCCTGGTAGAGTTTTTTCGGATTTCAAATCAAATGAAAACTTCCAAATTGGAATTCTTCGAAATTTTTTTGATTTTTCTTGCTGCCGGCCGCTAGCCTGGTAGAGTTTTTTCGGATTTCAAATCAAATGAAAACTTCCAAATTGGAATTTTTCGAAATTTTTTTGATTTTTCTTGCTGCCGGCCGCTAGCCTGGTAGAGTTTTTTCGGATTTCAAAT
This sequence comes from Chrysopilus asiliformis, assembly GCA_964034945.1. NCBI lineage: Eukaryota > Metazoa > Arthropoda > Insecta > Diptera > Rhagionidae > Chrysopilus > Chrysopilus asiliformis. The sequence continues at coordinate 10,816,399 of OZ035964.1, forward strand.
CAAATGAAAACTTCCAAATTGGAATTTTTCGAAATTTTTTTGATTTTTCTTGCTGCCGGCCGCTAGCCTGGTAGAGTTTTTTCGGATTTCAAATCGAATGAAAACTTCCAAATTGGAATTTTTCGAAATTTTTTTGATTTTTCTTGCTGCCGGCCGCTAGCCTGGTAGAGTTTTTTCGGATTTCAAATCAAATGAAAACTTCCAAATTGGAATTCTTCGAAATTTTTTTGATTTTTCTTGCTGCCGGCTGCTAGCCTGGTAGAGTTTTTTCGGATTTCAAATCAAATGAAAACTTCCAAATTGGAATTTTTCGAAATTTTTTTGATTTTTCTTGCTGCCGGCCGCTAGCCTGGTAGAGTTTTTTCGGATTTCAAATCAAATGAAAACTTCCAAATTGGAATTTTTCGAAATTTTTTTGATTTTTCTTGCTGCCGGCCGCTAGCCTGGTAGAGTTTTTTCGGATTTCAAATCGAATGAAAACTTCCAAATTGGAATTTTTCGAAATTTTTTTGATTTTTCTTGCTGCCGGCCGCTAGCCTGGTAGAGTTTTTTCGGATTTCAAATCAAATGAAAACTTCCAAATTGGAATTTTTCGAAATTTTTTTGATTTTTCTTGCTGCCGGCCGCTAGCCTGGTAGAGTTTTTTCGGATTTCAAATCAAATGAAAACTTCCAAATTGGAATTTTTCGAAATTTTTTTGATTTTTCTTGCTGCCGGCCGCTAGCCTGGTAGAGTTTTTTCGGATTTCAAATCAAATGAAAACTTCCAAATTGGAATTTTTCGAAATTTTTTTGATTTTTCTTGCTGCCGGCCGCTAGCCTGGTAGAGTTTTTTCGGATTTCAAATCAAATGAAAACTTCCAAATTGGAATTTTTCGAAATTTTTTTGATTTTTCTTGCTGCCGGCCGCTAGCCTGGTAGAGTTTTTTCGGATTTCAAATCAAATGAAAACTTCCAAATTGGAATAATTCGAAATTTTTTTGATTTTTCTTGCTGCCGGCCGCTAGCCTGGTAGAGTTTTTTCGGATTTCAAATCAAATGAAAACTTCCAAATTGGAATTTTTCGAAATTTTTTTGATTTTTCTTGCTGCCGGCTGCTAGCTTGTTAGAGTTTTTTCGGATTTCAAATCAAATGAAAACTTCCAAATTGGAATTTTTCGAAATTTTTTTGATTTTTCTTGCTGCCGGCCGCTAGCCTGGTAGAGTTTTTTCGGATTTCAAATCAAATGAAAACTTCCAAATTGGAATTTTTCGAAATTTTTTTGATTTTTCTTGCTGCCGGCCGCTAGCCTGGTAGAGTTTTTTCGGATTTCAAATCAAATGAAAACTTCCAAATTGGAATTTTTCGAAATTTTTTTGATTTTTCTTGCTGCCGGCCGCTAGCCTGGTAGAGTTTTTTCGGATTTCAAATCAAATGAAAACTTCCAAATTGGAATTCTTCGAAATTTTTTTGATTTTTCTTGCTGCCGGCTGCTAGCCTGGTAGAGTTTTTTCGGATTTCAAATCAAATGAAAACTTCCAAATTGGAATTCTTCGAAATTTTTTTGATTTTTCTTGCTGCCGGCCGCTAGCCTGGTAGAGTTTTTTCGGATTTCAAATCAAATGAAAACTTCCAAATTGGAATTCTTCGAAATTTTTTTGATTTTTCTTGCTGCCGGCTGCTAGCCTGGTAGAGTTTTTTCGGATTTCAAATCAAATAAAAACTTCCAAATTGGAATTCTTCGAAATTTTTTTGATTTTTCTTGCTGCCGGCCGCTAGCCTGGTAGAGTTTTTTCGGATTTCAAATCAAATGAAAACTTCCAAATTGGAATTCTTCGAAATTTTTTTGATTTTTCTTGCTGCCGGCCGCTAGCCTGGTAGAGTTTTTTCGGATTTCAAATCAAATAAAAACTTCCAAATTGGAATTTTTCGAAATTTTTTTGATTTTTCTTGCTGCCGGCCGCTAGCCTGGTAGAGTTTTTTCGGATTTCAAATCAAATGAAAACTTCCAAATTGGAATTCTTCGAAATTTTTTTGATTTTTCTTGCTGCCGGCCGCTAGCCTGGTAGAGTTTTTTCGGATTTCAAATCAAATGAAAACTTCCAAATTGGAATTTTTCGAAATTTTTTTGATTTTTCTTGCTGCCGGCCGCTAGCCTGGTAGAGTTTTTTCGGATTTCAAATCAAATGAAAACTTCCAAATTGGAATTTTTCGAAATTTTTTTGATTTTTCTTGCTGCCGGCCGCTAGCCTGGTAGAGTTTTTTCGGATTTCAAATCAAATGAAAACTTCCAAATTGGAATTCTTCGAAATTTTTTTGATTTTTCTTGCTGCCGGCCGCTAGCCTGGTAGAGTTTTTTCGGATTTCAAATCAAATGAAAACTTCCAAATTGGAATTTTTCGAAATTTTTTTGATTTTTCTTGCTGCCGGCCGCTAGCCTGGTAGAGTTTTTTCGGATTTCAAATCAAATGAAAACTTCCAAATTGGAATTTTTCGAAATTTTTTTGATTTTTCTTGCTGCCGGCCGCTAGCCTGGTAGAGTTTTTTCGGATTTCAAATCAAATGAAAACTTCCAAATTGGAATTTTTCGAAATTTTTTTGATTTTTCTTGCTGCCGGCCGCTAGCCTGGTAGAGTTTTTTCGGATTTCAAATCAAATGAAAACTTCCAAATTGGAATTTTTCGAAATTTTTTTGATTTTTCTTGCTGCCGGCCGCTAGCCTGGTAGAGTTTTTTCGGATTTCAAATCGAATGAAAACTTCCAAATTGGAATTTTTCGAAATTTTTTTGATTTTTCTTGCTGCCGGCCGCTAGCCTGGTAGAGTTTTTTCGGATTTCAAATCAAATGAAAACTTCCAAATTGGAATTCTTCGAAATTTTTTTGATTTTTCTTGCTGCCGGCTGCTAGCCTGGTAGAGTTTTTTCGGATTTCAAATCAAATGAAAACTTCCAAATTGGAATTTTTCGAAATTTTTTTGATTTTTCTTGCTGCCGGCCGCTAGCCTGGTAGAGTTTTTTCGGATTTCAAATCAAATGAAAACTTCCAAATTGGAATTTTTCGAAATTTTTTTGATTTTTCTTGCTGCCGGCCGCTAGCCTGGTAGAGTTTTTTCGGATTTCAAATCGAATGAAAACTTCCAAATTGGAATTTTTCGAAATTTTTTTGATTTTTCTTGCTGCCGGCCGCTAGCCTGGTAGAGTTTTTTCGGATTTCAAATCAAATGAAAACTTCCAAATTGGAATTTTTCGAAATTTTTTTGATTTTTCTTGCTGCCGGCCGCTAGCCTGGTAGAGTTTTTTCGGATTTCAAATCAAATGAAAACTTCCAAATTGGAATTTTTCGAAATTTTTTTGATTTTTCTTGCTGCCGGCCGCTAGCCTGGTAGAGTTTTTTCGGATTTCAAATCAAATGAAAACTTCCAAATTGGAATTTTTCGAAATTTTTTTGATTTTTCTTGCTGCCGGCCGCTAGCCTGGTAGAGTTTTTTCGGATTTCAAATCAAATGAAAACTTCCAAATTGGAAAAATTCGAAAGTTTTTTGGTTTTTCTTGCTGCCGGCCGCTAGCCTGGTAGAGTTTTTTCGGATTTCAAATCAAATGAAAACTTCCAAATTGGAATTTTTCGAAATTTTTTTGATTTTTCTTGCTGCCGGCTGCTAGCCTGTTAGAGTTTTTTCGGATTTCAAATCAAATGAAAACTTCCAAATTGGAATTTTTCGAAATTTTTTTGATTTTTCTTGCTGCCGGCCGCTAGCCTGGTAGAGTTTTTTCGGATTTCAAATCAAATGAAAACTTCCAAATTGGAATTTTTCGAAATTTTTTTGATTTTTCTTGCTGCCGGCCGCTAGCCTGGTAGAGTTTTTTCGGATTTCAAATCAAATGAAAACTTCCAAATTGGAATTTTTCGAAATTTTTTTGATTTTTCTTGCTGCCGGCCGCTAGCCTGGTAGAGTTTTTTCGGATTTCAAATCAAATGAAAACTTCCAAATTGGAATTCTTCGAAATTTTTTTGATTTTTCTTGCTGCCGGCTGCTAGCCTGGTAGAGTTTTTTCGGATTTCAAATCAAATGAAAACTTCCAAATTGGAATTCTTCGAAATTTTTTTGATTTTTCTTGCTGCCGGCCGCTAGCCTGGTAGAGTTTTTTCGGATTTCAAATCAAATGAAAACTTGCAAATTGGAATTTTTCGAAATTTTTTTGATTTTTCTTGCTGCCGGCCGCTAGCCTGGTAGAGTTTTTTCGGATTTCAAATCAAATGAAAACTTCCAAATTGGAATAATTCGAAATTTTTTTGATTTTTCTTGCTGCCGGCCGCTAGCCTGGTAGAGTTTTTTCGGATTTCAAATCAAATGAAAACTTCCAAATTGGAATAATTCGAAATTTTTTTGATTTTTCTTGCTGCCGGCTGCTAGCCTGGTAGAGTTTTTTCGGATTTCAAATCAAATGAAAACTTCCAAATTGGAATTCTTCGAAATTTTTTTGATTTTTCTTGCTGCCGGCTGCTAGCCTGGTAGAGTTTTTTCGGATTTCAAATCAAATGAAAACTTCCAAATTGGAATAATTCGAAATTTTTTTGATTTTTCTTGCTGCCGGCCGGTAGCCTGGTAGAGTTTTTTCGGATTTCAAATCAAATGAAAACTTCCAAATTGGAATTCTTCGAAATTTTTTTGATTTTTCTTGCTGCCGGCTGCTAGCCTGGTAGAGTTTTTTCGGATTTCAAATCAAATGAAAACTTCCAAATTGGAATTCTTCGAAATTTTTTTGATTTTTCTTGCTGCCGGCTGCTAGCCTGGTAGAGTTTTTTCGGATTTCAAATCAAATAAAAACTTCCAAATTGGAATTTTTCGAAATTTTTTTAATTTTTCTTGCTGCCGGCCGCTAGCCTGGTAGAGTTTTTTCGGATTTCAAATCAAATGAAAACTTCCAAATTGGAATTTTTCGAAATTTTTTTGATTTTTCTTGCTGCCGGCCGCTAGCCTGGTAGAGTTTTTTCGGATTTCAAATCAAATGAAAACTTCCAAATTGGAATTTTTCGAAATTTTTTTGATTTTTCTTGCTGCCGGCCGCTAGCCTGGTAGAGTTTTTTCGGATTTCAAATCAAATGAAAACTTCCAAATTGGAATAATTCGAAATTTTTTTGATTTTTCTTGCTGCCGGCTGCTACCCTGGTAGAGTTTTTTCGGATTTCAAATCAAATGAAAACTTCCAAATTGGAATTCTTCGAAATTTTTTTGATTTTTCTTGCTGCCGGCTGCTAGCCTGGTAGAGTTTTTTTGGATTTCAAATCAAATGAAAACTTCCAAATTGGAATAATTCGAAATTTTTTTGATTTTTCTTGCTGCCGGCCGCTAGCCTGGTAGAGTTTTTTCGGATTTCAAATCAAATGAAAACTTCCAAATTGGAATTCTTCGAAATTGTTTTGATTTTTCTTGCTGCCGGCTGCTAGCCTGGTAGAGTTTTTTCGGATTTCAAATCAAATGAAAACTTCCAAATTGGAATTTTTCGAAATTTTTTTGATTTTTCTTGCTGCCGGCCGCTAGCCTGGTAGAGTTTTTTCGGATTTCAAATCAAATAAAAACTTCCAAATTGGAATTCTTCGAAATTTTTTTTAATTTTTCTTGCTGCCGGCTGCTAGCCTGGTAGAGTTTTTTCGGATTTCAAATCAAATGAAAACTTCCAAATTGGAATTCTTCGAAATTTTTTTGATTTTTCTTGCTGCCGGCTGCTAGCCTGGTAGAGTTTTTTCGGATTTCAAATCAAATGAAAACTTCCAAATTGGAATTTTTCGAAATTTTTTTGATTTTTCTTGCTGCCGGCCGCTAGCCTGGTAGAGTTTTTTCGGATTTCAAATCAAATGAAAACTTCCAAATTGGAATTTTTCGAAATTTTTTTGATTTTTCTTGCTGCCGGCTGCTAGCCTGGTAGAGTTTTTTCGGATTTCAAATCAAATGAAAACTTCCAAATTGGAATTCTTCGAAATTTTTTTGATTTTTCTTGCTGCCGGCCGCTAGCCTGGTAGAGTTTTTTCGGATTTCAAATCAAATGAAAACTTCCAAATTGGAATTTTTCGAAATTTTTTTGATTTTTCTTGCTGCCGGCCGCTAGCCTGGTAGAGTTTTTTCGGATTTCAAATCAAATGAAAACTTCCAAATTGGAATAATTCGAAATTTTTTTGATTTTTCTTGCTGCCGGCCGCTAGCCTGGTAGAGTTTTTTCGGATTTCAAATCAAATGAAAACTTCCAAATTGGAATAATTCGATTTTTTTTTGATTTTTCTTGCTGCCGGCTGCTAGCCTGGTAGAGTTTTTTCGGATTTCAAATCAAATGAAAACTTCCAAATTGGAATTCTTCGAAATTTTTTTGATTTTTCTTGCTGCCGGCTGCTAGCCTGGTAGAGTTTTTTCGGATTTCAAATCAAATGAAAACTTCCAAATTGGAATAATTCGAAATTTTTTTGATTTTTCTTGCTGCCGGCCGCTAGCCTGGTAGAGTTTTTTCGGATTTCAAATCAAATGAAAACTTCCAAATTGGAATTCTTCGAAATTTTTTTGATTTTTCTTGCTGCCGGCCGCTAGCCTGGTAGAGTTTTTTCGGATTTCAAATCAAATGAAAACTTCCAAATTGGAATTCTTCGAAATTTTTTTGATTTTTCTTGCTGCCGGCTGCTAGCCTGGTAGAGTTTTTTTCGGATTTCAAATCAAATGAAAACTTCCAAATTGGAATAATTCGAAATTTTTTTGATTTTTCTTGCTGCCGGCCGCTAGCCTGGTAGAGTTTTTTCGGATTTCAAATCAAATGAAAACTTCCAAATTGGAATTCTTCGAAATTTTTTTGATTTTTCTTGCTGCCGGCTGAGTTTTTTCGGATTTCAAATCAAATGAAAACTTCCAAATTGGAATTTTTCGAATTTTTTTTGATTTTTCTTGCTGCCGGCCGCTAGCCTGGTAGAGTTTTTTCGGATTTCAAATCAAATGAAAACTTCCAAATTGGAATTCTTCGAAATTTTTTTGATTTTTCTTGCTGCCGGCCGCTAGCCTGGTAGAGTTTTTTCGGATTTCAAATCAAATAAAAACTTCCAAATTGGAATAATTCGAAATTTTTTTGATTTTTCTTGCTGCCGGCTGCTAGCCTGGTAGAGTTTTTTCGGATTTCAAATCAAATGAAAACTTCCAAATTGGAATTCTTCGAAATTTTTTTGATTTTTCTTGCTGCCGGCTGCTAGCCTGGTAGAGTTTTTTCGGATTTCAAATCAAATGAAAACTTCCAAATTGGAATAATTCGAAATTTTTTTGATTTTTCTTGCTGCCGGCTGCTAGCCTGGTAGAGTTTTTTCGGATTTCAAATCAAATGAAAACTTCCAAATTGGAATAATTCGAAATTTTTTTGATTTTTCTTGCTGCCGGCCGCTAGCCTGGTAGAGTTTTTTCGGATTTCAAATCAAATGAAAACTTCCAAATTGGAATTCTTCGAAATTTTTTTGATTTTTCTTGCTGCCGGCTGCTAGCCTGGTAGAGTTTTTTCGGATTTCAAATCAAATGAAAACTTCCAAATTGGAATTCTTCGAAATTTTTTTGATTTTTCTTGCTGCCGGCTGCTAGCCTGGTAGAGTTTTTTCGGATTTCAAATCAAATGCAAACTTCCAAATTGGAATAATTCGAAATTTTTTTGATTTTTCTTGCTGCCGGCTGCTAGCCTGGTAGAGTTTTTTCGGATTTCAAATCAAATGAAAACTTCCAAATTGGAATTCTTCGAAATTTTTTTGATTTTTCTTGCTGCCGGCCGCTAGCCTGGTAGAGTTTTTTCGGATTTCAAATCAAATGAAAACTTCCAAATTGGAATTTTTCGAAATTTTTTTGATTTTTCTTGCTGCCGGCCGCTAGCCTGGTAGAGTTTTTTCGGATTTCAAATCAAATGAAAACTTCCAAATTGGAATTTTTCGAAATTTTTTTGATTTTTCTTGCTGCCGGCCGCTAGCCTGGTAGAGTTTTTTCGGATTTGAAATCAAATGAAAACTTCCAAATTGGAATTTTTCGAAATTTTTTTGATTTTTCTTGCTGCCGGCCGCTAGCCTGGTAGAGTTTTTTCGGATTTCAAATCAAATGAAAACTTCCAAATTGGAATTTTTCGAAATTTTTTTGATTTTTCTTGCTGCCGGCCGCTAGCCTGGTAGAGTTTTTTCGGATTTCAAATCAAATGAAAACTTCCAAATTGGAATTCTTCGAAATTTTTTTGATTTTTCTTGCTGCCGGCCGCTAGCCTGGTAGAGTTTTTTCGGATTTCAAATCAAATGAAAACTTCCAAATTGGAATTTTTCGAAATTTTTTTGATTTTTCTTGCTGCCGGCTGCTAGCCTGGTAGAGTTTTTTCGGATTTCAAATCAAATGAAAACTTCCAAATTGGAATTCTTCGAAATTTTTTTGATTTTTCTTGCTGCCGGCTGCTAGCCTGGTAGAGTTTTTTCGGATTTGAAATCAAATGAAAACTTCCAAATTGGAATAATTCGAAATTTTTTTGATTTTTCTTGCTGCCGGCCGCTAGCCTGGTAGAGTTTTTTCGGATTTCAAATCAAATGAAAACTTCCAAATTGGAATTTTTCGAAATTTTTTTGATTTTTCTTGCTGCCGGCTACTAGCCTGGTAGAGTTTTTTCGGATTTCAAATCAAATGAAAACTTCCAAATTGGAATTTTTCGAAATTTTTTTGATTTTTCTTGCTGCCGGCCGCTAGCCTGGTAGAGTTTTTTCGGATTTCAAATCAAATGAAAACTTCCAAATTGGAATTTTTCGAAATTTTTTTGATTTTTCTTGCTGCCGGCCGCTAGCCTGGTAGAGTTTTTTTCGGATTTCAAATCAAATGAAAACTTCCAAATTGGAATTCTTCGAAATTTTTTTGATTTTTCTTGCTGCCGGCCGCTAGCCTGGTAGAGTTTTTTCGGATTTCAAATCAAATGAAAACTTCCAAATTGGAATTCTTCGAAATTTTTTTGATTTTTCTTGCTGCCGGCCGCTAGCCTGGTAGAGTTTTTTCGGATTTCAAATCAAATGAAAACTTCCAAATTGGAATTCTTCGAAATTTTTTTGATTTTTCTTGCTGCCGGCTGCTAGCCTGGTAGAGTTTTTTCGGATTTCAAATCAAATGAAAACTTCCAAATTGGAATTCTTCGAAATTTTTTTGATTTTTCTTGCTGCCGGCCGCTAGCCTGGTAGAGTTTTTTCGGATTTCAAATCAAATGAAAACTTCCAAATTGGAATAATTCGAAATTTTTTTGATTTTTCTTGCTGCCGGCTGCTAGCCTGGAAGAGTTTTTTCGGATTTCAAATCAAATGAAAACTTCCAAATTGGAATTCTTCGAAATTTTTTTGATTTTTCTTGCTGCCGGCCGCTAGCCTGGTAGAGTTTTTTCGGATTTCAAATCAAATGAAAACTTCCAAATTGGAATTCTTCGAATTTTTTTTGATTTTTCTTGCTGCCGGCCGCTAGCCTGGTAGAGTTTTTTCGGATTTCAAATCAAATGAAAACTTCCAAATTGGAATAATTCGAAATTTTTTTGATTTTTCTTGTTGCCGGCCGCTAGCCTGGTAGAGTTTTTTCGGATTTCAAATCAAATAAAAACTTCCAAATTGGAATTTTTCGAAATTTTTTTAATTTTTCTTGCTGCCGGCCGCTAGCCTGGTAGAGTTTTTTCGGATTTCAAATCAAATGAAAACTTCCAAATTGGAATTTTTCGAAATTTTTTTGATTTTTCTTGCTGCCGGCCGCTAGCCTGGTAGAGTTTTTTCGGATTTCAAATCAAATGAAAACTTCCAAATTGGAATAATTCGAAATTTTTTTGATTTTTCTTGCTGCCGGCTGCTAGCCTGGTAGAGTTTTTTCGGATTTCAAATCAAATGAAAACTTCCAAATTGGAATTCTTCGAAATTTTTTTGATTTTTCTTGCTGCCGGCTGCTAGCCTGGTAGAGTTTTTTTGGATTTCAAATCAAATGAAAACTTCCAAATTGGAATAATTCGAAATTTTTTTGATTTTTCTTGCTGCCGGCCGCTAGCCTGGTAGAGTTTTTTCGGATTTCAAATCAAATGAAAACTTCCAAATTGGAATTCTTCGAAATTGTTTTGATTTTTCTTGCTGCCGGCTGCTAGCCTGGTAGAGTTTTTTCGGATTTCAAATCAAATGAAAACTTCCAAATTGGAATTTTTCGAAATTTGTTTGATTTTTCTTGCTGCCGGCCGCTAGCCTGGTAGAGTTTTTTCGGATTTCAAATCAAATAAAAACTTCCAAATTGGAATTCTTCGAAATTTTTTTGATTTTTCTTGCTGCCGGCTGCCAGCCTGGTAGAGTTTTTTCGGATTTCAAATCAAATGAAAACTTCCAAATTGGAATTCTTCGAAATTTTTTTGATTTTTCTTGCTGCCGGCTGCTAGCCTGGTAGAGTTTTTTCGGATTTCAAATCAAATGAAAACTTCCAAATTGGAATTTTTCGAAATTTTTTTGATTTTTCTTGCTGCCGGCCGCTAGCCTGGTAGAGTTTTTTCGGATTTCAAATCAAATGAAAACTTCCAAATTGGAATTTTTCGAAATTTTTTTGATTTTTCTTGCTGCCGGCCGCTAGCCTGGTAGAGTTTTTTCGGATTTCAAATCAAATGAAAACTTCCAAATTGGAATTTTTCGAAATTTTTTTGATTTTTCTTGCTGCCGGCCGCTAGCCTGGTAGAGTTTTTTCGGATTTCAAATCAAATGAAAACTTCCAAATTGGAATTTTTCGAATTTTTTTTGATTTTTCTTGCTGCCGGCCGCTAGCCTGGTAGAGTTTTTTCGGATTTCAAATCAAATGAAAACTTCCAAATTGGAATTTTTCGAAATTTTTTTGATTTTTCTTGCTGCCGGCCGCTAGCCTGGTAGAGTTTTTTCGGATTTCAAATCAAATGAAAACTTCCAAATTGGAATTTTTCGAAATTTTTTTGATTTTTCTTGCTGCCGGCCGCTAGCCTGGTAGAGTTTTTTCGGATTTCAAATCAAATGAAAACTTCCAAATTGGAATTTTTCGAAATTTTTTTGATTTTTCTTGCTGCCGGCCGCTAGCCTGGTAGAGTTTTTTCGGATTTCAAATCAAATGAAAACTTCCAAATTGGAATTTTTCGAAATTTTTTTGATTTTTCTTGCTGCCGGCCGCTAGCCTGGTAGAGTTTTTTCGGATTTCAAATCAAATGAAAACTTCCAAATTGGAATTTTTCGAAATTTTTTTGATTTTTCTTGCTGCCGGCTGCTAGCCTGGTAGAGTTTTTTCGGATTTCAAATCAAATGAAAACTTCCAAATTGGAATTTTTCGAAATTTTTTTGATTTTTCTTGCTGCCGGCCGCTAGCCTGGTAGAGTTTTTTCGGATTTCAAATCAAATGAAAACTTCCAAATTGGAATTCTTCGAAATTTTTTTGATTTTTCTTGCTGCCGGCTGCTAGCCTGGTAGAGTTTTTTCGGATTTCAAATCAAATGAAAACTTCCAAATTGGAATTTTTCGAAATTTTTTTGATTTTTCTTGCTGCCGGCTGCTAGCCTGGTAGAGTTTTTTCGGATTTCAAATCAAATGAAAACTTCCAAATTGGAATTTTTCGAAATTTTTTTGATTTTTCTTGCTGCCGGCCGCTAGCCTGGTAGAGTTTTTTCGGATTTCAAATCAAATGAAAACTTCCAAATTGGAATTTTTCGAAATTTTTTTGATTTTTCTTGCTGCCGGCCACTAGCCTGGTAGAGTTTTTTCGGATTTCAAATCAAATGAAAACTTCCAAATTGGAATTTTTCGAAATTTTTTTGATTTTTCTTGCTGCCGGCCGCTAGCCTGGTAGAGTTTTTTCGGATTTCAAATCAAATGAAAACTTCCAAATTGGAATTCTTCGAAATTTTTTTGATTTTTCTTGCTGCCGGCTGCTAGCCTGGTAGAGTTTTTTCGGATTTCAAATCAAATGAAAACTTCCAAATTGGAATTTTTCGAAATTTTTTTGATTTTTCTTGCTGCCGGCCGCTAGCCTGGTAGAGTTTTTTCGGATTTCAAATCAAATGAAAACTTCCAAATTGGAATTTTTCGAATTTTTTTTGATTTTTCTTGCTGCCGGCCGCTAGCCTGGTAGAGTTTTTTCGGATTTCAAATCAAATGAAAACTTCCAAATTGGAATTTTTCGAAATTTTTTGATTTTTCTTGCTGCCGGCCGCTAGCCTGGTAGAGTTTTTTCGGATTTCAAATCAAATGAAAACTTCCAAATTGGAATTTTTCGAAATTTTTTTGATTTTTCTTGCTGCCGGCCGCTAGCCTGGTAGAGTTTTTTCGGATTTCAAATCAAATGAAAACTTCCAAATTGGAATTTTTCGAAATTTTTTTGATTTTTCTTGCTGCCGGCCGCTAGCCTGGTAGAGTTTTTTCGGATTTCAAATCAAATGAAAACTTCCAAATTGGAATTTTTCGAAATTTTTTTGATTTTTCTTGCTGCCGGCCGCTAGCCTGGTAGAGTTTTTTCGGATTTCAAATCAAATGAAAACTTCCAAATTGGAATTTTTCGAAATTTTTTTGATTTTTCTTGCTGCCGGCTGCTAGCCTGGTAGAGTTTTTTCGGATTTCAAATCAAATGAAAACTTCCAAATTGGAATTTTTCGAAATTTTTTTGATTTTTCTTGCTGCCGGCCGCTAGCCTGGTAGAGTTTTTTCGGATTTCAAATCAAATGAAAACTTCCAAATTGGAATTCTTCGAAATTTTTTTGATTTTTCTTGCTGCCGGCTGCTAGCCTGGTAGAGTTTTTTCGGATTTCAAATCAAATGAAAACTTCCAAATTGGAATTTTTCGAAATTTTTTTGATTTTTCTTGCTGCCGGCTGCTAGCCTGGTAGAGTTTTTTCGGATTTCAAATCAAATGAAAACTTCCAAATTGGAATTTTTCGAAATTTTTTTGATTTTTCTTGCTGCCGGCCGCTAGCCTGGTAGAGTTTTTTCGGATTTCAAATCAAATGAAAACTTCCAAATTGGAATTTTTCGAAATTTTTTTGATTTTTCTTGCTGCCGGCCACTAGCCTGGTAGAGTTTTTTCGGATTTCAAATCAAATGAAAACTTCCAAATTGGAATTTTTCGAAATTTTTTTGATTTTTCTTGCTGCCGGGCGCTAGCCTGGTAGAGTTTTTTCGGATTTCAAATCAAATGAAAACTTCCAAATTGGAATTCTTCGAAATTTTTTTGATTTTTCTTGCTGCCGGCCGCTAGCCTGGTAGAGTTTTTTCGGATTTCAAATCAAATGAAAACTTCCAAATTGGAATTTTTCGAAATTTTTTTGATTTTTCTTGCTGCCGGCTGCTAGCTTGGTAGAGTTTTTTCGGATTTCAAATCAAATGAAAACTTTCAAATTGGAATAATTCGAAATTTTTTTGATTTTTCTTGCTGCCGGCTGCTAGCCTGGTAGAGTTTTTTCGGATTTCAAATCAAATGAAAACTTCCAAATTGGAATTCTTCGAAATTTTTTTGATTTTTCTTGCTGCCGGCTGCTAGCCTGGTAGAGTTTTTTCGGATTTCAAATCAAATGAAAACTTCCAAATTGGAATTTTTCGAAATTTTTTTGATTTTTCTTGCTGCCGGCTGCTAGCCTGGTAGAGTTTTTTCGGATTTCAAATCAAATGAAAACTTCCAAATTGGAATTCTTCGAAATTTTTTTGATTTTTCTTGCTGCCGGCCGCTAGCCTGGTAGAGTTTTTTCGGATTTCAAATCAAATGAAAACTTCCAAATTGGAATTTTTCGAAATTTTTTTGATTTTTCTTGCTGCCGGCCGCTAGCCTGGTAGAGTTTTTTCGGATTTCAAATCAAATGAAAACTTCCAAATTGGAATTTTTCGAAATTTTTTTGATTTTTCTTGCTGCCGGCCGCTAGCCTGGTAGAGTTTTTTCGGATTTCAAATCAAATGAAAACTTCCAAATTGGAATTTTTCGAAATTTTTTTGATTTTTCTTGCTGCCGGCCGCTAGCCTGGTAGAGTTTTTTCGGATTTCAAATCAAATTAAAACTTCCAAATTGGAATTTTTCGAAATTTTTTTGATTTTTCTTGCTGCCGGCCGCTAGCCTGGTAGAGTTTTTTCGGATTTCAAATCAAATGAAAACTTCCAAATTGGAATTCTTCGAAATTTTTTTGATTTTTCTTGCTGCCGGCTGCTAGCCTGGTAGTTTTTTCGGATTTCAAATCAAATGAAAACTTCCAAATTGGAATTCTTCGAAATTTTTTTGATTTTTCTTGCTGCCGGCCGCTAGCCTGGTAGAGTTTTTTCGGATTTCAAATCAAATGAAAACTTCCAAATTGGAATTCTTCGAAATTTTTTTGATTTTTCTTGCTGCCGGCTGCTAGCCTGGTAGAGTTTTTTCGGATTTCAAATCAAATGAAAACTTCCAAATTGGAATAATTCGAAATTTTTTTGATTTTTCTTGCTGCCGGCCGGTAGCCTGGTAGAGTTTTTTCGGATTTCAAATCAAATGAAAACTTCCAAATTGGAATTCTTCGAAATTTTTTTGATTTTTCTTGCTGCCGGCCGCTAGCCTGGTAGAGTTTTTTCGGATTTCAAATCAAATGAAAACTTCCAAATTGGAATTTTTCGAAATTTTTTTGATTTTTCTTGCTGCCGGCTGCTAGCCTGGTAGAGTTTTTTCGGATTTCAAATCAAATGAAAACTTCCAAATTGGAATTCTTCGAAATTTTTTTGATTTTTCTTGCTGCCGGCTGCTAGCCTGGTAGAGTTTTTTCGGATTTGAAATCAAATGAAAACTTCCAAATTGGAATAATTCGAAATTTTTTTGATTTTTCTTGCTGCCGGCCGCTAGCCTGGTAGAGTTTTTTCGGATTTCAAATCAAATGAAAACTTCCAAATTGGAATTTTTCGAAATTTTTTTGATTTTTCTTGCTGCCGGCCGCTAGCCTGGTAGAGTTTTTTCGGATTTCAAATCAAATGAAAACTTCCAAATTGGAATTTTTCGAAATTTTTTTGATTTTTCTTGCTGCCGGCCGCTAGCCTGGTAGAGTTTTTTTCGGATTTCAAATCGAATGAAAACTTCCAAATTGGAATTCTTCGAAATTTTTTTGATTTTTCTTGCTGCCGGCCGCTAGCCTGGTAGAGTTTTTTCGGATTTCAAATCAAATGAAAACTTCCAAATTGGAATTCTTCGAAATTTTTTTGATTTTTCTTGCTGCCGGCCGCTAGCCTGGTAGAGTTTTTTCGGATTTCAAATCAAATGAAAACTTCCAAATTGGAATTCTTCGAAATTTTTTTGATTTTTCTTGCTGCCGGCCGCTAGCCTGGTAGAGTTTTTTCGGATTTCAAATCAAATGAAAACTTCCAAATTGGAATTTTTCGAAATTTTTTTGATTTTTCTTGCTGCCGGCCGCTAGCCTGGTAGAGTTTTTTCGGATTTCAAATCAAATGAAAACTTCCAAATTGGAATTTTTCGAAATTTTTTTGATTTTTCTTGCTGCCGGCCGCTAGCCTGGTAGAGTTTTTTCGGATTTGAAATCAAATGAAAACTTCCAAATTGGAATTTTTCGAAATTTTTTTGATTTTTCTTGCTGCCGGCCGCTAGCCTGGTAGAGTTTTTTCGGATTTCAAATCAAATGAAAACTTCCAAATTGGAATTTTTCGAAATTTTTTTGATTTTTCTTGCTGCCGGCCGCTAGCCTGGTAGAGTTTTTTCGGATTTCAAATCAAATGAAAACTTCCAAATTGGAATTCTTCGAAATTTTTTTGATTTTTCTTGCTGCCGGCCGCTAGCCTGGTAGAGTTTTTTCGGATTTCAAATCAAATGAAAACTTCCAAATTGGAATTTTTCGAAATTTTTTTGATTTTTCTTGCTGCCGGCTGCTAGCCTGGTAGAGTTTTTTCGGATTTCAAATCAAATGAAAACTTCCAAATTGGAATTCTTCGAAATTTTTTTGATTTTTCTTGCTGCCGGCTGCTAGCCTGGTAGAGTTTTTTCGGATTTGAAATCAAATGAAAACTTCCAAATTGGAATAATTCGAAATTTTTTTGATTTTTCTTGCTGCCGGCCGCTAGCCTGGTAGAGTTTTTTCGGATTTCAAATCAAATGAAAACTTCCAAATTGGAATTTTTCGAAATTTTTTTGATTTTTCTTGCTGCCGGCTACTAGCCTGGTAGAGTTTTTTCGGATTTCAAATCAAATGAAAACTTCCAAATTGGAATTCTTCGAAATTTTTTTGATTTTTCTTGCTGCCGGCTGCTAGCCTGGTAGAGTTTTTTCGGATTTCAAATCAAATGAAAACTTCCAAATTGGAATTTTTCGAAATTTTTTTGATTTTTCTTGCTGCCGGCCGCTAGCCTGGTAGAGTTTTTTCGGATTTCAAATCAAATGAAAACTTCCAAATTGGAATTTTTCGAAATTTTTTTGATTTTTCTTGCTGCCGGCCGCTAGCCTGGTAGAGTTTTTTCGGATTTCAAATCAAATGAAAACTTCCAAATTGGAATTTTTCGAAATTTTTTTGATTTTTCTTGCTGCCGGCCGCTAGCCTGGTAGAGTTTTTTCGGATTTCAAATCAAATGAAAACTTCCAAATTGGAATTCTTCGAAATTTTTTTGATTTTTCTTGCTGCCGGCCGCTAGCCTGGTAGAGTTTTTTCGGATTTCAAATCAAATGAAAACTTCCAAATTGGAATTCTTCGAAATTTTTTTGATTTTTCTTGCTGCCGGCTGCTAGCCTGGTAGAGTTTTTTTCGGATTTCAAATCAAATGAAAACTTCCAAATTGGAATTTTTCGAAATTTTTTTGATTTTTCTTGCTGCCGGCCGCTAGCCTGGTAGAGTTTTTTCGGATTTGAAATCAAATGAAAACTTCCAAATTGGAATTTTTCGAAATTTTTTTGATTTTTCTTGCTGCCGGCCGCTAGCCTGGTAGAGTTTTTTCGGATTTCAAATCAAATGAAAACTTCCAAATTGGAATTTTTCGAAATTTTTTTGATTTTTCTTGCTGCCGGCCGCTAGCCTGGTAGAGTTTTTTCGGATTTCAAATCAAATGAAAACTTCCAAATTGGAATTCTTCGAAATTTTTTTGATTTTTCTTGCTGCCGGCCGCTAGCCTGGTAGAGTTTTTTCGGATTTCAAATCAAATGAAAACTTCCAAATTGGAATTTTTCGAAATTTTTTTGATTTTTCTTGCTGCCGGCCGCTAGCCTGGTAGAGTTTTTTCGGATTTGAAATCAAATGAAAACTTCCAAATTGGAATTTTTCGAAATTTTTTTGATTTTTCTTGCTGCCGGCCGCTAGCCTGGTAGAGTTTTTTCGGATTTCAAATCAAATGAAAACTTCCAAATTGGAATTTTTCGAAATTTTTTTGATTTTTCTTGCTGCCGGCCGCTAGCCTGGTAGAGTTTTTTCGGATTTCAAATCAAATGAAAACTTCCAAATTGGAATTCTTCGAAATTTTTTTGATTTTTCTTGCTGCCGGCCGCTAGCCTGGTAGAGTTTTTTCGGATTTCAAATCAAATGAAAACTTCCAAATTGGAATTTTTCGAAATTTTTTTGATTTTTCTTGCTGCCGGCTGCTAGCCTGGTAGAGTTTTTTCGGATTTCAAATCAAATGAAAACTTCCAAATTGGAATTCTTCGAAATTTTTTTGATTTTTCTTGCTGCCGGCTGCTAGCCTGGTAGAGTTTTTTCGGATTTGAAATCAAATGAAAACTTCCAAATTGGAATAATTCGAAATTTTTTTGATTTTTCTTGCTGCCGGCCGCTAGCCTGGTAGAGTTTTTTCGGATTTCAAATCAAATGAAAACTTCCAAATTGGAATTTTTCGAAATTTTTTTGATTTTTCTTGCTGCCGGCTACTAGCCTGGTAGAGTTTTTTCGGATTTCAAATCAAATGAAAACTTCCAAATTGGAATTTTTCGAAATTTTTTTGATTTTTCTTGCTGCCGGCCGCTAGCCTGGTAGAGTTTTTTCGGATTTCAAATCAAATGAAAACTTCCAAATTGGAATTCTTCGAAATTTTTTTGATTTTTCTTGCTGCCGGCCGCTAGCCTGGTAGAGTTTTTTCGGATTTCAAATCAAATGAAAACTTCCAAATTGGAATTTTTCGAAATTTTTTTGATTTTTCTTGCTGCCGGCCGCTAGCCTGGTAGAGTTTTTTCGGATTTCAAATCAAATGAAAACTTCCAAATTGGAATAATTCGAAATTTTTTTGATTTTTCTTGCTGCCGGCTGCTAGCCTGGTAGAGTTTTTTCGGATTTCAAATCAAATGAAAACTTCCAAATTGGAATTCTTCGAAATTTTTTTGATTTTTCTTGCTGCCGGCTGCTAGCCTGGTAGAGTTTTTTCGGATTTCAAATCAAATGAAAACTTCCAAATTGGAATAATTCGAAATTTTTTTGATTTTTCTTGCTGCCGGCCGGTAGCCTGGTAGAGTTTTTTCGGATTTCAAATCAAATGAAAACTTCCAAATTGGAATTTTTCGAAATTTTTTTGATTTTTCTTGCTGCCGGCTACTAGCCTGGTAGAGTTTTTTCGGATTTCAAATCAAATGAAAACTTCCAAATTGGAATTTTTCGAAATTTTTTTGATTTTTCTTGCTGCCGGCCGCTAGCCTGGTAGAGTTTTTTCGGATTTCAAATCAAATGAAAACTTCCAAATTGGAATTTTTCGAAATTTTTTTGATTTTTCTTGCTGCCGGCCGCTAGCCTGGTAGAGTTTTTTTCGGATTTCAAATCAAATGAAAACTTCCAAATTGGAATTCTTCGAAATTTTTTTGATTTTTCTTGCTGCCGGCCGCTAGCCTGGTAGAGTTTTTTCGGATTTCAAATCAAATGAAAACTTCCAAATTGGAATAATTCGAAATTTTTTTGATTTTTCTTGCTGCCGGCTGCTAGCCTGGTAGAGTTTTTTCGGATTTCAAATCAAATGAAAACTTCCAAATTGGAATTCTTCGAAATTTTTTTGATTTTTCTTGCTGCCGGCCGCTAGCCTGGTAGAGTTTTTTCGGATTTCAAATCAAATGAAAACTTCCAAATTGGAATTTTTCGAAATTTTTTTGATTTTTCTTGCTGCCGGCCGCTAGCCTGGTAGAGTTTTTTCGGATTTCAAATCAAATGAAAACTTCCAAATTGGAATTTTTCGAAATTTTTTTGATTTTTCTTGCTGCCGGCCGCTAGCCTGGTAGAGTTTTTTCGGATTTGAAATCAAATGAAAACTTCCAAATTGGAATTTTTCGAAATTTTTTTGATTTTTCTTGCTGCCGGCCGCTAGCCTGGTAGAGTTTTTTCGGATTTCAAATCAAATGAAAACTTCCAAATTGGAATTTTTCGAAATTTTTTTGATTTTTCTTGCTGCCGGCCGCTAGCCTGGTAGAGTTTTTTTCGGATTTCAAATCAAATGAAAACTTCCAAATTGGAATTCTTCGAAATTTTTTTGATTTTTCTTGCTGCCGGCCGCTAGCCTGGTAGAGTTTTTTCGGATTTCAAATCAAATGAAAACTTCCAAATTGGAATAATTCGAAATTTTTTTGATTTTTCTTGCTGCCGGCTGCTAGCCTGGTAGAGTTTTTTCGGATTTCAAATCAAATGAAAACTTCCAAATTGGAATTCTTCGAAATTTTTTTGATTTTTCTTGCTGCCGGCCGCTAGCCTGGTAGAGTTTTTTCGGATTTCAAATCAAATGAAAACTTCCAAATTGGAATTTTTCGAAATTTTTTTGATTTTTCTTGCTGCCGGCCGCTAGCCTGGTAGAGTTTTTTCGGATTTCAAATCAAATGAAAACTTCCAAATTGGAATAATTCGAAATTTTTTTGATTTTTCTTGCTGCCGGCTGCTAGCCTGGTAGAGTTTTTTCGGATTTCAAATCAAATGAAAACTTCCAAATTGGAATTCTTCGAAATTTTTTTGATTTTTCTTGCTGCCGGCTGCTAGCCTGGTAGAGTTTTTTCGGATTTCAAATCAAATGAAAACTTCCAAATTGGAATAATTCGAAATTTTTTTGATTTTTCTTGCTGCCGGCCGGTAGCCTGGTAGAGTTTTTTCGGATTTCAAATCAAATGAAAACTTCCAAATTGGAATTCTTCGAAATTTTTTTGATTTTTCTTGCTGCCGGCTGCTAGCCTGGTAGAGTTTTTTCGGATTTCAAATCAAATGAAAACTTCCAAATTGGAATTCTTCGAAATTTTTTTGATTTTTCTTGCTGCCGGCTGCTAGCCTGGTAGAGTTTTTTCGGATTTGAAATCAAATGAAAACTTCCAAATTGGAATAATTCGAAATTTTTTTGATTTTTCTTGCTGCCGGCCGCTAGCCTGGTAGAGTTTTTTCGGATTTCAAATCAAATGAAAACTTCCAAATTGGAATTTTTCGAAATTTTTTTGATTTTTCTTGCTGCCGGCTACTAGCCTGGTAGAGTTTTTTCGGATTTCAAATCAAATGAAAACTTCCAAATTGGAATTTTTCGAAATTTTTTTGATTTTTCTTGCTG
Organism: Chrysopilus asiliformis; assembly: GCA_964034945.1. Taxonomy (NCBI): domain Eukaryota; kingdom Metazoa; phylum Arthropoda; class Insecta; order Diptera; family Rhagionidae; genus Chrysopilus; species Chrysopilus asiliformis. Next base: position 10,836,844 of record OZ035964.1, read on the forward strand.
CCGGCCGCTAGCCTGGTAGAGTTTTTTCGGATTTCAAATCAAATGAAAACTTCCAAATTGGAATTTTTCGAAATTTTTTTGATTTTTCTTGCTGCCGGCCGCTAGCCTGGTAGAGTTTTTTTCGGATTTCAAATCAAATGAAAACTTCCAAATTGGAATTCTTCGAAATTTTTTTGATTTTTCTTGCTGCCGGCCGCTAGCCTGGTAGAGTTTTTTCGGATTTCAAATCAAATGAAAACTTCCAAATTGGAATAATTCGAAATTTTTTTGATTTTTCTTGCTGCCGGCTGCTAGCCTGGTAGAGTTTTTTCGGATTTCAAATCAAATGAAAACTTCCAAATTGGAATTCTTCGAAATTTTTTTGATTTTTCTTGCTGCCGGCCGCTAGCCTGGTAGAGTTTTTTCGGATTTCAAATCAAATGAAAACTTCCAAATTGGAATTTTTCGAAATTTTTTTGATTTTTCTTGCTGCCGGCCGCTAGCCTGGTAGAGTTTTTTCGGATTTCAAATCAAATGAAAACTTCCAAATTGGAATTTTTCGAAATTTTTTTGATTTTTCTTGCTGCCGGCCGCTAGCCTGGTAGAGTTTTTTCGGATTTGAAATCAAATGAAAACTTCCAAATTGGAATTTTTCGAAATTTTTTTGATTTTTCTTGCTGCCGGCCGCTAGCCTGGTAGAGTTTTTTCGGATTTCAAATCAAATGAAAACTTCCAAATTGGAATTTTTCGAAATTTTTTTGATTTTTCTTGCTGCCGGCCGCTAGCCTGGTAGAGTTTTTTTCGGATTTCAAATCAAATGAAAACTTCCAAATTGGAATTCTTCGAAATTTTTTTGATTTTTCTTGCTGCCGGCCGCTAGCTTGGTAGAGTTTTTTCGGATTTCAAATCAAATGAAAACTTCCAAATTGGAATTTTTCGAAATTTTTTTGATTTTTCTTGCTGCCGGCTGCTAGCCTGGTAGAGTTTTTTCGGATTTCAAATCAAATGAAAACTTCCAAATTGGAATTCTTCGAAATTTTTTTGATTTTTCTTGCTGCCGGCTGCTAGCCTGGTAGAGTTTTTTCGGATTTGAAATCAAATGAAAACTTCCAAATTGGAATAATTCGAAATTTTTTTGATTTTTCTTGCTGCCGGCCGCTAGCCTGGTAGAGTTTTTTCGGATTTCAAATCAAATGAAAACTTCCAAATTGGAATTTTTCGAAATTTTTTTGATTTTTCTTGCTGCCGGCTACTAGCCTGGTAGAGTTTTTTCGGATTTCAAATCAAATGAAAACTTCCAAATTGGAATTTTTCGAAATTTTTTTGATTTTTCTTGCTGCCGGCCTCTAGCCTGGTAGAGTTTTTTCGGATTTCAAATCAAATGAAAACTTCCAAATTGGAATTTTTCGAAATTTTTTTGATTTTTCTTGCTGCCGGCCGCTAGCCTGGTAGAGTTTTTTTCGGATTTCAAATCAAATGAAAACTTCCAAATTGGAATTCTTCGAAATTTTTTTGATTTTTCTTGCTGCCGGCCGCTAGCCTGGTAGAGTTTTTTCGGATTTCAAATCAAATGAAAACTTCCAAATTGGAATAATTCGAAATTTTTTTGATTTTTCTTGCTGCCGGCTGCTAGCCTGGTAGAGTTTTTTCGGATTTCAAATCAAATGAAAACTTCCAAATTGGAATTCTTCGAAATTTTTTTGATTTTTCTTGCTGCCGGCCGCTAGCCTGGTAGAGTTTTTTCGGATTTCAAATCAAATGAAAACTTCCAAATTGGAATTTTTCGAAATTTTTTTGATTTTTCTTGCTGCCGGCCGCTAGCCTGGTAGAGTTTTTTCGGATTTCAAATCAAATGAAAACTTCCAAATTGGAATAATTCGAAATTTTTTTGATTTTTCTTGCTGCCGGCTGCTAGCCTGGTAGAGTTTTTTCGGATTTCAAATCAAATGAAAACTTCCAAATTGGAATTCTTCGAAATTTTTTTGATTTTTCTTGCTGCCGGCCGCTAGCCTGGTAGAGTTTTTTCGGATTTCAAATCAAATGAAAACTTCCAAATTGGAATTTTTCGAAATTTTTTTGATTTTTCTTGCTGCCGGCCGCTAGCCTGGTAGAGTTTTTTCGGATTTCAAATCAAATGAAAACTTCCAAATTGGAATTTTTCGAAATTTTTTTGATTTTTCTTGCTGCCGGCCGCTAGCCTGGTAGAGTTTTTTCGGATTTGAAATCAAATGAAAACTTCCAAATTGGAATTTTTCGAAATTTTTTTGATTTTTCTTGCTGCCGGCCGCTAGCCTGGTAGAGTTTTTTCGGATTTCAAATCAAATGAAAACTTCCAAATTGGAATTTTTCGAAATTTTTTTGATTTTTCTTGCTGCCGGCCGCTAGCCTGGTAGAGTTTTTTCGGATTTCAAATCAAATGAAAACTTCCAAATTGGAATTCTTCGAAATTTTTTTGATTTTTCTTGCTGCCGGCCGCTAGCCTGGTAGAGTTTTTTCGGATTTCAAATCAAATGAAAACTTCCAAATTGGAATTTTTCGAAATTTTTTTGATTTTTCTTGCTGCCGGCTGCTAGCCTGGTAGAGTTTTTTCGGATTTCAAATCAAATGAAAACTTCCAAATTGGAATTCTTCGAAATTTTTTTGATTTTTCTTGCTGCCGGCTGCTAGCCTGGTAGAGTTTTTTCGGATTTGAAATCAAATGAAAACTTCCAAATTGGAATAATTCGAAATTTTTTTGATTTTTCTTGCTGCCGGCCGCTAGCCTGGTAGAGTTTTTTCGGATTTCAAATCAAATGAAAACTTCCAAATTGGAATTCTTCGAAATTTTTTTGATTTTTCTTGCTGCCGGCCGCTAGCCTGGTAGAGTTTTTTCGGATTTCAAATCAAATGAAAACTTCCAAATTGGAATTTTTCGAAATTTTTTTGATTTTTCTTGCTGCCGGCCGCTAGCCTGGTAGAGTTTTTTCGGATTTCAAATCAAATGAAAACTTCCAAATTGGAATTTTTCGAAATTTTTTTGATTTTTCTTGCTGCCGGCCGCTAGCCTGGTAGAGTTTTTTCGGATTTGAAATCAAATGAAAACTTCCAAATTGGAATTTTTCGAAATTTTTTTGATTTTTCTTGCTGCCGGCCGCTAGCCTGGTAGAGTTTTTTCGGATTTCAAATCAAATGAAAACTTCCAAATTGGAATTTTTCGAAATTTTTTTGATTTTTCTTGCTGCCGGCCGCTAGCCTGGTAGAGTTTTTTCGGATTTCAAATCAAATGAAAACTTCCAAATTGGAATTCTTCGAAATTTTTTTGATTTTTCTTGCTGCCGGCCGCTAGCCTGGTAGAGTTTTTTCGGATTTCAAATCAAATGAAAACTTCCAAATTGGAATTTTTCGAAATTTTTTTGATTTTTCTTGCTGCCGGCTGCTAGCCTGGTAGAGTTTTTTCGGATTTCAAATCAAATGAAAACTTCCAAATTGGAATTCTTCGAAATTTTTTTGATTTTTCTTGCTGCCGGCTGCTAGCCTGGTAGAGTTTTTTCGGATTTGAAATCAAATGAAAACTTCCAAATTGGAATAATTCGAAATTTTTTTGATTTTTCTTGCTGCCGGCCGCTAGCCTGGTAGAGTTTTTTCGGATTTCAAATCAAATGAAAACTTCCAAATTGGAATTTTTCGAAATTTTTTTGATTTTTCTTGCTGCCGGCTACTAGCCTGGTAGAGTTTTTTCGGATTTCAAATCAAATGAAAACTTCCAAATTGGAATTTTTCGAAATTTTTTTGATTTTTCTTGCTGCCGGCCGCTAGCCTGGTAGAGTTTTTTCGGATTTCAAATCAAATGAAAACTTCCAAATTGGAATTTTTCGAAATTTTTTTGATTTTTCTTGCTGCCGGCCGCTAGCCTGGTAGAGTTTTTTTCGGATTTCAAATCAAATGAAAACTTCCAAATTGGAATTCTTCGAAATTTTTTTGATTTTTCTTGCTGCCGGCCGCTAGCCTGGTAGAGTTTTTTCGGATTTCAAATCAAATGAAAACTTCCAAATTGGAATAATTCGAAATTTTTTTGATTTTTCTTGCTGCCGGCTGCTAGCCTGGTAGAGTTTTTTCGGATTTCAAATCAAATGAAAACTTCCAAATTGGAATTCTTCGAAATTTTTTTGATTTTTCTTGCTGCCGGCCGCTAGCCTGGTAGAGTTTTTTCGGATTTCAAATCAAATGAAAACTTCCAAATTGGAATTTTTCGAAATTTTTTTGATTTTTCTTGCTGCCGGCCGCTAGCCTGGTAGAGTTTTTTCGGATTTCAAATCAAATGAAAACTTCCAAATTGGAATAATTCGAAATTTTTTTGATTTTTCTTGCTGCCGGCTGCTAGCCTGGTAGAGTTTTTTCGGATTTCAAATCAAATGAAAACTTCCAAATTGGAATTCTTCGAAATTTTTTTGATTTTTCTTGCTGCCGGCTGCTAGCCTGGTAGAGTTTTTTCGGATTTCAAATCAAATGAAAACTTCCAAATTGGAATAATTCGAAATTTTTTTGATTTTTCTTGCTGCCGGCCGGTAGCCTGGTAGAGTTTTTTCGGATTTCAAATCAAATGAAAACTTCCAAATTGGAATTCTTCGAAATTTTTTTGATTTTTCTTGCTGCCGGCTGCTAGCCTGGTAGAGTTTTTTCGGATTTCAAATCAAATGAAAACTTCCAAATTGGAATTCTTCGAAATTTTTTTGATTTTTCTTGCTGCCGGCTGCTAGCCTGGTAGAGTTTTTTCGGATTTGAAATCAAATGAAAACTTCCAAATTGGAATAATTCGAAATTTTTTTGATTTTTCTTGCTGCCGGCCGCTAGCCTGGTAGAGTTTTTTCGGATTTCAAATCAAATGAAAACTTCCAAATTGGAATTTTTCGAAATTTTTTTGATTTTTCTTGCTGCCGGCTACTAGCCTGGTAGAGTTTTTTTCGGATTTCAAATCAAATGAAAACTTCCAAATTGGAATTTTTCGAAATTTTTTTGATTTTTCTTGCTGCCGGCCGCTAGCCTGGTAGAGTTTTTTCGGATTTCAAATCAAATGAAAACTTCCAAATTGGAATTTTTCGAAATTTTTTTGATTTTTCTTGCTGCCGGCCGCTAGCCTGGTAGAGTTTTTTTCGGATTTCAAATCAAATGAAAACTTCCAAATTGGAATTCTTCGAAATTTTTTTGATTTTTCTTGCTGCCGGCCGCTAGCCTGGTAGAGTTTTTTCGGATTTCAAATCAAATGAAAACTTCCAAATTGGAATAATTCGAAATTTTTTTGATTTTTCTTGCTGCCGGCTGCTAGCCTGGTAGAGTTTTTTCGGATTTCAAATCAAATGAAAACTTCCAAATTGGAATTCTTCGAAATTTTTTTGATTTTTCTTGCTGCCGGCCGCTAGCCTGGTAGAGTTTTTTCGGATTTCAAATCAAATGAAAACTTCCAAATTGGAATTTTTCGAAATTTTTTTGATTTTTCTTGCTGCCGGCCGCTAGCCTGGTAGAGTTTTTTCGGATTTCAAATCAAATGAAAACTTCCAAATTGGAATTTTTCGAAATTTTTTTGATTTTTCTTGCTGCCGGCTACTAGCCTGGTAGAGTTTTTTCGGATTTCAAATCAAATGAAAACTTCCAAATTGGAATTTTTCGAAATTTTTTTGATTTTTCTTGCTGCCGGCCGCTAGCCTGGTAGAGTTTTTTCGGATTTCAAATCAAATGAAAACTTCCAAATTGGAATTTTTCGAAATTTTTTTGATTTTTCTTGCTGCCGGCCGCTAGCCTGGTAGAGTTTTTTTCGGATTTCAAATCAAATGAAAACTTCCAAATTGGAATTCTTCGAAATTTTTTTGATTTTTCTTGCTGCCGGCCGCTAGCCTGGTAGAGTTTTTTCGGATTTCAAATCAAATGAAAACTTCCAAATTGGAATAATTCGAAATTTTTTTGATTTTTCTTGCAGCCGGCTGCTAGCCTGGTAGAGTTTTTTCGGATTTCAAATCAAATGAAAACTTCCAAATTGGAATTCTTCGAAATTTTTTTGATTTTTCTTGCTGCCGGCCGCTAGCCTGGTAGAGTTTTTTCGGATTTCAAATCAAATGAAAACTTCCAAATTGGAATTTTTCGAAATTTTTTTGATTTTTCTTGCTGCCGGCCGCTAGCCTGGTAGAGTTTTTTCGGATTTCAAATCAAATGAAAACTTCCAAATTGGAATAATTCGAAATTTTTTTGATTTTTCTTGCTGCCGGCTGCTAGCCTGGTAGAGTTTTTTCGGATTTCAAATCAAATGAAAACTTCCAAATTGGAATTCTTCGAAATTTTTTTGATTTTTCTTGCTGCCGGCTGCTAGCCTGGTAGAGTTTTTTCGGATTTCAAATCAAATGAAAACTTCCAAATTGGAATAATTCGAAATTTTTTTGATTTTTCTTGCTGCCGGCCGGTAGCCTGGTAGAGTTTTTTCGGATTTCAAATCAAATGAAAACTTCCAAATTGGAATTCTTCGAAATTTTTTTGATTTTTCTTGCTGCCGGCTGCTAGCCTGGTAGAGTTTTTTCGGATTTCAAATCAAATGAAAACTTCCAAATTGGAATTCTTCGAAATTTTTTTGATTTTTCTTGCTGCCGGCTGCTAGCCTGGTAGAGTTTTTTCGGATTTGAAATCAAATGAAAACTTCCAAATTGGAATAATTCGAAATTTTTTTGATTTTTCTTGCTGCCGGCCGCTAGCCTGGTAGAGTTTTTTCGGATTTCAAATCAAATGAAAACTTCCAAATTGGAATTTTTCGAAATTTTTTTGATTTTTCTTGCTGCCGGCTACTAGCCTGGTAGAGTTTTTTCGGATTTCAAATCAAATGAAAACTTCCAAATTGGAATTTTTCGAAATTTTTTTGATTTTTCTTGCTGCCGGCCGCTAGCCTGGTAGAGTTTTTTCGGATTTCAAATCAAATGAAAACTTCCAAATTGGAATTTTTCGAAATTTTTTTGATTTTTCTTGCTGCCGGCCGCTAGCCTGGTAGAGTTTTTTTCGGATTTCAAATCAAATGAAAACTTCCAAATTGGAATTCTTCGAAATTTTTTTGATTTTTCTTGCTGCCGGCCGCTAGCCTGGTAGAGTTTTTTCGGATTTCAAATCAAATGAAAACTTCCAAATTGGAATAATTCGAAATTTTTTTGATTTTTCTTGCTGCCGGCTGCTAGCCTGGTAGAGTTTTTTCGGATTTCAAATCAAATGAAAACTTCCAAATTGGAATTCTTCGAAATTTTTTTGATTTTTCTTGCTGCCGGCCGCTAGCCTGGTAGAGTTTTTTCGGATTTCAAATCAAATGAAAACTTCCAAATTGGAATTTTTCGAAATTTTTTTGATTTTTCTTGCTGCCGGCCGCTAGCCTGGTAGAGTTTTTTCGGATTTCAAATCAAATGAAAACTTCCAAATTGGAATTTTTCGAAATTTTTTTGATTTTTCTTGCTGCCGGCCGCTAGCCTGGTAGAGTTTTTTCGGATTTGAAATCAAATGAAAACTTCCAAATTGGAATTTTTCGAAATTTTTTTGATTTTTCTTGCTGCCGGCCGCTAGCCTGGTAGAGTTTTTTCGGATTTCAAATCAAATGAAAACTTCCAAATTGGAATTTTTCGAAATTTTTTTGATTTTTCTTGCTGCCGGCCGCTAGCCTGGTAGAGTTTTTTCGGATTTCAAATCAAATGAAAACTTCCAAATTGGAATTCTTCGAAATTTTTTTGATTTTTCTTGCTGCCGGCCGCTAGCCTGGTAGAGTTTTTTCGGATTTCAAATCAAATGAAAACTTCCAAATTGGAATTTTTCGAAATTTTTTTGATTTTTCTTGCTGCCGGCTGCTAGCCTGGTAGAGTTTTTTCGGATTTCAAATCAAATGAAAACTTCCAAATTGGAATTCTTCGAAATTTTTTTGATTTTTCTTGCTGCCGGCTGCTAGCCTGGTAGAGTTTTTTCGGATTTCAAATCAAATGAAAACTTCCAAATTGGAATAATTCGAAATTTTTTTGATTTTTCTTGCTGCCGGCCGCTAGCCTGGTAGAGTTTTTTCGGATTTCAAATCAAATGAAAACTTCCAAATTGGAATTTTTCGAAATTTTTTTGATTTTTCTTGCTGCCGGCTACTAGCCTGGTAGAGTTTTTTCGGATTTCAAATCAAATGAAAACTTCCAAATTGGAATTTTTCGAAATTTTTTTGATTTTTCTTGCTGCCGGCCGCTAGCCTGGTAGAGTTTTTTCGGATTTCAAATCAAATGAAAACTTCCAAATTGGAATAATTCGAAATTTTTTTGATTTTTCTTGCTGCCGGCTGCTAGCCTGGTAGAGTTTTTTCGGATTTCAAATCAAATGAAAACTTCCAAATTGGAATTCTTCGAAATTTTTTTGATTTTTCTTGCTGCCGGCCGCTAGCCTGGTAGAGTTTTTTCGGATTTCAAATCAAATGAAAACTTCCAAATTGGAATTTTTCGAAATTTTTTTGATTTTTCTTGCTGCCGGCCGCTAGCCTGGTAGAGTTTTTTCGGATTTCAAATCAAATGAAAACTTCCAAATTGGAATAATTCGAAATTTTTTTGATTTTTCTTGCTGCCGGCTGCTAGCCTGGTAGAGTTTTTTCGGATTTGAAATCAAATGAAAACTTCCAAATTGGAATAATTCGAAATTTTTTTGATTTTTCTTGCTGCCGGCCGCTAGCCTGGTAGAGTTTTTTCGGATTTCAAATCAAATGAAAACTTCCAAATTGGAATTCTTCGAAATTTTTTTGATTTTTCTTGCTGCCGGCCGCTAGCCTGGTAGAGTTTTTTCGGATTTCAAATCAAATGAAAACTTCCAAATTGGAATAATTCGAAATTTTTTTGATTTTCTTGCTGCCGGCTGCTAGCCTGGTAGAGTTTTTTCGGATTTCAAATCAAATGAAAACTTCCAAATTGGAATTCTTCGAAATTTTTTTGATTTTTCTTGCTGCCGGCTGCTAGCCTGGTAGAGTTTTTTCGGATTTGAAATCAAATGAAAACTTCCAAATTGGAATAATTCGAAATTTTTTTGATTTTTCTTGCTGCCGGCCGCTAGCCTGGTAGAGTTTTTTCGGATTTCAAATCAAATGAAAACTTCCAAATTGGAATTTTTCGAAATTTTTTTGATTTTTCTTGCTGCCGGCCGCTAGCCTGGTAGAGTTTTTTTCGGATTTCAAATCAAATGAAAACTTCCAAATTGGAATTCTTCGAAATTTTTTTGATTTTTCTTGCTGCCGGCCGCTAGCCTGGTAGAGTTTTTTCGGATTTCAAATCAAATGAAAACTTCCAAATTGGAATAATTCGAAATTTTTTTGATTTTTCTTGCTGCCGGCTGCTAGCCTGGTAGAGTTTTTTCGGATTTCAAATCAAATGAAAACTTCCAAATTGGAATTCTTCGAAATTTTTTTGATTTTTCTTGCTGCCGGCCGCTAGCCTGGTAGAGTTTTTTCGGATTTCAAATCAAATGAAAACTTCCAAATTGGAATTTTTCGAAATTTTTTTGATTTTTCTTGCTGCCGGCCGCTAGCCTGGTAGAGTTTTTTCGGATTTCAAATCAAATGAAAACTTCCAAATTGGAATTTTTCGAAATTTTTTTGATTTTTCTTGCTGCCGGCCGCTAGCCTGGTAGAGTTTTTTCGGATTTGAAATCAAATGAAAACTTCCAAATTGGAATTTTTCGAAATTTTTTTGATTTTTCTTGCTGCCGGCCGCTAGCCTGGTAGAGTTTTTTCGGATTTCAAATCAAATGAAAACTTCCAAATTGGAATTTTTCGAAATTTTTTTGATTTTTCTTGCTGCCGGCCGCTAGCCTGGTAGAGTTTTTTCGGATTTCAAATCAAATGAAAACTTCCAAATTGGAATTCTTCGAAATTTTTTTGATTTTTCTTGCTGCCGGCCGCTAGCCTGGTAGAGTTTTTTCGGATTTCAAATCAAATGAAAACTTCCAAATTGGAATTTTTCGAAATTTTTTTGATTTTTCTTGCTGCCGGCTGCTAGCCTGGTAGAGTTTTTTCGGATTTCAAATCAAATGAAAACTTCCAAATTGGAATTCTTCGAAATTTTTTTGATTTTTCTTGCTGCCGGCTGCTAGCCTGGTAGAGTTTTTTCGGATTTGAAATCAAATGAAAACTTCCAAATTGGAATAATTCGAAATTTTTTTGATTTTTCTTGCTGCCGGCTGCTAGCCTGGTAGAGTTTTTTCGGATTTCAAATCAAATGAAAACTTCCAAATTGGAATTCTTCGAAATTTTTTTGATTTTTCTTGCTGCCGGCCGCTAGCCTGGTAGAGTTTTTTCGGATTTCAAATCAAATGAAAACTTCCAAATTGGAATTTTTCGAAATTTTTTTGATTTTTCTTGCTGCCGGCCGCTAGCCTGGTAGAGTTTTTTCGGATTTCAAATCAAATGAAAACTTCCAAATTGGAATAATTCGAAATTTTTTTGATTTTTCTTGCTGCCGGCTGCTAGCCTGGTAGAGTTTTTTCGGATTTCAAATCAAATGAAAACTTCCAAATTGGAATTCTTCGAAATTTTTTTGATTTTTCTTGCTGCCGGCCGCTAGCCTGGTAGAGTTTTTTCGGATTTCAAATCAAATGAAAACTTCCAAATTGGAATTTTTCGAAATTTTTTTGATTTTTCTTGCTGCCGGCCGCTAGCCTGGTAGAGTTTTTTCGGATTTCAAATCAAATGAAAACTTCCAAATTGGAATAATTCGAAATTTTTTTGATTTTTCTTGCTGCCGGCTGCTAGCCTGGTAGAGTTTTTTCGGATTTCAAATCAAATGAAAACTTCCAAATTGGAATTCTTCGAAATTTTTTTGATTTTTCTTGCTGCCGGCTGCTAGCCTGGTAGAGTTTTTTCGGATTTCAAATCAAATGAAAACTTCCAAATTGGAATAATTCGAAATTTTTTTGATTTTTCTTGCTGCCGGCCGGTAGCCTGGTAGAGTTTTTTCGGATTTCAAATCAAATGAAAACTTCCAAATTGGAATTCTTCGAAATTTTTTTGATTTTTCTTGCTGCCGGCTGCTAGCCTGGTAGAGTTTTTTCGGATTTCAAATCAAATGAAAACTTCCAAATTGGAATTCTTCGAAATTTTTTTGATTTTTCTTGCTGCCGGCTGCTAGCCTGGTAGAGTTTTTTCGGATTTGAAATCAAATGAAAACTTCCAAATTGGAATAATTCGAAATTTTTTTGATTTTTCTTGCTGCCGGCCGCTAGCCTGGTAGAGTTTTTTCGGATTTCAAATCAAATGAAAACTTCCAAATTGGAATTTTTCGAAATTTTTTTGATTTTTCTTGCTGCCGGCCGCTAGCCTGGTAGAGTTTTTTCGGATTTCAAATCAAATGAAAACTTCCAAATTGGAATTTTTCGAAATTTTTTTGATTTTTCTTGCTGCCGGCCGCTAGCCTGGTAGAGTTTTTTTCGGATTTCAAATCAAATGAAAACTTCCAAATTGGAATTCTTCGAAATTTTTTTGATTTTTCTTGCTGCCGGCCGCTAGCCTGGTAGAGTTTTTTCGGATTTCAAATCAAATGAAAACTTCCAAATTGGAATAATTCGAAATTTTTTTGATTTTTCTTGCTGCCGGCTGCTAGCCTGGTAGAGTTTTTTCGGATTTCAAATCAAATGAAAACTTCCAAATTGGAATTCTTCGAAATTTTTTTGATTTTTCTTGCTGCCGGCCGCTAGCCTGGTAGAGTTTTTTCGGATTTCAAATCAAATGAAAACTTCCAAATTGGAATTTTTCGAAATTTTTTTGATTTTTCTTGCTGCCGGCCGCTAGCCTGGTAGAGTTTTTTCGGATTTCAAATCAAATGAAAACTTCCAAATTGGAATTTTTCGAAATTTTTTTGATTTTTCTTGCTGCCGGCCGCTAGCCTGGTAGAGTTTTTTCGGATTTGAAATCAAATGAAAACTTCCAAATTGGAATTTTTCGAAATTTTTTTGATTTTTCTTGCTGCCGGCCGCTAGCCTGGTAGAGTTTTTTCGGATTTCAAATCAAATGAAAACTTCCAAATTGGAATTTTTCGAAATTTTTTTGATTTTTCTTGCTGCCGGCCGCTAGCCTGGTAGAGTTTTTTCGGATTTCAAATCAAATGAAAACTTCCAAATTGGAATTCTTCGAAATTTTTTTGATTTTTCTTGCTGCCGGCCGCTAGCCTGGTAGAGTTTTTTCGGATTTCAAATCAAATGAAAACTTCCAAATTGGAATTTTTCGAAATTTTTTTGATTTTTCTTGCTGCCGGCTGCTAGCCTGGTAGAGTTTTTTCGGATTTCAAATCAAATGAAAACTTCCAAATTGGAATTCTTCGAAATTTTTTTGATTTTTCTTGCTGCCGGCTGCTAGCCTGGTAGAGTTTTTTCGGATTTGAAATCAAATGAAAACTTCCAAATTGGAATAATTCGAAATTTTTTTGATTTTTCTTGCTGCCGGCCGCTAGCCTGGTAGAGTTTTTTCGGATTTCAAATCAAATGAAAACTTCCAAATTGGAATTTTTCGAAATTTTTTTGATTTTTCTTGCTGCCGGCTACTAGCCTGGTAGAGTTTTTTCGGATTTCAAATCAAATGAAAACTTCCAAATTGGAATTTTTCGAAATTTTTTTGATTTTTCTTGCTGCCGGCCGCTAGCCTGGTAGAGTTTTTTCGGATTTCAAATCAAATGAAAACTTCCAAATTGGAATAATTCGAAATTTTTTTGATTTTTCTTGCTGCCGGCTGCTAGCCTGGTAGAGTTTTTTCGGATTTCAAATCAAATGAAAACTTCCAAATTGGAATTCTTCGAAATTTTTTTGATTTTTCTTGCTGCCGGCCGCTAGCCTGGTAGAGTTTTTTCGGATTTCAAATCAAATGAAAACTTCCAAATTGGAATTTTTCGAAATTTTTTTGATTTTTCTTGCTGCCGGCTGCTAGCCTGGTAGAGTTTTTTCGGATTTCAAATCAAATGAAAACTTCCAAATTGGAATTTTTCGAAATTTTTTTGATTTTTCTTGCTGCCGGCTGCTAGCCTGGTAGAGTTTTTTCGGATTTGAAATCAAATGAAAACTTCCAAATTGGAATAATTCGAAATTTTTTTGATTTTTCTTGCTGCCGGCCGCTAGCCTGGTAGAGTTTTTTCGGATTTCAAATCAAATGAAAACTTCCAAATTGGAATTTTTCGAAATTTTTTTGATTTTTCTTGCTGCCGGCCGCTAGCCTGGTAGAGTTTTTTCGGATTTCAAATCAAATGAAAACTTCCAAATTGGAATTTTTCGAAATTTTTTTGATTTTTCTTGCTGCCGGCCGCTAGCCTGGTAGAGTTTTTTCGGATTTCAAATCAAATGAAAACTTCCAAATTGGAATAATTCGAAATTTTTTTGATTTTTCTTGCTGCCGGCTGCTAGCCTGGTAGAGTTTTTTCGGATTTCAAATCAAATGAAAACTTCCAAATTGGAATTCTTCGAAATTTTTTTGATTTTTCTTGCTGCCGGCCGCTAGCCTGGTAGAGTTTTTTCGGATTTCAAATCAAATGAAAACTTCCAAATTGGAATTTTTCGAAATTTTTTTGATTTTTCTTGCTGCCGGCTGCTAGCCTGGTAGAGTTTTTTCGGATTTCAAATCAAATGAAAACTTCCAAATTGGAATTCTTCGAAATTTTTTTGATTTTTCTTGCTGCCGGCTGCTAGCCTGGTAGAGTTTTTTCGGATTTCAAATCAAATGAAAACTTCCAAATTGGAATTCTTCGAAATTTTTTTGATTTTTCTTGCTGCCGGCTGCTAGCCTGGTAGAGTTTTTTCGGATTTCAAATCAAATGAAAACTTCCAAATTGGAATAATTCGAAATTTTTTTGATTTTTCTTGCTGCCGGCCGCTAGCCTGGTAGAGTTTTTTCGGATTTCAAATCAAATGAAAACTTCCAAATTGGAATAATTCGAAATTTTTTTGATTTTTCTTGCTGCCGGCCGCTAGCCTGGTAGAGTTTTTTCGGATTTCAAATCAAATGAAAACTTCCAAATTGGAATTCTTCGAAATTTTTTTGATTTTTCTTGCTGCCGGCTGCTAGCCTGGTAGAGTTTTTTCGGATTTCAAATCAAATGAAAACTTCCAAATTGGAATTCTTCGAAATTTTTTTGATTTTTCTTGCTGCCGGCCGCTAGCCTGGTAGAGTTTTTTCGGATTTCAAATCAAATGAAAACTTCCAAATTGGAATTCTTCGAAATTTTTTTGATTTTTCTTGCTGCCGGCCGCTAGCCTGGTAGAGTTTTTTCGGATTTCAAATCAAATGAAAACTTTCAAATTGGAATAATTCGAAATTTTTTTGATTTTTCTTGCTGCCGGCCGCTAGCCTGGTAGAGTTTTTTCGGATTTCAAATCAAATAAAAACTTCCAAATTGGAATTTTTCGAAATTTTTTTGATTTTTCTTGCTGCCGGCCGCTAGCCTGGTAGAGTTTTTTCGGATTTCAAATCAAATGAAAACTTCCAAATTGGAATTTTTCGAAATTTTTTTGATTTTTCTTGCTGCCGGCCGCTAGCCTGGTAGAGTTTTTTCGGATTTCAAATCAAATGAAAACTTCCAAATTGGAATTTTTCGAAATTTTTTTGATTTTTCTTGCTGCCGGCCGCTAGCCTGGTAGAGTTTTTTCGGATTTCAAATCAAATGAAAACTTCCAAATTGGAATAATTCGAAATTTTTTTGATTTTTCTTGCTGCCGGCTGCTAGCCTGGTAGAGTTTTTTCGGATTTCAAATCAAATGAAAACTTCCAAATTGGAATTCTTCGAAATTTTTTTGATTTTTCTTGCTGCCGGCTGCTAGCCTGGTAGAGTTTTTTCGGATTTCAAATCAAATGAAAACTTCCAAATTGGAATAATTCGAAATTTTTTTGATTTTTCTTGCTGCCGGCCGGTAGCCTGGTAGAGTTTTTTCGGATTTCAAATCAAATGAAAACTTCCAAATTGGAATTCTTCGAAATTTTTTTGATTTTTCTTGCTGCCGGCTGCTAGCCTGGTAGAGTTTTTTCGGATTTCAAATCAAATGAAAACTTCCAAATTGGAATTCTTCGAAATTTTTTTGATTTTTCTTGCTGCCGGCTGCTAGCCTGGTAGAGTTTTTTCGGATTTGAAATCAAATGAAAACTTCCAAATTGGAATAATTCGAAATTTTTTTGATTTTTCTTGCTGCCGGCCGCTAGCCTGGTAGAGTTTTTTCGGATTTCAAATCAAATGAAAACTTCCAAATTGGAATTTTTCGAAATTTTTTTGATTTTTCTTGCTGCCGGCTACTAGCCTGGTAGAGTTTTTTCGGATTTCAAATCAAATGAAAACTTCCAAATTGGAATAATTCGAAATTTTTTTGATTTTTCTTGCTGCCGGCCGCTAGCCTGGTAGAGTTTTTTCGGATTTCAAATCAAATGAAAACTTCCAAATTGGAATAATTCGAAATTTTTTTGATTTTTCTTGCTGCCGGCCGCTAGCCTGGTAGAGTTTTTTCGGATTTCAAATCAAATGAAAACTTCCAAATTGGAATTTTTCGAAATTTTTTTGATTTTTCTTGCTGCCGGCCGCTAGCCTGGTAGAGTTTTTTTCGGATTTCAAATCAAATGAAAACTTCCAAATTGGAATTCTTCGAAATTTTTTTGATTTTTCTTGCTGCCGGCCGCTAGCCTGGTAGAGTTTTTTCGGATTTCAAATCAAATGAAAACTTCCAAATTGGAATAATTCGAAATTTTTTTGATTTTTCTTGCTGCCGGCTGCTAGCCTGGTAGAGTTTTTTCGGATTTCAAATCAAATGAAAACTTCCAAATTGGAATTCTTCGAAATTTTTTTGATTTTTCTTGCTGCCGGCCGCTAGCCTGGTAGAGTTTTTTCGGATTTCAAATCAAATGAAAACTTCCAAATTGGAATTTTTCGAAATTTTTTTGATTTTTCTTGCTGCCGGCCGCTAGCCTGGTAGAGTTTTTTCGGATTTCAAATCAAATGAAAACTTCCAAATTGGAATTTTTCGAAATTTTTTTGATTTTTCTTGCTGCCGGCCGCTAGCCTGGTAGAGTTTTTTCGGATTTGAAATCAAATGAAAACTTCCAAATTGGAATTTTTCGAAATTTTTTTGATTTTTCTTGCTGCCGGCCGCTAGCCTGGTAGAGTTTTTTCGGATTTCAAATCAAATGAAAACTTCCAAATTGGAATTTTTCGAAATTTTTTTGATTTTTCTTGCTGCCGGCCGCTAGCCTGGTAGAGTTTTTTCGGATTTCAAATCAAATGAAAACTTCCAAATTGGAATTCTTCGAAATTTTTTTGATTTTTCTTGCTGCCGGCCGCTAGCCTGGTAGAGTTTTTTCGGATTTCAAATCAAATGAAAACTTCCAAATTGGAATTTTTCGAAATTTTTTTGATTTTTCTTGCTGCCGGCTGCTAGCCTGGTAGAGTTTTTTCGGATTTGAAATCAAATGAAAACTTCCAAATTGGAATAATTCGAAATTTTTTTGATTTTTCT
The DNA here is from genome assembly GCA_964034945.1 of Chrysopilus asiliformis. Taxonomy (NCBI): domain Eukaryota; kingdom Metazoa; phylum Arthropoda; class Insecta; order Diptera; family Rhagionidae; genus Chrysopilus; species Chrysopilus asiliformis. The sequence continues at coordinate 10,853,299 of OZ035964.1, forward strand.
TGCTGCCGGCTGCTAGCCTGGTAGAGTTTTTTCGGATTTCAAATCAAATGAAAACTTCCAAATTGGAATTCTTCGAAATTTTTTTGATTTTTCTTGCTGCCGGCTGCTAGCCTGGTAGAGTTTTTTCGGATTTCAAATCAAATGAAAACTTCCAAATTGGAATAATTCGAAATTTTTTTGATTTTTCTTGCTGCCGGCCGGTAGCCTGGTAGAGTTTTTTCGGATTTCAAATCAAATGAAAACTTCCAAATTGGAATTCTTCGAAATTTTTTTGATTTTTCTTGCTGCCGGCTGCTAGCCTGGTAGAGTTTTTTCGGATTTCAAATCAAATGAAAACTTCCAAATTGGAATTCTTCGAAATTTTTTTGATTTTTCTTGCTGCCGGCTGCTAGCCTGGTAGAGTTTTTTCGGATTTGAAATCAAATGAAAACTTCCAAATTGGACTAATTCGAAATTTTTTTGATTTTTCTTGCTGCCGGCCGCTAGCCTGGTAGAGTTTTTTCGGATTTCAAATCAAATGAAAACTTCCAAATTGGAATTTTTCGAAATTTTTTTGATTTTTCTTGCTGCCGGCTACTAGCCTGGTAGAGTTTTTTCGGATTTCAAATCAAATGAAAACTTCCAAATTGGAATTTTTCGAAATTTTTTTGATTTTTCTTGCTGCCGGCCGCTAGCCTGGTAGAGTTTTTTCGGATTTCAAATCAAATGAAAACTTCCAAATTGGAATTTTTCGAAATTTTTTTGATTTTTCTTGCTGCCGGCCGCTAGCCTGGTAGAGTTTTTTCGGATTTCAAATCAAATGAAAACTTCCAAATTGGAATTTTTCGAAATTTTTTTGATTTTTCTTGCTGCCGGCCGCTAGCCTGGTAGAGTTTTTTCGGATTTCAAATCAAATGAAAACTTCCAAATTGGAATAATTCGAAATTTTTTTGATTTTTCTTGCTGCCGGCTGCTAGCCTGGTAGAGTTTTTTCGGATTTCAAATCAAATGAAAACTTCCAAATTGGAATTCTTCGAAATTTTTTTGATTTTTCTTGCTGCCGGCTGCTAGCCTGGTAGAGTTTTTTCGGATTTCAAATCAAATGAAAACTTCCAAATTGGAATAATTCGAAATTTTTTTGATTTTTCTTGCTGCCGGCCGGTAGCCTGGTAGAGTTTTTTCGGATTTCAAATCAAATGAAAACTTCCAAATTGGAATTCTTCGAAATTTTTTTGATTTTTCTTGCTGCCGGCTGCTAGCCTGGTAGAGTTTTTTCGGATTTCAAATCAAATGAAAACTTCCAAATTGGAATTCTTCGAAATTTTTTTGATTTTTCTTGCTGCCGGCTGCTAGCCTGGTAGAGTTTTTTCGGATTTGAAATCAAATGAAAACTTCCAAATTGGAATAATTCGAAATTTTTTTGATTTTTCTTGCTGCCGGCCGCTAGCCTGGTAGAGTTTTTTCGGATTTCAAATCAAATGAAAACTTCCAAATTGGAATTTTTCGAAATTTTTTTGATTTTTCTTGCTGCCGGCTACTAGCCTGGTAGAGTTTTTTCGGATTTCAAATCAAATGAAAACTTCCAAATTGGAATAATTCGAAATTTTTTTGATTTTTCTTGCTGCCGGCCGCTAGCCTGGTAGAGTTTTTTCGGATTTCAAATCAAATGAAAACTTCCAAATTGGAATAATTCGAAATTTTTTTGATTTTTCTTGCTGCCGGCCGCTAGCCTGGTAGAGTTTTTTCGGATTTCAAATCAAATGAAAACTTCCAAATTGGAATTTTTCGAAATTTTTTTGATTTTTCTTGCTGCCGGCCGCTAGCCTGGTAGAGTTTTTTTCGGATTTCAAATCAAATGAAAACTTCCAAATTGGAATTCTTCGAAATTTTTTTGATTTTTCTTGCTGCCGGCCGCTAGCCTGGTAGAGTTTTTTCGGATTTCAAATCAAATGAAAACTTCCAAATTGGAATTTTTCGAAATTTTTTTGATTTTTCTTGCTGCCGGCCGCTAGCCTGGTAGAGTTTTTTCGGATTTCAAATCAAATGAAAACTTCCAAATTGGAATTCTTCGAAATTTTTTTGATTTTTCTTGCTGCCGGCCGCTAGCCTGGTAGAGTTTTTTCGGATTTCAAATCAAATGAAAACTTCCAAATTGGAATTTTTCGAAATTTTTTTGATTTTTCTTGCTGCCGGCTGCTAGCCTGGTAGAGTTTTTTCGGATTTCAAATCAAATGAAAACTTCCAAATTGGAATTCTTCGAAATTTTTTTGATTTTTCTTGCTGCCGGCTGCTAGCCTGGTAGAGTTTTTTCGGATTTGAAATCAAATGAAAACTTCCAAATTGGAATAATTCGAAATTTTTTTGATTTTTCTTGCTGCCGGCCGCTAGCCTGGTAGAGTTTTTTCGGATTTCAAATCAAATGAAAACTTCCAAATTGGAATTTTTCGAAATTTTTTTGATTTTTCTTGCTGCCGGCTACTAGCCTGGTAGAGTTTTTTCGGATTTCAAATCAAATGAAAACTTCCAAATTGGAATTTTTCGAAATTTTTTTGATTTTTCTTGCTGCCGGCCGCTAGCCTGGTAGAGTTTTTTCGGATTTCAAATCAAATGAAAACTTCCAAATTGGAATAATTCGAAATTTTTTTGATTTTTCTTGCTGCCGGCTGCTAGCCTGGTAGAGTTTTTTCGGATTTCAAATCAAATGAAAACTTCCAAATTGGAATTCTTCGAAATTTTTTTGATTTTTCTTGCTGCCGGCCGCTAGCCTGGTAGAGTTTTTTCGGATTTCAAATCAAATGAAAACTTCCAAATTGGAATTTTTCGAAATTTTTTTGATTTTTCTTGCTGCCGGCCGCTAGCCTGGTAGAGTTTTTTCGGATTTCAAATCAAATGAAAACTTCCAAATTGGAATAATTCGAAATTTTTTTGATTTTTCTTGCTGCCGGCTGCTAGCCTGGTAGAGTTTTTTCGGATTTGAAATCAAATGAAAACTTCCAAATTGGAATAATTCGAAATTTTTTTGATTTTTCTTGCTGCCGGCCGCTAGCCTGGTAGAGTTTTTTCGGATTTCAAATCAAATGAAAACTTCCAAATTGGAATTCTTCGAAATTTTTTTGATTTTTCTTGCTGCCGGCCGCTAGCCTGGTAGAGTTTTTTCGGATTTCAAATCAAATGAAAACTTCCAAATTGGAATTCTTCGAAATTTTTTTGATTTTTCTTGCTGCCGGCTACTAGCCTGGTAGAGTTTTTTCGGATTTCAAATCAAATGAAAACTTCCAAATTGGAATTTTTCGAAATTTTTTTGATTTTTCTTGCTGCCGGCCGCTAGCCTGGTAGAGTTTTTTCGGATTTCAAATCAAATGAAAACTTCCAAATTGGAATAATTCGAAATTTTTTTGATTTTTCTTGCTGCCGGCTGCTAGCCTGGTAGAGTTTTTTCGGATTTCAAATCAAATGAAAACTTCCAAATTGGAATTCTTCGAAATTTTTTTGATTTTTCTTGCTGCCGGCCGCTAGCCTGGTAGAGTTTTTTCGGATTTCAAATCAAATGAAAACTTCCAAATTGGAATTTTTCGAAATTTTTTTGATTTTTCTTGCTGCCGGCCGCTAGCCTGGTAGAGTTTTTTCGGATTTCAAATCAAATGAAAACTTCCAAATTGGAATAATTCGAAATTTTTTTGATTTTTCTTGCTGCCGGCCGCTAGCCTGGTAGAGTTTTTTCGGATTTCAAATCAAATGAAAACTTCCAAATTGGAATTTTTCGAAATTTTTTTGATTTTTCTTGCTGCCGGCCGCTAGCCTGGTAGAGTTTTTTCGGATTTCAAATCAAATGAAAACTTCCAAATTGGAATTCTTCGAAATTTTTTTGATTTTTCTTGTTGCCGGCTGCTAGCCTGGTAGAGTTTTTTCGGATTTCAAATCAAATGAAAACTTCCAAATTGGAATAATTCGAAATTTTTTTGATTTTTCTTGCTGCCGGCCGGTAGCCTGGTAGAGTTTTTTCGGATTTCAAATCAAATAAAAACTTCCAAATTGGAATTCTTCGAAATTTTTTTGATTTTTCTTGCTGCCGGCTGCTAGCCTGGTAGAGTTTTTTCGGATTTCAAATCAAATGAAAACTTCCAAATTGGAATTCTTCGAAATTTTTTTGATTTTTCTTGCTGCCGGCTGCTAGCCTGGTAGAGTTTTTTCGGATTTCAAATCAAATGAAAACTTCCAAATTGGAATAATTCGAAATTTTTTTGATTTTTCTTGCTGCCGGCCGCTAGCCTGGTAGAGTTTTTTCGGATTTCAAATCAAATGAAAACTTCCAAATTGGAATTTTTCGAAATTTTTTTGATTTTTCTTGCTGCCGGCTACTAGCCTGGTAGAGTTTTTTCGGATTTCAAATCAAATGAAAACTTCCAAATTGGAATTTTTCGAAATTTTTTTGATTTTTCTTGCTGCCGGCCGCTAGCCTGGTAGAGTTTTTTCGGATTTCAAATCAAATGAAAACTTCCAAATTGGAATTTTTCGAAATTTTTTTGATTTTTCTTGCTGCCGGCCGCTAGCCTGGTAGAGTTTTTTTCGGATTTCAAATCAAATGAAAACTTCCAAATTGGAATTCTTCGAAATTTTTTTGATTTTTCTTGCTGCCGGCCGCTAGCCTGGTAGAGTTTTTTCGGATTTCAAATCAAATGAAAACTTCCAAATTGGAATAATTCGAAATTTTTTTGATTTTTCTTGCTGCCGGCTGCTAGCCTGGTAGAGTTTTTTCGGATTTCAAATCAAATGAAAACTTCCAAATTGGAATTTTTCGAAATTTTTTTGATTTTTCTTGCTGCCGGCCGCTAGCCTGGTAGAGTTTTTTCGGATTTCAAATCAAATGAAAACTTCCAAATTGGAATTTTTCGAAATTTTTTTGATTTTTCTTGCTGCCGGCCGCTAGCCTGGTAGAGTTTTTTCGGATTTGAAATCAAATGAAAACTTCCAAATTGGAATTTTTCGAAATTTTTTTGATTTTTCTTGCTGCCGGCCGCTAGCCTGGTAGAGTTTTTTCGGATTTCAAATCAAATGAAAACTTCCAAATTGGAATTTTTCGAAATTTTTTTGATTTTTCTTGCTGCCGGCCGCTAGCCTGGTAGAGTTTTTTCGGATTTCAAATCAAATGAAAACTTCCAAATTGGAATTCTTCGAAATTTTTTTGATTTTTCTTGCTGCCGGCCGCTAGCCTGGTAGAGTTTTTTCGGATTTCAAATCAAATGAAAACTTCCAAATTGGAATTTTTCGAAATTTTTTTGATTTTTCTTGCTGCCGGCCGCTAGCCTGGTAGAGTTTTTTCGGATTTCAAATCAAATGAAAACTTCCAAATTGGAATTCTTCGAAATTTTTTTGATTTTTCTTGCTGCCGGCTGCTAGCCTGGTAGAGTTTTTTCGGATTTGAAATCAAATGAAAACTTCCAAATTGGAATAATTCGAAATTTTTTTGATTTTTCTTGCTGCCGGCCGCTAGCCTGGTAGAGTTTTTTCGGATTTCAAATCAAATGAAAACTTCCAAATTGGAATTTTTCGAAATTTTTTTGATTTTTCTTGCTGCCGGCTACTAGCCTGGTAGAGTTTTTTCGGATTTCAAATCAAATGAAAACTTCCAAATTGGAATTTTTCGAAATTTTTTTGATTTTTCTTGCTGCCGGCCGCTAGCCTGGTAGAGTTTTTTCGGATTTCAAATCAAATGAAAACTTCCAAATTGGAATAATTCGAAATTTTTTTGATTTTTCTTGCTGCCGGCTGCTAGCCTGGTAGAGTTTTTTCGGATTTCAAATCAAATGAAAACTTCCAAATTGGAATTCTTCGAAATTTTTTTGATTTTTCTTGCTGCCGGCCGCTAGCCTGGTAGAGTTTTTTCGGATTTCAAATCAAATGAAAACTTCCAAATTGGAATAATTCGAAATTTTTTTGATTTTTCTTGCTGCCGGCTGCTAGCCTGGTAGAGTTTTTTCGGATTTCAAATCAAATGAAAACTTCCAAATTGGAATTCTTCGAAATTTTTTTGATTTTTCTTGCTGCCGGCTGCTAGCCTGGTAGAGTTTTTTTGGATTTCAAATCAAATGAAAACTTCCAAATTGGAATTCTTCGAAATTTTTTTGATTTTTCTTTCTGCCGGCTGCTAGCCTGGTAGAGTTTTTTCGGATTTCAAATCAAATGAAAACTTCCAAATTGGAATTTTTCGAAATTTTTTTGATTTTTCTTGCTGCCGGCTGCTAGCCTGGTAGAGTTTTTTCGGATTTCAAATCAAATGAAAACTTCCAAATTGGAATTCTTCGAAATTTTTTTGATTTTTCTTGCTGCCGGCCGCTAGCCTGGTAGAGTTTTTTCGGATTTCAAATCAAATGAAAACTTCCAAATTGGAATTTTTCGAAATTTTTTTGATTTTTCTTGCTGCCGGCCGCTAGCCTGGTAGAGTTTTTTCGGATTTCAAATCAAATGAAAACTTCCAAATTGGAATTCTTCGAAATTTTTTTGATTTTTCTTGCTGCCGGCTGCTAGCCTGGTAGAGTTTTTTCGGATTTCAAATCAAATGAAAACTTCCAAATTGGAATTTTTCGAAATTTTTTTGATTTTTCTTGCTGCCGGCCGCTAGCCTGGTAGAGTTTTTTCGGATTTCAAATCAAATTAAAACTTCCAAATTGGAATTTTTCGAAATTTTTTTGATTTTTCTTGCTGCCGGCCGCTAGCCTGGTAGAGTTTTTTCGGATTTCAAATCAAATGAAAACTTCCAAATTGGAATTTTTCGAAATTTTTTTGATTTTTCTTGCTGCCGGCCGCTAGCCTGGTAGAGTTTTTTCGGATTTCAAATCAAATGAAAACTTCCAAATTGGAATTTTTCGAAATTTTTTTGATTTTTCTTGCTGCCGGCCGCTAGCCTGGTAGAGTTTTTTCGGATTTCAAATCAAATGAAAACTTCCAAATTGGAATTTTTCGAATTTTTTTTGATTTTTCTTGCTGCCGGCCGCTAGCCTGGTAGAGTTTTTTCGGATTTCAAATCAAATGAAAACTTCCAAATTGGAATTTTTCGAAATTTTTTTGATTTTTCTTGCTGCCGGCCGCTAGCCTGGTAGAGTTTTTTCGGATTTCAAATCAAATGAAAACTTCCAAATTGGAATTTTTCGAAATTTTTTTGATTTTTCTTGCTGCCGGCCGCTAGCCTGGTAGAGTTTTTTCGGATTTCAAATCAAATGAAAACTTCCAAATTGGAATTTTTCGAAATTTTTTTGATTTTTCTTGCTGCCGGCCGCTAGCCTGGTAGAGTTTTTTCGGATTTCAAATCAAATGAAAACTTCCAAATTGGAATTTTTCGAAATTTTTTTGATTTTTCTTGCTGCCGGCCGCTAGCCTGGTAGAGTTTTTTCGGATTTCAAATCAAATGAAAACTTCCAAATTGGAATTTTTCGAAATTTTTTGATTTTTCTTGCTGCCGGCCGCTAGCCTGGTAGAGTTTTTTCGGATTTCAAATCAAATGAAAACTTCCAAATTGGAATTCTTCGAAATTTTTTTGATTTTTCTTGCTGCCGGCCGCTAGCCTGGTAGAGTTTTTTCGGATTTCAAATCAAATGAAAACTTCCAAATTGGAATTTTTCGAAATTTTTTTGATTTTTCTTGCTGCCGGCCGCTAGCCTGGTAGAGTTTTTTCGGATTTCAAATCAAATGAAAACTTCCAAATTGGAATTCTTCGAAATTTTTTTGATTTTTCTTGCTGCCGGCCGCTAGCCTGGTAGAGTTTTTTCGGATTTCAAATCAAATGAAAACTTCCAAATTGGAATTCTTCGAAATTTTTTTGATTTTTCTTGCTGCCGGCTGCTAGCCTGGTAGAGTTTTTTCGGATTTCAAATCAAATGAAAACTTCCAAATTGGAATTCTTCGAAATTTTTTTGATTTTTCTTGCTGCCGGCCGCTAGCCTGGTAGAGTTTTTTCGGATTTCAAATCAAATGAAAACTTCCAAATTGGAATTCTTCGAAATTTTTTTGATTTTTCTTGCTGCCGGCCGCTAGCCTGGTAGAGTTTTTTCGGATTTCAAATCAAATGAAAACTTCCAAATTGGAATTTTTCGAAATTTTTTTGATTTTTCTTGCTGCCGGCCGCTAGTCTGGTAGAGTTTTTTCGGATTTCAAATCAAATGAAAACTTCCAAATTGGAATTTTTCGAAATTTTTTTGATTTTTCTTGCTGCCGGCCGCTAGCCTGGTAGAGTTTTTTCGGATTTCAAATCAAATGAAAACTTCCAAATTGGAATTTTTCGAAATTTTTTTGATTTTTCTTGCTGCCGGCCGCTAGCCTGGTAGAGTTTTTTCGGATTTCAAATCAAATGAAAACTTCCAAATTGGAATTTTTCGAAATTTTTTTGATTTTTCTTGCTGCCGGCCGCTAGCCTGGTAGAGTTTTTTCGGATTTCAAATCAAATGAAAACTTCCAAATTGGAATTTTTCGAAATTTTTTTGATTTTTCTTGCTGCCGGCTGCTAGCCTGGTAGAGTTTTTTCGGATTTCAAATCAAATGAAAACTTCCAAATTGGAATTTTTCGAAATTTTTTTGATTTTTCTTGCTGCCGGCCGCTAGCCTGGTAGAGTTTTTTCGGATTTCAAATCAAATGAAAACTTCCAAATTGGAATTCTTCGAAATTTTTTTGATTTTTCTTGCTGCCGGCTGCTAGCCTGGTAGAGTTTTTTCGGATTTCAAATCAAATGAAAACTTCCAAATTGGAATTTTTCGAAATTTTTTTGATTTTTCTTGCTGCCGGCTGCTAGCCTGGTAGAGTTTTTTCGGATTTCAAATCAAATGAAAACTTCCAAATTGGAATTTTTCGAAATTTTTTTGATTTTTCTTGCTGTCGGCCGCTAGCCTGGTAGAGTTTTTTCGGATTTCAAATCAAATGAAAACTTCCAAATTGGAATTTTTCGAAATTTTTTTGATTTTTCTTGCTGCCGGCCACTAGCCTGGTAGAGTTTTTTCGGATTTCAAATCAAATGAAAACTTCCAAATTGGAATTTTTCGAAATTTTTTTGATTTTTCTTGCTGCCGGGCGCTAGCCTGGTAGAGTTTTTTCGGATTTCAAATCAAATGAAAACTTCCAAATTGGAATTCTTCGAAATTTTTTTGATTTTTCTTGCTGCCGGCCGCTAGCCTGGTAGAGTTTTTTCGGATTTCAAATCAAATGAAAACTTCCAAATTGGAATTTTTCGAAATTTTTTTGATTTTTCTTGCTGCCGGCTGCTAGCCTGGTAGAGTTTTTTCGGATTTCAAATCAAATGAAAACTTCCAAATTGGAATTTTTCGAAATTTTTTTGATTTTTCTTGCTGTCGGCCGCTAGCCTGGTAGAGTTTTTTCGGATTTCAAATCAAATGAAAACTTCCAAATTGGAATTTTTCGAAATTTTTTTGATTTTTCTTGCTGCCGGCCACTAGCCTGGTAGAGTTTTTTCGGATTTCAAATCAAATGAAAACTTCCAAATTGGAATTTTTCGAAATTTTTTTGATTTTTCTTGCTGCCGGGCGCTAGCCTGGTAGAGTTTTTTCGGATTTCAAATCAAATGAAAACTTCCAAATTGGAATAATTCGAAATTTTTTTGATTTTTCTTGCTGCCGGCTGCTAGCCTGGTAGAGTTTTTTCGGATTTCAAATCAAATGAAAACTTCCAAATTGGAATTCTTCGAAATTTTTTTGATTTTTCTTTCTGCCGGCTGCTAGCCTGGTAGAGTTTTTTCGGATTTCAAATCAAATGAAAACTTCCAAATTGGAATTTTTCGAAATTTTTTTGATTTTTCTTGCTGCCGGCTGCTAGCCTGGTAGAGTTTTTTCGGATTTCAAATCAAATGAAAACTTCCAAATTGGAATTCTTCGAAATTTTTTTGATTTTTCTTGCTGCCGGCCGCTAGCCTGGTAGAGTTTTTTCGGATTTCAAATCAAATGAAAACTTCCAAATTGGAATTTTTCGAAATTTTTTTGATTTTTCTTGCTGCCGGCCGCTAGCCTGGTAGAGTTTTTTCGGATTTCAAATCAAATGAAAACTTCCAAATTGGAATTTTTCGAAATTTTTTTGATTTTTCTTGCTGCCGGCCGCTAGCCTGGTAGAGTTTTTTCGGATTTGAAATCAAATGAAAACTTCCAAATTGGAATTTTTCGAAATTTTTTTGATTTTTCTTGCTGCCGGCCGCTAGCCTGGTAGAGTTTTTTCGGATTTCAAATCAAATTAAAACTTCCAAATTGGAATTTTTCGAAATTTTTTTGATTTTTCTTGCTGCCGGCCGCTAGCCTGGTAGAGTTTTTTCGGATTTCAAATCAAATGAAAACTTCCAAATTGGAATTCTTCGAAATTTTTTTGATTTTTCTTGCTGCCGGCTGCTAGCCTGGTAGAGTTTTTTCGGATTTCAAATCAAATGAAAACTTCCAAATTGGAATTTTTCGAAATTTTTTTGATTTTTCTTGCTGCCGGCCGCTAGCCTGGTAGAGTTTTTTCGGATTTCAAATCAAATGAAAACTTCCAAATTGGAATTTTTCGAAATTTTTTTGATTTTTCTTGCTGCCGGCTGCTAGCCTGGTAGAGTTTTTTCGGATTTCAAATCAAATGAAAACTTCCAAATTGGAATTTTTCGAAATTTTTTTGATTTTTCTTGCTGCCGGCCACTAGCCTGGTAGAGTTTTTTCGGATTTCAAATCAAATGAAAACTTCCAAATTGGAATTTTTCGAAATTTTTTTGATTTTTCTTGCTGCCGGGCGCTAGCCTGGTAGAGTTTTTTCGGATTTCAAATCAAATGAAAACTTCCAAATTGGAATTCTTCGAAATTTTTTTGATTTTTCTTGCTGCCGGCCGCTAGCCTGGTAGAGTTTTTTCGGATTTCAAATCAAATGAAAACTTCCAAATTGGAATTTTTCGAAATTTTTTTGATTTTTCTTGCTGCCGGCTGCTAGCCTGGTAGAGTTTTTTCGGATTTCAAATCAAATGAAAACTTCCAAATTGGAATTTTTCGAAATTTTTTTGATTTTTCTTGCTGTCGGCCGCTAGCCTGGTAGAGTTTTTTCGGATTTCAAATCAAATGAAAACTTCCAAATTGGAATTTTTCGAAATTTTTTTGATTTTTCTTGCTGCCGGCCACTAGCCTGGTAGAGTTTTTTCGGATTTCAAATCAAATGAAAACTTCCAAATTGGAATTTTTCGAAATTTTTTTGATTTTTCTTGCTGCCGGGCGCTAGCCTGGTAGAGTTTTTTCGGATTTCAAATCAAATGAAAACTTCCAAATTGGAATAATTCGAAATTTTTTTGATTTTTCTTGCTGCCGGCTGCTAGCCTGGTAGAGTTTTTTCGGATTTCAAATCAAATGAAAACTTCCAAATTGGAATTCTTCGAAATTTTTTTGATTTTTCTTTCTGCCGGCTGCTAGCCTGGTAGAGTTTTTTCGGATTTCAAATCAAATGAAAACTTCCAAATTGGAATTTTTCGAAATTTTTTTGATTTTTCTTGCTGCCGGCTGCTAGCCTGGTAGAGTTTTTTCGGATTTCAAATCAAATGAAAACTTCCAAATTGGAATTCTTCGAAATTTTTTTGATTTTTCTTGCTGCCGGCCGCTAGCCTGGTAGAGTTTTTTCGGATTTCAAATCAAATGAAAACTTCCAAATTGGAATTTTTCGAAATTTTTTTGATTTTTCTTGCTGCCGGCCGCTAGCCTGGTAGAGTTTTTTCGGATTTCAAATCAAATGAAAACTTCCAAATTGGAATTTTTCGAAATTTTTTTGATTTTTCTTGCTGCCGGCCGCTAGCCTGGTAGAGTTTTTTCGGATTTGAAATCAAATGAAAACTTCCAAATTGGAATTTTTCGAAATTTTTTTGATTTTTCTTGCTGCCGGCCGCTAGCCTGGTAGAGTTTTTTCGGATTTCAAATCAAATTAAAACTTCCAAATTGGAATTTTTCGAAATTTTTTTGATTTTTCTTGCTGCCGGCCGCTAGCCTGGTAGAGTTTTTTCGGATTTCAAATCAAATGAAAACTTCCAAATTGGAATTCTTCGAAATTTTTTTGATTTTTCTTGCTGCCGGCTGCTAGCCTGGTAGAGTTTTTTCGGATTTCAAATCAAATGAAAACTTCCAAATTGGAATTTTTCGAAATTTTTTTGATTTTTCTTGCTGCCGGCCGCTAGCCTGGTAGAGTTTTTTCGGATTTCAAATCAAATGAAAACTTCCAAATTGGAATTTTTCGAAATTTTTTTGATTTTTCTTGCTGCCGGCTGCTAGCCTGGTAGAGTTTTTTCGGATTTCAAATCAAATGAAAACTTCCAAATTGGAATTTTTCGAAATTTTTTTGATTTTTCTTGCTGCCGGCCGCTAGCCTGGTAGAGTTTTTTCGGATTTCAAATCAAATGAAAACTTCCAAATTGGAATTCTTCGAAATTTTTTTGATTTTTCTTGCTGCCGGCTGCTAGCCTGGTAGAGTTTTTTCGGATTTCAAATCAAATGAAAACTTCCAAATTGGAATTTTTCGAAATTTTTTTGATTTTTCTTGCTGCCGGCTGCTAGCCTGGTAGAGTTTTTTCGGATTTCAAATCAAATGAAAACTTCCAAATTGGAATTTTTCGAAATTTTTTTGATTTTTCTTGCTGCCGGCCGCTAGCCTGGTAGAGTTTTTTCGGATTTCAAATCAAATGAAAACTTCCAAATTGGAATTTTTCGAAATTTTTTTGATTTTTCTTGCTGCCGGCCGCTAGCCTGGTAGAGTTTTTTCGGATTTCAAATCAAATGAAAACTTCCAAATTGGAATTTTTCGAAATTTTTTTGATTTTTCTTGCTGCCGGGCGCTAGCCTGGTAGAGTTTTTTCGGATTTCAAATCAAATGAAAACTTCCAAATTGGAATTCTTCGAAATTTTTTTGATTTTTCTTGCTGCCGGCCGCTAGCCTGGTAGAGTTTTTTCGGATTTCAAATCAAATGAAAACTTCCAAATTGGAATTTTTCGAAATTTTTTTGATTTTTCTTGCTGCCGGCTGCTAGCTTGGTAGAGTTTTTTCGGATTTCAAATCAAATGAAAACTTCCAAATTGGAATAATTCGAAATTTTTTTGATTTTTCTTGCTGCCGGCTGCTAGCCTGGTAGAGTTTTTTCGGATTTCAAATCAAATGAAAACTTCCAAATTGGAATTCTTCGAAATTTTTTTGATTTTTCTTGCTGCCGGCTGCTAGCCTGGTAGAGTTTTTTCGGATTTCAAATCAAATGAAAACTTCCAAATTGGAATTTTTCGAAATTTTTTTGATTTTTCTTGCTGCCGGCTGCTAGCCTGGTAGAGTTTTTTCGGATTTCAAATCAAGTGAAAACTTCCAAATTGGAATTCTTCGAAATTTTTTTGATTTTTCTTGCTGCCGGCCGCTAGCCTGGTAGAGTTTTTTCGGATTTCAAATCAAATGAAAACTTCCAAATTGGAATTTTTCGAAATTTTTTTGATTTTTCTTGCTGCCGGCCGCTAGCCTGGTAGAGTTTTTTCGGATTTCAAATCAAATGAAAACTTCCAAATTGGAATTTTTCGAAATTTTTTTGATTTTTCTTGCTGCCGGCCGCTAGCCTGGTAGAGTTTTTTCGGATTTCAAATCAAATGAAAACTTCCAAATTGGAATTTTTCGAAATTTTTTTGATTTTTCTTGCTGCCGGCTGCTAGCCTGGTAGAGTTTTTTCGGATTTCAAATCAAATGAAAACTTCCAAATTGGAATTTTTCGAAATTTTTTTGATTTTTCTTGCTGCCGGCCGCTAGCCTGGTAGAGTTTTTTCGGATTTCAAATCAAATGAAAACTTCCAAATTGGAATTTTTCGAAATTTTTTTGATTTTTCTTGCTGCCGGCCGCTAGCCTGGTAGAGTTTTTTCGGATTTCAAATCAAATGAAAACTTCCAAATTGGAATTTTTCGAAATTTTTTTGATTTTTCTTGCTGCCGGCCGCTAGCCTGGTAGAGTTTTTTCGGATTTCAAATCAAATGAAAACTTCCAAATTGGAATTTTTCGAAATTTTTTTGATTTTTCTTGCTGCCGGCCGCTAGCCTGGTAGAGTTTTTTCGGATTTCAAATCAAATGAAAACTTCCAAATTGGAATTTTTCGAAATTTTTTTGATTTTTCTTGCTGCCGGCCGCTAGCCTGGTAGAGTTTTTTTCGGATTTCAAATCAAATGAAAACTTCCAAATTGGAATAATTCGAAATTTTTTTGATTTTTCTTGCTGCCGGCTGCTAGCCTGGTAGAGTTTTTTCGGATTTCAAATCAAATGAAAACTTCCAAATTGGAATTCTTCGAAATTTTTTTGATTTTTCTTGCTGCCGGCCGCTAGCCTGGTAGAGTTTTTTCGGATTTCAAATCAAATGAAAACTTCCAAATTGGAATTTTTCGAAATTTTTTTGATTTTTCTTGCTGCCGGCTACTAGCCTGGTAGAGTTTTTTCGGATTTCAAATCAAATGAAAACTTCCAAATTGGAATTTTTCGAAATTTTTTTGATTTTTCTTGCTGCCGGCCGCTAGCCTGGTAGAGTTTTTTCGGATTTCAAATCAAATGAAAACTTCCAAATTGGAATTTTTCGAATTTTTTTTGATTTTTCTTGCTGCCGGCCGCTAGCCTGGTAGAGTTTTTTTCGGATTTCAAATCAAATGAAAACTTCCAAATTGGAATTCTTCGAAATTTTTTTGATTTTTCTTGCTGCCGGCCGCTAGCCTGGTAGAGTTTTTTCGGATTTCAAATCAAATAAAAACTTCCAAATTGGAATAATTCGAAATTTTTTTGATTTTTCTTGCTGCCGGCTGCTAGCCTGGTAGAGTTTTTTCGGATTTCAAATCAAATGAAAACTTCCAAATTGGAATTCTTCGAAATTTTTTTGATTTTTCTTGCTGCCGGCTGCTAGCCTGGTAGAGTTTTTTCGGATTTCAAATCAAATGAAAACTTCCAAATTGGAATAATTCGAAATTTTTTTGATTTTTCTTGCTGCCGGCCGCTAGCCTGGTAGAGTTTTTTCGGATTTCAAATCAAATAAAAACTTCCAAATTGGAATAATTCGAAATTTTTTTGATTTTTCTTGCTGCCGGCTGCTAGCCTGGTAGAGTTTTTTCGGATTTCAAATCAAATGAAAACTTCCAAATTGGAATTCTTCGAAATTTTTTTGATTTTTCTTGCTGCCGGCTGCTAGCCTGGTAGAGTTTTTTCGGATTTCAAATCAAATGAAAACTTCCAAATTGGAATTTTTCGAAATTTTTTTGATTTTTCTTGCTGCCGGCCGCTAGCCTGGTAGAGTTTTTTCGGATTTCAAATCAAATGAAAACTTCCAAATTGGAATTTTTCGAAATTTTTTTGATTTTTCTTGCTGCCGGCCGCTAGCCTGGTAGAGTTTTTTCGGATTTCAAATCAAATGAAAACTTCCAAATTGGAATAATTCGAAATTTTTTTGATTTTTCTTGCTGCCGGCTGCTAGCCTGGTAGAGTTTTTTCGGATTTCAAATCAAATGAAAACTTCCAAATTGGAATTTTTCGAAATTTTTTTGATTTTTCTTGCTGCCGGCCGCTAGCCTGGTAGAGTTTTTTCGGATTTCAAATCAAATGAAAACTTCCAAATTGGAATTTTTCGAAATTTTTTTGATTTTTCTTGCTGCCGGCCGCTAGCCTGGTAGAGTTTTTTCGGATTTCAAATCAAATGAAAACTTCCAAATTGGAATTTTTCGAAATTTTTTTGATTTTTCTTGCTGCCGGCCGCTAGCCTGGTAGAGTTTTTTCGGATTTCAAATCAAATGAAAACTTCCAAATTGGAATTTTTCGAAATTTTTTTGATTTTTCTTGCTGCCGGCCGCTAGCCTGGTAGAGTTTTTTCGGATTTCAAATCAAATGAAAACTTCCAAATTGGAATTTTTCGAAATTTTTTTGATTTTTCTTGCTGCCGGCCGCTAGCCTGGTAGAGTTTTTTCGGATTTCAAATCAAATGAAAACTTCCAAATTGGAATTTTTCGAAATTTTTTTGATTTTTCTTGCTGCCGGCCGCTAGCCTGGTAGAGTTTTTTCGGATTTCAAATCAAATGAAAACTTCCAAATTGGAATTCTTCGAAATTTTTTTGATTTTTCTTGCTGCCGGCTGCTAGCCTGGTAGAGTTTTTTCGGATTTCAAATCAAATGAAAACTTCCAAATTGGAATTCTTCGAAATTTTTTTGATTTTTCTTGCTGCCGGCTGCTAGCCTGGTAGAGTTTTTTCGGATTTCAAATCAAATGAAAACTTCCAAATTGGAATAATTCGAAATTTTTTTGATTTTTCTTGCTGCCGGCCGCTAGCCTGGTAGAGTTTTTTCGGATTTCAAATCAAATAAAAACTTCCAAATTGGAATAATTCGAAATTTTTTTGATTTTTCTTGCTGCCGGCTGCTAGCCTGGTAGAGTTTTTTCGGATTTCAAATCAAATGAAAACTTCCAAATTGGAATTCTTCGAAATTTTTTTGATTTTTCTTGCTGCCGGCTGCTAGCCTGGTAGAGTTTTTTCGGATTTCAAATCAAATGAAAACTTCCAAATTGGAATTTTTCGAAATTTTTTTGATTTTTCTTGCTGCCGGCCGCTAGCCTGGTAGAGTTTTTTCGGATTTCAAATCAAATGAAAACTTCCAAATTGGAATTTTTCGAAATTTTTTTGATTTTTCTTGCTGCCGGCCGCTAGCCTGGTAGAGTTTTTTCGGATTTCAAATCGAATGAAAACTTCCAAATTGGAATTTTTCGAAATTTTTTTGATTTTTCTTGCTGCCGGCCGCTAGCCTGGTAGAGTTTTTTCGGATTTCAAATCAAATGAAAACTTCCAAATTGGAATAATTCGAAATTTTTTTGATTTTTCTTGCTGCCGGCCGCTAGCCTGGTAGAGTTTTTTCGGATTTCAAATCGAATGAAAACTTCCAAATTGGAATAATTCGAAATTTTTTTGATTTTTCTTGCTGCCGGCCGCTAGCCTGGTAGAGTTTTTTCGGATTTCAAATCAAATGAAAACTTCCAAATTGGAATTCTTCGAAATTTTTTTGATTTTTCTTGCTGCCGGCTGAGTTTTTTCAGATTTCAAATCAAATGAAAACTTCCAAATTGGAATTTTTCGAATTTTTTTTGATTTTTCTTGCTGCCGGCCGCTAGCCTGGTAGAGTTTTTTTCGGATTTCAAATCAAATGAAAACTTCCAAATTGGAATTCTTCGAAATTTTTTTGATTTTTCTTGCTGCCGGCTGCTAGCCTGGTAGAGTTTTTTTCGGATTTCAAATCAAATGAAAACTTCCAAATTGGAATAATTCGAAATTTTTTTGATTTTTCTTGCTGCCGGCCGCTAGCCTGGTAGAGTTTTTTCGGATTTCAAATCAAATGAAAACTTCCAAATTGGAATTCTTCGAAATTTTTTTGATTTTTCTTGCTGCCGGCTGCTAGCCTGGTAGAGTTTTTTCGGATTTCAAATCAAATGAAAACTTCCAAATTGGAATTTTTCGAATTTTTTTTGATTTTTCTTGCTGCCGGCCGCTAGCCTGGTAGAGTTTTTTTCAGATTTCAAATCAAATGAAAACTTCCAAATTGGAATTTTTCGAAATTTTTTTGATTTTTCTTGCTGCCGGCCGCTAGCCTGGTAGAGTTTTTTCGGATTTCAAATCAAATAAAAACTTCCAAATTGGAATTCTTCGAAATTTTTTTGATTTTTCTTGCTGCCGGCCGCTAGCCTGGTAGAGTTTTTTCGGATTTCAAATCAAATGAAAACTTCCAAATTGGAATTCTTCGAAATTTTTTTGATTTTTCTTGCTGCCGGCTGCTAGCCTGGTAGAGTTTTTTCGGATTTCAAATCAAATGAAAACTTCCAAATCGGAATTCTTCGAAATTTTTTTGATTTTTCTTGCTGCCGGCCGCTAGCCTGGTAGAGTTTTTTCGGATTTCAAATCAAATGAAAACTTCCAAATTGGAATTTTTCGAAATTTTTTTGATTTTTCTTGCTGCCGGCCGCTAGCCTGGTAGAGTTTTTTCGGATTTCAAATCAAATGAAAACTTCCAAATTGGAATTTTTCGAATTTTTTTTGATTTTTCTTGCTGCCGGCCGCTAGCCTGGTAGAGTTTTTTCGGATTTCAAATCGAATGAAAACTTCCAAATTGGAATTTTTCGAAATTTTTTTGATTTTTCTTGCTGCCGGCCGCTAGCCTGGTAGAGTTTTTTCGGATTTCAAATCAAATGAAAACTTCCAAATTGGAATTCTTCGAAATTTTTTTGATTTTTCTTGCTGCCGGCTGCTAGCCTGGTAGAGTTTTTTCGGATTTCAAATCAAATGAAAACTTCCAAATTGGAATTCTTCGAAATTTTTTTGATTTTTCTTGCTGCCGGCTGCTAGCCTGGTAGAGTTTTTTCGGATTTCAAATCAAATGAAAACTTCCAAATTGGAATTTTTCGAAATTTTTTTGATTTTTCTTGCTGCCGGCCGCTAGCCTGGTAGAGTTTTTTCGGATTTCAAATCAAATGAAAACTTCCAAATTGGAATTCTTCGAAATTTTTTTGATTTTTCTTGCTGCCGGCTGCTAGCCTGGTAGAGTTTTTTCGGATTTCAAATCAAATGAAAACTTCCAAATTGGAATTCTTCGAAATTTTTTTGATTTTTCTTGCTGCCGGCTGCTAGCCTGGTAGAGTTTTTTCGGATTTCAAATCAAATGAAAACTTCCAAATTGGAATTTTTCGAAATTTTTTTGATTTTTCTTGCTGCCGGCCGCTAGCCTGGTAGAGTTTTTTCGGATTTCAAATCAAATGAAAACTTCCAAATTGGAATTTTTCGAAATTTTTTTGATTTTTCTTGCTGCCGGCCGCTAGCCTGGTAGAGTTTTTTCGGATTTCAAATCGAATGAAAACTTCCAAATTGGAATTTTTCGAAATTTTTTTGATTTTTCTTGCTGCCGGCCGCTAGCCTGGTAGAGTTTTTTCGGATTTCAAATCAAATGAAAACTTCCAAATTGGAATTTTTCGAAATTTTTTTGATTTTTCTTGCTGCCGGCCGCTAGCCTGGTAGAGTTTTTTCGGATTTCAAATCAAATAAAAACTTCCAAATTGGAATAATTCGAAATTTTTTTGATTTTTCTTGCTGCCGGCTGCTAGCCTGGTAGAGTTTTTTCGGATTTCAAATCAAATGAAAACTTCCAAATTGGAATTCTTCGAAATTTTTTTGATTTTTCTTGCTGCCGGCTGCTAGCCTGGTAGAGTTTTTTCGGATTTCAAATCAAATGAAAACTTCCAAATTGGAATAATTCGAAATTTTTTTGATTTTTCTTGCTGCCGGCCGCTAGCCTGGTAGAGTTTTTTCGGATTTCAAATCAAATGAAAACTTCCAAATTGGAATTCTTCGAATTTTTTTTGATTTTTCTTGCTGCCGGCTGCTAGCCTGGTAGAGTTTTTTCGGATTTCAAATCAAATGAAAACTTCCAAATTGGAATTTTTCGAAATTTTTTTGATTTTTCTTGCTGCCGGCCGCTAGCCTGGTAGAGTTTTTTCGGATTTCAAATCAAATGAAAACTTCCAAATTGGAATTTTTCGAAATTTTTTTGATTTTTCTTGCTGCCGGCCGCTAGCCTGGTAGAGTTTTTTCGGATTTCAAATCGAATGAAAACTTCCAAATTGGAATTCTTCGAAATTTTTTTGATTTTTCTTGCTGCCGGCTGCTAGCCTGGTAGAGTTTTTTCGGATTTCAAATCAAATGAAAACTTCCAAATTGGAATTTTTCGAAATTTTTTTGATTTTTCTTGCTGCCGGCCGCTAGCCTGGTAGAGTTTTTTCGGATTTCAAATCAAATGAAAACTTCCAAATTGGAATAATTCGAAATTTTTTTGATTTTTCTTGCTGCCGGCCGCTAGCCTGGTAGAGTTTTTTCGGATTTCAAATCAAATGAAAACTTCCAAATTGGAATTCTTCGAAATTTTTTTGATTTTTCTTGCTGCCGGCTGCTAGCCTGGTAGAGTTTTTTCGGATTTCAAATCAAATGAAAACTTCCAAATTGGAATAATTCGAAATTTTTTTGATTTTTCTTGCTGCCGGCCGCTAGCCTGGTAGAGTTTTTTCGGATTTCAAATCAAATAAAAACTTCCAAATTGGAATAATTCGAAATTTTTTTGATTTTTCTTGCTGCCGGCTGCTAGCCTGGTAGAGTTTTTTCGGATTTCAAATCAAATGAAAACTTCCAAATTGGAATTCTTCGAAATTTTTTTGATTTTTCTTGCTGCCGGCTGCTAGCCTGGTAGAGTTTTTTCGGATTTCAAATCAAATGAAAACTTCCAAATTGGAATTTTTCGAAATTTTTTTGATTTTTCTTGCTGCCGGCCGCTAGCCTGGTAGAGTTTTTTCGGATTTCAAATCAAATGAAAACTTCCAAATTGGAATTTTTCGAAATTTTTTTGATTTTTCTTGCTGCCGGCCGCTAGCCTGGTAGAGTTTTTTCGGATTTCAAATCAAATGAAAACTTCCAAATTGGAATAATTCGAAATTTTTTTGATTTTTCTTGCTGCCGGCTGCTAGCCTGGTAGAGTTTTTTCGGATTTCAAATCAAATGAAAACTTCCAAATTGGAATTTTTCGAAATTTTTTTGATTTTTCTTGCTGCCGGCCGCTAGCCTGGTAGAGTTTTTTCGGATTTCAAATCAAATGAAAACTTCCAAATTGGAATTTTTCGAAATTTTTTTGATTTTTCTTGCTGCCGGCCGCTAGCCTGGTAGAGTTTTTTCGGATTTCAAATCAAATGAAAACTTCCAAATTGGAATTTTTCGAAATTTTTTTGATTTTTCTTGCTGCCGGCCGCTAGCCTGGTAGAGTTTTTTCGGATTTCAAATCAAATGAAAACTTCCAAATTGGAATTTTTCGAAATTTTTTTGATTTTTCTTGCTGCCGGCCGCTAGCCTGGTAGAGTTTTTTCGGATTTCAAATCAAATGAAAACTTCCAAATTGGAATTTTTCGAAATTTTTTTGATTTTTCTTGCTGCCGGCCGCTAGCCTGGTAGAGTTTTTTCGGATTTCAAATCAAATGAAAACTTCCAAATTGGAATTTTTCGAAATTTTTTTGATTTTTCTTGCTGCCGGCCGCTAGCCTGGTAGAGTTTTTTCGGATTTCAAATCAAATGAAAACTTCCAAATTGGAATTCTTCGAAATTTTTTTGATTTTTCTTGCTGCCGGCTGCTAGCCTGGTAGAGTTTTTTCGGATTTCAAATCAAATGAAAACTTCCAAATTGGAATTCTTCGAAATTTTTTTGATTTTTCTTGCTGCCGGCTGCTAGCCTGGTAGAGTTTTTTCGGATTTCAAATCAAATGAAAACTTCCAAATTGGAATAATTCGAAATTTTTTTGATTTTTCTTGCTGCCGGCCGCTAGCCTGGTAGAGTTTTTTCGGATTTCAAATCAAATAAAAACTTCCAAATTGGAATAATTCGAAATTTTTTTGATTTTTCTTGCTGCCGGCTGCTAGCCTGGTAGAGTTTTTTCGGATTTCAAATCAAATGAAAACTTCCAAATTGGAATTCTTCGAAATTTTTTTGATTTTTCTTGCTGCCGGCTGCTAGCCTGGTAGAGTTTTTTCGGATTTCAAATCAAATGAAAACTTCCAAATTGGAATTTTTCGAAATTTTTTTGATTTTTCTTGCTGCCGGCCGCTAGCCTGGTAGAGTTTTTTCGGATTTCAAATCAAATGAAAACTTCCAAATTGGAATTTTTCGAAATTTTTTTGATTTTTCTTGCTGCCGGCCGCTAGCCTGGTAGAGTTTTTTCGGATTTCAAATCGAATGAAAACTTCCAAATTGGAATTTTTCGAAATTTTTTTGATTTTTCTTGCTGCCGGCCGCTAGCCTGGTAGAGTTTTTTCGGATTTCAAATCAAATGAAAACTTCCAAATTGGAATAATTCGAAATTTTTTTGATTTTTCTTGCTGCCGGCCGCTAGCCTGGTAGAGTTTTTTCGGATTTCAAATCGAATGAAAACTTCCAAATTGGAATAATTCGAAATTTTTTTGATTTTTCTTGCTGCCGGCCGCTAGCCTGGTAGAGTTTTTTCGGATTTCAAATCAAATGAAAACTTCCAAATTGGAATTCTTCGAAATTTTTTTGATTTTTCTTGCTGCCGGCTGAGTTTTTTCAGATTTCAAATCAAATGAAAACTTCCAAATTGGAATTTTTCGAATTTTTTTTGATTTTTCTTGCTGCCGGCCGCTAGCCTGGTAGAGTTTTTTTCGGATTTCAAATCAAATGAAAACTTCCAAATTGGAATTCTTCGAAATTTTTTTGATTTTTCTTGCTGCCGGCTGCTAGCCTGGTAGAGTTTTTTTCGGATTTCAAATCAAATGAAAACTTCCAAATTGGAATAATTCGAAATTTTTTTGATTTTTCTTGCTGCCGGCCGCTAGCCTGGTAGAGTTTTTTCGGATTTCAAATCAAATGAAAACTTCCAAATTGGAATTTTTCGAATTTTTTTTGATTTTTCTTGCTGCCGGCCGCTAGCCTGGTAGAGTTTTTTTCAGATTTCAAATCAAATGAAAACTTCCAAATTGGAATTTTTCGAAATTTTTTTGATTTTTCTTGCTGCCGGCCGCTAGCCTGGTAGAGTTTTTTCGGATTTCAAATCAAATAAAAACTTCCAAATTGGAATTCTTCGAAATTTTTTTGATTTTTCTTGCTGCCGGCCGCTAGCCTGGTAGAGTTTTTTCGGATTTCAAATCAAATGAAAACTTCCAAATTGGAATTCTTCGAAATTTTTTTGATTTTTCTTGCTGCCGGCTGCTAGCCTGGTAGAGTTTTTTCGGATTTCAAATCAAATGAAAACTTCCAAATCGGAATTCTTCGAAATTTTTTTGATTTTTCTTGCTGCCGGCCGCTAGCCTGGTAGAGTTTTTTCGGATTTCAAATCAAATGAAAACTTCCAAATTGGAATTTTTCGAAATTTTTTTGATTTTTCTTGCTGCCGGCCGCTAGCCTGGTAGAGTTTTTTCGGATTTCAAATCAAATGAAAACTTCCAAATTGGAATTTTTCGAATTTTTTTTGATTTTTCTTGCTGCCGGCCGCTAGCCTGGTAGAGTTTTTTCGGATTTCAAATCGAATGAAAACTTCCAAATTGGAATTTTTCGAAATTTTTTTGATTTTTCTTGCTGCCGGCCGCTAGCCTGGTAGAGTTTTTTCGGATTTCAAATCAAATGAAAACTTCCAAATTGGAATTCTTCGAAATTTTTTTGATTTTTCTTGCTGCCGGCTGCTAGCCTGGTAGAGTTTTTTCGGATTTCAAATCAAATGAAAACTTCCAAATTGGAATTCTTCGAAATTTTTTTGATTTTTCTTGCTGCCGGCTGCTAGCCTGGTAGAGTTTTTTCGGATTTCAAATCAAATGAAAACTTCCAAATTGGAATTTTTCGAAATTTTTTTGATTTTTCTTGCTGCCGGCCGCTAGCCTGGTAGAGTTTTTTCGGATTTCAAATCAAATGAAAACTTCCAAATTGGAATTCTTCGAAAATTTTTTGATTTTTCTTGCTGCCGGCTGCTAGCCTGGTAGAGTTTTTTCGGATTTCAAATCAAATGAAAACTTCCAAATTGGAATTCTTCGAAATTTTTTTGATTTTTCTTGCTGCCGGCTGCTAGCCTGGTAGAGTTTTTTCGGATTTCAAATCAAATGAAAACTTCCAAATTGGAATTTTTCGAAATTTTTTTGATTTTTCTTGCTGCCGGCCGCTAGCCTGGTAGAGTTTTTTCGGATTTCAAATCAAATGAAAACTTCCAAATTGGAATTTTTTGAAATTTTTTTGATTTTTCTTGCTGCCGGCCGCTAGCCTGGTAGAGTTTTTTCGGATTTCAAATCGAATGAAAACTTCCAAATTGGAATTTTTCGAAATTTTTTTGATTTTTCTTGCTGCCGGCCGCTAGCCTGGTAGAGTTTTTTCGGATTTCAAATCAAATGAAAACTTCCAAATTGGAATTTTTCGAAATTTTTTTGATTTTTCTTGCTGCCGGCCGCTAGCCTGGTAGAGTTTTTTCGGATTTCAAATCAAATAAAAACTTCCAAATTGGAATAATTCGAAATTTTTTTGATTTTTCTTGCTGCCGGCTGCTAGCCTGGTAGAGTTTTTTCGGATTTCAAATCAAATGAAAACTTCCAAATTGGAATTCTTCGAAATTTTTTTGATTTTTCTTGCTGCCGGCTGCTAGCCTGGTAGAGTTTTTTCGGATTTCAAATCAAATGAAAACTTCCAAATTGGAATAATTCGAAATTTTTTTGATTTTTCTTGCTGCCGGCCGCTAGCCTGGTAGAGTTTTTTCGGATTTCAAATCAAATGAAAACTTCCAAATTGGAATTCTTCGAATTTTTTTTGATTTTTCTTGCTGCCGGCTGCTAGCCTGGTAGAGTTTTTTCGGATTTCAAATCAAATGAAAACTTCCAAATTGGAATTTTTCGAAATTTTTTTGATTTTTCTTGCTGCCGGCCGCTAGCCTGGTAGAGTTTTTTCGGATTTCAAATCAAATGAAAACTTCCAAATTGGAATTTTTCGAAATTTTTTTGATTTTTCTTGCTGCCGGCCGCTAGCCTGGTAGAGTTTTTTCGGATTTCAAATCGAATGAAAACTTCCAAATTGGAATTCTTCGAAATTTTTTTGATTTTTCTTGCTGCCGGCTGCTAGCCTGGTAGAGTTTTTTCGGATTTCAAATCAAATGAAAACTTCCAAATTGGAATTTTTCGAAATTTTTTTGATTTTTCTTGCTGCCGGCCGCTAGCCTGGTAGAGTTTTTTCGGATTTCAAATCAAATGAAAACTTCCAAATTGGAATAATTCGAAATTTTTTTGATTTTTCTTGCTGCCGGCCGCTAGCCTGGTAGAGTTTTTTCGGATTTCAAATCAAATGAAAACTTCCAAATTGGAATTCTTCGAAATTTTTTTGATTTTTCTTGCTGCCGGCTGCTAGCCTGGTAGAGTTTTTTCGGATTTCAAATCAAATGAAAACTTCCAAATTGGAATTCTTCGAAATTTTTTTGATTTTTCTTGCTGCCGGCTGCTAGCCTGGTAGAGTTTTTTCGGATTTCAAATCAAATGAAAACTTCCAAATTGGAATTCTTCGAAATTTTTTTGATTTTTCTTGCTGCCGGCTGCTAGCCTGGTAGAGTTTTTTCGGATTTCAAATCAAATGAAAACTTCCAAATTGGAATTTTTCGAAATTTTTTTGATTTTTCTTGCTGCCGGCCGCTAGCCTGGTAGAGTTTTTTCGGATTTCAAATCAAATGAAAACTTCCAAATTGGAATTTTTCGAAATTTTTTTGATTTTTCTTGCTGCCGGCCGCTAGCCTGGTAGAGTTTTTTCGGATTTCAAATCAGATGAAAACTTCCAAATTGGAATTTTTCGAATTTTTTTTGATTTTTCTTGCTGCCGGCCGCTAGCCTGGTAGAGTTTTTTCGGATTTCAAATCAAATGAAAACTTCCAAATTGGAATAATTCGAAATTTTTTTGATTTTTCTTGCTGCCGGCCGCTAGCCTGGTAGAGTTTTTTCGGATTTCAAATCAAATGAAAACTTCCAAATTGGAATTTTTCGATTTTTTTTTGATTTTTCTTGCTGCCGGCCGCTAGCCTGGTAGAGTTTTTTCGGATTTCAAATCAAATGAAAACTTCCAAATTGGAATTCTTCGAAATTTTTTTGATTTTTCTTGCTGCCGGCTGCTAGCCTGGTAGAGTTTTTTCGGATTTCAAATCAAATGAAAACTTCCAAATTGGAATTTTTCGAAATTTTTTTGATTTTTCTTGCTGCCGGCCGCTAGCCTGGTAGAGTTTTTTCGGATTTCAAATCAAATGAAAACTTCCAAATTGGAATTTTTCGAAATTTTTTTGATTTTTCTTGCTGCCGGCCGCTAGCCTGGTAGAGTTTTTTCGGATTTCAAATCAAATGAAAACTTCCAAATTGGAATTTTTCGAAATTTTTTTGATTTTTCTTGCTGCCGGCCGCTAGCCTGGTAGAGTTTTTTCGGATTTCAAATCAAATGAAAACTTCCAAATTGGAATTTTTCGAAATTTTTTTGATTTTTCTTGCTGCCGGCCGCTAGCCTGGTAGAGTTTTTTCGGATTTCAAATCAAATGAAAACTTCCAAATTGGAATTCTTCGAAATTTTTTT